>CM039503.1:56016891-56349391 GCA_022432975.1 Begonia masoniana
TTTTTTTTTTTTTTTTTTTTTTTTTTTTTTTTTTTTTTTTTTTTTTTTTTTTTTTTTTTTTTTTTTTTTTTTTTTTTTTTTTTTTTTTTTTTTTTTTTTTTTTTTTTTTTTTTTTTTTTTTTTTTTTTTTTTTTTTTTTTTTTTTTTTTTTTTTTTTTTTTTTTTTTTTTTTTTTTTTTTTTTTTTTTTTTTTTTTTTTTTTTTTTTTTTTTTTTTTTTTTTTTTTTTTTTTTTTTTTTTTTTTTTTTTTTTTTTTTTTTTTTTTTTTTTTTTTTTTTTTTTTTTTTTTTTTTTTTTTTTTTTTTTTTTTTTTTTTTTTTTTTTTTTTTTTTTTTTTTTTTTTTTTTTTTTTTTTTTTTTTTTTTTTTTTTTTTTTTTTTTTTTTTTTTTTTTTTTTTTTTTTTTTTTTTTTTTTTTTTTTTTTTTTTTTTTTTTTTTTTTTTTTTTTTTTTTTTTTTTTTTTTTTTTTTTTTTTTTTTTTTTTTTTTTTTTTTTTTTTTTTTTTTTTTTTTTTTTTTTTTTTTTTTTTTTTTTTTTTTTTTTTTTTTTTTTTTTTTTTTTTTTTTTTTTTTTTTTTTTTTTTTTTTTTTTTTTTTTTTTTTTTTTTTTTTTTTTTTTTTTTTTTTTTTTTTTTTTTTTTTTTTTTTTTTTTTTTTTTTTTTTTTTTTTTTTTTTTTTTTTTTTTTTTTTTTTTTTTTTTTTTTTTTTTTTTTTTTTTTTTTTTTTTTTTTTTTTTTTTTTTTTTTTTTTTTTTTTTTTTTTTTTTTTTTTTTTTTTTTTTTTTTTTTTTTTTTTTTTTTTTTTTTTTTTTTTTTTTTTTTTTTTTTTTTTTTTTTTTTTTTTTTTTTTTTTTTTTTTTTTTTTTTTTTTTTTTTTTTTTTTTTTTTTTTTTTTTTTTTTTTTTTTTTTTTTTTTTTTTTTTTTTTTTTTTTTTTTTTTTTTTTTTTTTTTTTTTTTTTTTTTTTTTTTTTTTTTTTTTTTTTTTTTTTTTTTTTTTTTTTTTTTTTTTTTTTTTTTTTTTTTTTTTTTTTTTTTTTTTTTTTTTTTTTTTTTTTTTTAATAAATTTAATTTAATGATATTATGATTATATATATGTAAGAAAAATTAATATTAAAATTAATATAAAATTATTTTATAAGCAACGGATTAGGGTGCTTCATGAGTGTAATTGTTTGAATTCTGAAAAAAAAAAAAAAAAAAAAAAAAAAAAAAAAAAAAAAAAAAAAAAAAAAAAAAAAAAAAAAAAAAAAAAAAAAAAAAAAAAAAAAAAAAAAAAAAAAAAAAAAAAAAAAAAAAAAAAAAAAAAAAAAAAAAAAAAAAAAAAAAAAAAAAAAAAAAAAAAAAAAAAAAAAAAAAAAAAAAAAAAAAAAAAAAAAAAAAAAAAAAAAAAAAAAAAAAAAAAAAAAAAAAAAAAAAAAAAAAAAAAAAAAAAAAAAAAAAAAAAAAAAAAAAAAAAAAAAAAAAAAAAAAAAAAAAAAAAAAAAAAAAAAAAAAAAAAAAAAAAAAAAAAAAAAAAAAAAAAAAAAAAAAAAAAAAAAAAAAAAAAAAAAAAAAAAAAAAAAAAAAAAAAAAAAAAAAAAAAAAAAAAAAAAAAAAAAAAAAAAAAAAAAAAAAAAAAAAAAAAAAAAAAAAAAAAAAAAAAAAAAAAAAAAAAAAAAAAAAAAAAAAAAAAAAAAAAAAAAAAAAAAAAAAAAAAAAAAAAAAAAAAAAAAAAAAAAAAAAAAAAAAAAAAAAAAAAAAAAAAAAAAAAAAAAAAAAAAAAAAAAAAAAAAAAAAAAAAAAAAAAAAAAAAAAAAAAAAAAAAAAAAAAAAAAAAAAAAAAAAAAAAAAAAAAAAAAAAAAAAGATCACAAAAGATTTGTGATCATATTAGGACTAATATTTTGAAATTTTAATATCTTTTCTTTCGCAAGTTATGTAATTTTTTTTCCGCAAGTTATGTAATTTTTTTTCCGCAAGTTATGTAATTTTTTTTCTGCAAATAAGTGTTATATACACGTTCAATAACTTTTGTTCCTTCCCAAACTATAATATTTGCTTCTTTTGTAAATATAAACTATATATATTTAATTTAATGATATTATGATTATATATATGTAAGAAAAATTAATATAAAATTATTTTATAAGCAACGGATTAGGGTGCTTCATGAGTGTAATTGTTTGAATTCTTAAGAGATGAGGTGGAAGAGAGAAAATATAATTTATTTAAATAATAATATTTATATTATTATTTTGTTTGATAGCAACTCTGAGTTGTCCTTAGATAGCAACGCTAGATAGCAACTCCGTTGCAGGTGCTCTTAAGTCTTGATATTGGAGATAAAATCACTGGCTGATTTGACCCATAAGCGAAGACATAGTCAACTAAATCCAAGTTCTCCAGAAGGCTGAAACTATGCCAATGTTCAGTCGGCAACTCTCTCCATAGAATTACGAGCAATAAATCCAAAGAATATCTAACTAATATAGGTTGAGAGAGACAGGGAGAGAGTTTTCTCGGGTATGACTGATGAAGCATCCAATCGAAGGCCCGGCCGGAGGACGGCGAAGCTGATCTGAAACTGAGAAATCTCTCAAACATAGCCATTACAAAGAACATGCATATCAAAATGGCAGTAGCTACGAACCCAAAAGAAACAGCATTCACTCAGTCGTCGAAACGACTTCAACGCTCTCCTCTCTCCGCATGCACCGGCGGTAAAGCCGGAGCTATACCACCCCATTTATCTCCATTATCCATTTCTGCAAAAAACTTCACCAAAAATCTCTCTTTCTCGCGCTGCAACATACAAAATAGTAAAAGCCAAGTTCCAGCTTATCAATGGAGATAAATACTCAGCAACAATTACTGTTTCATGGCTTTCATAACGGTAAAACAACTTGTCAGTGGATATGGCGATAAGAAGAAGATGGAGGGAGATAGATTTACGAACTCTCAGAACGAGAGATTTTTAGTATTTCTGATGGCAATTGAAATCAACAGAGCTGCGTCTCTGACAAAGTGAATCAAGGCGATGACGTATTTTACTTCTCTCCAATCTGGTCTGTGGGCCCCTCACATATATCAGGCTAAATGGGCTTTTCCCTGCGGCCCAATTGGAAGAAGAAACGGTTGATCGGCCGGTGAAGATCTTCCACTTCAGTGCTACTAACTGGGTAGCCACCAGCGCCGCCACCAGAGCCGCCAGGGTAGCCACCAGCGCCGCCACCAGAGCCGCCAGGGTAGCCACCAGCGCCGCCACCAGAGCCGCCCGGGTAGCCACCAGCGCCGCCACCAGAGCCGCCCGGGTAGCCACCAGCGCCGCCACCAGAGCCGCCCGGGTAGCCACCAGCGCCGCCACCAGCGCCGCCACCAGAGCCGCCAGGGTAGCCACCAGCGCCGCCACCAGCGCCGCCACCAGAGCCGCCAGGGTAGCCACCAGCGCCGCCACCAGAGCCGCCAGGGTAGCCACCAGCGCCGCCACCAGAGCCGCCAGGGTAGCCACCAGCGCCGCCACCAGAGCCGCCAGGGTAGCCACCAGCGCCGCCACCAGCGCCGCCACCAGAGCCGCCCGGGTAGCCACCAGCGCCGCCACCAGAGCCGCCAGGGTAGCCACCAGCGCCGCCACCAGAGCCGCCAGGGTAGCCACCAGCGCCGCCACCAGAGCCGCCAGGGTAGCCACCAGCGCCGCCACCAGAGCCGCCAGGGTAGCCACCAGCGCCGCCACCAGAGCCGCCCGGGTAGCCACCAGCGCCGCCACCAGAGCCGCCAGGGTAGCCACCAGCGCCGCCACCAGAGCCGCCAGGGTAGCCACCAGCGCCGCCACCAGCGCCGCCACCAGAGCCGCCAGGGTAGCCACCAGCGCCGCCACCAGAGCCGCCAGGGTAGCCACCAGCGCCGCCACCAGAGCCGCCAGGGTAGCCACCAGCGCCGCCACCAGAGCCGCCCGGGTAGCCACCAGCGCCGCCACCAGAGCCGCCAGGGTAGCCACCAGCGCCGCCACCAGAGCCGCCAGGGTAGCCACCAGCGCCGCCACCAGCGCCGCCACCAGAGCCGCCCGGGTAGCCACCAGCGCCGCCACCAGAGCCGCCAGGGTAGCCACCAGCGCCGCCACCAGCGCCGCCACCAGAGCCGCCAGGGTAGCCACCAGCGCCGCCACCAGAGCCGCCCGGGTAGCCACCAGCGCCGCCACCAGAGCCGCCAGGGTAGCCACCAGCGCCGCCACCAGAGCCGCCCGGGTAGCCACCAGCGCCGCCACCAGAGCCGCCAGGGTAGCCACCAGCGCCGCCACCAGAGCCGCCCGGGTAGCCACCAGCGCCGCCACCAGAGCCGCCAGGGTAGCCACCAGCGCCGCCACCAGAGCCGCCCGGGTAGCCACCAGCGCCGCCACCAGAGCCGCCAGGGTAGCCACCAGCGCCGCCACCAGAGCCGCCCGGGTAGCCACCAGCGCCGCCACCAGAGCCGCCCGGGTAGCCACCAGCGCCGCCACCAGAGCCGCCAGGGTAGCCACCAGCGCCGCCACCAGCGCCGCCACCAGCGCCGCCACCAGAGCCGCCAGGGTAGCCACCAGCGCCGCCACCAGAGCCGCCAGGGTAGCCACCAGCGCCGCCACCAGCGCCGCCACCAGAGCCGCCAGGGTAGCCACCAGCGCCGCCACCAGAGCCGCCAGGGTAGCCACCAGCGCCGCCACCAGCGCCGCCACCAGAGCCGCCCGGGTAGCCACCAGCGCCGCCACCAGAGCCGCCCGGGTAGCCACCAGCGCCGCCACCAGCGCCGCCACCAGCGCCGCCACCAGCGCCGCCACCAGAGCCGCCAGGGTAGCCACCAGCGCCGCCACCAGAGCCGCCAGGGTAGCCACCAGCGCCGCCACCAGAGCCGCCAGGGTAGCCACCAGCGCCGCCACCAGAGCCGCCAGGGTAGCCACCAGCGCCGCCACCAGAGCCGCCCGGGTAGCCACCAGCGCCGCCACCAGAGCCGCCAGGGTAGCCACCAGCGCCGCCACCAGCGCCGCCACCAGAGCCGCCAGGGTAGCCACCAGCGCCGCCACCAGAGCCGCCAGGGTAGCCACCAGCGCCGCCACCAGAGCCGCCAGGGTAGCCACCAGCGCCGCCACCAGAGCCGCCAGGGTAGCCACCAGCGCCGCCACCAGAGCCGCCAGGGTAGCCACCAGCGCCGCCACCAGAGCCGCCAGGGTAGCCACCAGCGCCGCCACCAGCGCCGCCACCAGAGCCGCCAGGGTAGCCACCAGCGCCGCCACCAGCGCCGCCACCAGAGCCGCCCGGGTAGCCACCAGCGCCGCCACCAGAGCCGCCAGGGTAGCCACCAGCGCCGCCACCAGAGCCGCCCGGGTAGCCACCAGCGCCGCCACCAGAGCCGCCCGGGTAGCCACCAGCGCCGCCACCAGCGCCGCCACCAGAGCCGCCAGGGTAGCCACCAGCGCCGCCACCAGAGCCGCCAGGGTAGCCACCAGCGCCGCCACCAGAGCCGCCAGGGTAGCCACCAGCGCCGCCACCAGAGCCGCCAGGGTAGCCACCAGCGCCGCCACCAGAGCCGCCCGGGTAGCCACCAGCGCCGCCACCAGAGCCGCCCGGGTAGCCACCAGCGCCGCCACCAGAGCCGCCAGGGTAGCCACCAGCGCCGCCACCAGCGCCGCCACCAGAGCCGCCCGGGTAGCCACCAGCGCCGCCACCAGAGCCGCCAGGGTAGCCACCAGCGCCGCCACCAGAGCCGCCAGGGTAGCCACCAGCGCCGCCACCAGAGCCGCCAGGGTAGCCACCAGCGCCGCCACCAGCGCCGCCACCAGAGCCGCCAGGGTAGCCACCAGCGCCGCCACCAGAGCCGCCAGGGTAGCCACCAGCGCCGCCACCAGAGCCGCCAGGGTAGCCACCAGCGCCGCCACCAGAGCCGCCAGGGTAGCCACCAGCGCCGCCACCAGAGCCGCCCGGGTAGCCACCAGCGCCGCCACCAGAGCCGCCAGGGTAGCCACCAGCGCCGCCACCAGCGCCGCCACCAGCGCCGCCACCAGAGCCGCCCGGGTAGCCACCAGCGCCGCCACCAGAGCCGCCAGGGTAGCCACCAGCGCCGCCACCAGAGCCGCCAGGGTAGCCACCAGCGCCGCCACCAGAGCCGCCAGGGTAGCCACCAGCGCCGCCACCAGAGCCGCCAGGGTAGCCACCAGCGCCGCCACCAGAGCCGCCCGGGTAGCCACCAGCGCCGCCACCAGAGCCGCCCGGGTAGCCACCAGCGCCGCCACCAGAGCCGCCCGGGTAGCCACCAGCGCCGCCACCAGCGCCGCCACCAGAGCCGCCAGGGTAGCCACCAGCGCCGCCACCAGAGCCGCCAGGGTAGCCACCAGCGCCGCCACCAGCGCCGCCACCAGCGCCGCCACCAGAGCCGCCCGGGTAGCCACCAGCGCCGCCACCAGCGCCGCCACCAGCGCCGCCACCAGCGCCGCCACCAGAGCCGCCAGGGTAGCCACCAGCGCCGAACGCCGCCACCAGAGCCGCCAGGGGGCCAGCGCCGCCACCAGAGCCGCCAGGGTAGCCGCCAGAGCTGCCGTGAAAGTTATGCCAAATCCATGGATGTGATCCTAAAAACGACTCAGGCTGCTTCTTGTCAACTTCTTTGGAGCTTTCAGGGATGATACGTCCCCCACTTGCTTTGCCTCCTAACATTAGAATGCTGCTGAGAATGAAAAGGGTAGGCAGTAGAGATGAATGGACTTGGGAAGCCATTAGTGAACTCAGCAGTAGATGAAAGATCAGAGACGATGGTTTCTTTGGTGATGGATGAAGTGAGAAGAAAATCGATGTATTTATAGATGTGAAGGATTTGAGAAGGTTGGTGAACATTTGGCGGTCAATTAAAGAGGGTGCCCACTGTTGTAAAAGCTTGTAGATAGGACATGTCGGAAACTGCAATGCATAACAAAAAATCACAAGATTAGGAAGAATTTCCTACTGAAATTTTGAAGTGCAAGTAGGGAACCTTCTTTTTCACTCTAATTTTATTCTCCTTCCACCAACGACTTTTAGCAGCTAATAATGGGCTCTGTACGTTATTGAATTTATGTGCCTCCAAATGTTAGGTCTTCTGCTTACCCTACATACTGCCTTGATCTTGCTGCAGTTCAAAAGGTAAGTTTATTTTCGGTTTGTTTCTTAAAGAACACCCTGTCTGACCATGCATTTCTTTGATTGTCATCAATGCTTTTCAGTAGAAATTGGTGGCTAGAGTTTCTACTAATGACTTGGTAGAAGAGAGGAATGATAATATTGAGGTATACTAGCCCTGACAACCTTGTTTCTTAGGATCTTGACAGGTGTCAAGAAACATAGTTTTTTTTTAATTGTATAAGAATAATCGAACGTTAATTTAAGATAAAGAATCTTGACACGTCTAACAATTTTTACTCAAAGATCATTATCTTATATTGTCTACTTAAATATCTTCTTTTTGTGCAGTGAAATAATATTAGGTGGTAGAAGCCAGTAGGTTCTTGCCAAGAAACCTTCAAAACTAAGCCAGGCGATGCCAGCAATGAAGATACTTTGAATGCACAAAAACTCAAGTGGACAACACAGTCTGTCTAATTTCATTCTCAAAGGTTCCACAAAATTCAAGGCTTGGGCCTTTCTTGAGAAAATCTTGGAAGTTGAACTAGTGAGTTCACTCGTGTCACACCTTCCAAACCTGACCAATTCTGTTCTTCACCTGCAGCCGGTTCTTCAACATCAACTGGCAGTTTTTTATAGGTTTCTTCATCTTCTGATGAGCGGACACTTTGGTTTCGTTGAAAAGTCGGCTCCCTTTTCTGAGTACCATCTGATTCAACGGTGGCATTGCCGGAATGATCTCTTTGAAGGATTGTGGATGAACCTTGTCGATGCGAACCTAAAATATTAGAGATCTTAGACCCAACACGTAATGCGGAATTCAAAGGGAATAATGTCTTTATTGATTCGAAAGAACAAGAAGAAGGAACTTGACCCCAATCGATAGATAGCGATACTACATCACTTGTTCATCATAATCAGATTCAGAGTCCAGTTTTCCGTCGACAAACAGGCAGACCAAAGCACAATTATCCATCTTTGAAGTTGGGTATTTGAGTTTCCATTCATGGGCAGCTTTGTTGACCAGGGTTCTTGCAGCCGATGACCTTGTAGGAACAGTTGATACAGTCAACAACAATTACTGTTTCATGGCTTTCATAACGGTAAAACAACTTATCAAT
The DNA here is from genome assembly GCA_022432975.1 of Begonia masoniana. Taxonomy (NCBI): domain Eukaryota; kingdom Viridiplantae; phylum Streptophyta; class Magnoliopsida; order Cucurbitales; family Begoniaceae; genus Begonia; species Begonia masoniana. The sequence goes on from CM039503.1 coordinate 56,025,110, forward strand.
GGGTATGGCGATAAGAAGAAGATGGAGGGAGATAGATTTACGAACTCTCAGAACGAGAGATTTTTAGTATTTCTGATGGAAACTGAAATCAACAAGGCACTGTAACAGATAGGGGTGTACAAAACCCACCCGGACCGAAGAACCAGACCAGAACCGACCTATTTGGTCCGGTTCTGGTCGATTAACATGAATTTCGGTTCTGCTTTAGCAGAATCGAAATTGTTGGTTCGGTTTTCGGGTTTAATGACAAAAACCCGAAAACCCAGAACCGGACCACACAAATGACAAAACAGAGAAAACTAAAGATTTTTCAGTTTGTGTCGAAGCCCTAATTTTCGTTCTGTCGAAGTTCAGTTCAGAGGAGAGGAGGAGAGGCGCCTACGCCGAAGCCGAAGCCGAAGCCTTTAAGATGTCGTTCAATCTTCTCTCTCAGCAGGTCGCCGACGCCGACGCCAACGCCGACGCCGACGCCTTCAATCAATCTGAACTGAGCCTCGGGCCTGAGCTCTGAGAACGATGGAGCCAGCTGAGAGTCGAAATCTCCGTTACTGAATGGGTTCTGGTTCCTGACCACGCGATCCCCTCTCTCTGGTTTCGGCTGTTTGTTTCTTTTCATGGTGTTATGGCTGCTTTCGATCTCTACCAGTCCTCGCACCGTTGAAGATATTTTCAAGGATTACAGATCTCGACATTCCAGCCTTGTTCGCGCTCTCACCTACGGTAATCTCCCTCTCTGACTCACTCTGTTGATTAAATTCTGTTCACAGAAATTAAAATTTTGTTTGAAATTTTTTAATTTGGAATTTTTTTTTTTTTTTTTTTTTTTTTTTTTTTTTTTTTTTTTTTTTTTTTTTTTTTTTTTTTTTTTTTTTTTTTTTTTTTTTTTTTTTTTTTTTTTTTTTTTTTTTTTTTTTTTTTTTTTTTTTTTTTTTTTTTTTTTTTTTTTTTTTTTTTTTTTTTTTTTTTTTTTTTTTTTTTTTTTTTTTTTTTTTTTTTTTTTTTTTTTTTTTTTTTTTTTTTTTTTTTTTTTTTTTTTTTTTTTTTTTTTTTTTTTTTTTTTTTTTTTTTTTTTTTTTTTTTTTTTTTTTTTTTTTTTTTTTTTTTTTTTTTTTTTTTTTTTTTTTTTTTTTTTTTTTTTTTTTTTTTTTTTTTTTTTTTTTTTTTTTTTTTTTTTTTTTTTTTTTTTTTTTTTTTTTTTTTTTTTTTTTTTTTTTTTTTTTTTTTTTTTTTTTTTTTTTTTTTTTTTTTTTTTTTTTTTTTTTTTTTTTTTTTTTTTTTTTTTTTTTTTTTTTTTTTTTTTTTTTTTTTTAAATATTTTGTAATGGGAAAACCGGAACCGGAACCAAAATTCTGGTCCGGTTCTGGTTCGGTCTTTAAATGTTTTTTGATGGTACCGGTCCTAAAAAATAAAAACCGAATATTATTGGTCCGGTCTTAATTTGTTTCAAAACCGGACCGGACCGGACCACGTACACCCCTACTAACAGAGCTGCGTCCCTGACAAGTGGATCAAGGCGATGACGTATTTTCCTTCTCTTCAATCTGGTCTGTGGGCCCCTCCTATATATCATGCTATAATAATGGGCTTTTCCCTGCGGCCCAATTGGAAGAAGAAACGGTTGATCGGCGGGTGAAGATCTTCCACTTCTGTCATGGAAGAGGCCTCCATGATGGGCTGCGTAGCTGGGCCACCAAGAAGAAGCGCAGTATACACAAGAGACCTCAAGCCCAGCAAGCTGTCGACGTGTCCATACCGTTAGGAAGAGAAGACGATATATCCAGCAGCGAGGGGAGTGAGGAAGGGGGTTGTTAAGTTGTCTGTTATTTGTACTATTTTCTCTTTCATCTTTTCTTTGTAAACGTTTTTTGGATAATAGAGAATACTATCTTTCCACGATTCATAGTGTTTCCACAACAGTGGTACAAAAGCAGCTACGATTAGAAATGGCATAGACCAGAGCAAAATCAAAAGAGGAAACGATAAAGAAACTCACAGGGGGATACCAGGAGTTACAGAAGGCTATCGCAGAGATTACCACTCAGCTAGCTACTTCATATCAACATTTCCAGGAACTGCAAGCTAAGCAAGAGCGTTTTAGATCAATCCTTCAAAAACTATATGCAAGATTCAACCGTAAAGCACGACGCCATGCTGTCTTTAATGACCAAGATTGCTCAAAGCAAACTAGAACTGGGGCAGAAACAACCAATGGTGATCGATTCTTGGTAGAAGCCACAGATTAAGGGAGATTCTTCCTTGTTGTCCTCAAGCAACCCCAGCACACAGCGATTCGTTTCTACCCCCTACCAGAACAATTCTGTTCCCCTGACTCAACAACAGAATCCATGGAGTCCATGGCAGAACCCTCCGGCTCGGTTGCCATTTCTCCCACCCGTGCCTGTAGAACATCAGCGTTATGACCATCAGCTACTGAGATTTTTGAAGCTCGAACTTTCTTTTTTAACGGGAGACAATCCCTAAGAGTAGGTACGAAAAGCAGATAGGTACTTCGACCTGCACCAAACAGCTGAGAACCAAAAATTATAAATGACAGAATTATTCTTGCGAGAGAAAGCAAATGTATGGTAGCATGGGTGGGTAGTGACGAGATCCGGAGTAACCTGGAAGCAATTTACGACAGCCCTATGCAAGCGATTTTCTGCTAATCTAGGAGAGGATATACTGGAGTCACTCAGTAAGGTCACCCAAACAGGGACTGTTTCTGAATACTTAGAGAAGATTGAAAAGTCAAAAGCTCAAGCGCAACCGCGACTACCAGAAATGCCCGAGTCCTTCTAGATCACAGGGTTCACTAGTGGATTGAAAGAGAAAATAAGAGCGATGGTCAAAATCGGCCGATCCTCGACTTTGGAACAAGTGATAAAGGTAGCCTTCCTTCAAGAGACCGCACTTGGGGTACTTAACAAATGGTGGAAACAAGTTCGTCAACCATCGCACTCTAAGTGGACAGATTTTCCTAGGGCAACTCTGACGAACACTCTACACAGCGATGTAGAGAATACGAAGCCGTCCTACAGGATGCAGAAAATATTGCAATATGAGCTCCAACTGAAACGGAAATTGGGCCTCTGCTTTAAGTGCGATGAGAAATAGTTCACTTGGCATATCTGCAAGAATCAGGCACTAAACGTTCTCATAGTCGATCCAATTGAGGACGAGAACGGAAACTCCTCTGATGATGGGGACCCAGACAGCACCCCTGAAACCACCCCTTTAGAAGTTTCTCTCCATGCCCTCGCCAGCCAGACGACAAACTCCACAGTAAGAATTTCCGGGCAGCTAGGAAATCAACGAATTTCAATCCTTATTGACAGTGGAAGCACTAATAGTTTTATTGACGAAAGGTTGGCAGCTCATTTTCAGTTGCCAACGATACCCGGGAAGTTAGCTGACGTCATGGTGGCCAACGACGAGAAACTGATAAGCAAAGAGTTGTCAGACCCAGTGACGTGGAAGATGCTGGACCTTCCTTTCATTTACCCTTTGAGAACTCTGAGATTTGGAGGGAGCGATTTGATCTTAAGCATAGACCGGATCTTTGCCCACAGCCCAGTTACTTTCAATCCACCTCATAAGCATTTGTTGATCTAATATGAAGGAAGCCCCCTAAGTATACCCTATGCCACCCTCACGGACACCAGCAAGTTATCCAGCCCAAAGGCATTAAGAACAGGCTAGAGGAAGCAACCTAGTGGATTTATTGCCCAACCAAGAATGAGGGACACAGATTCCAAACAACAGGGGCAAGAATATGTTAAGGCAATCGTCCAAGACTTCGCCGATGTTTTTGCCCAGCTGTCGGGTTTGCCACCGAAGAGAAGCCACGACCATCGAATTCCGCTCGAATCAAATGCAAAGCCCTTCCGAGTTGTGCCATATTGATGTCCGTTCTCACAGAAGACAGAGATAGAGAAACTGGTGCAAGAGATGTTGAGGGAAGGTGTAATCATCCTAAGCAACAACTCTTTCGCATTGCCAGTGCTTCTAATGAAGAAGAAAGACGGGCAGTGGAGGTTCTGCATCGATTATAGGCAGCTGAACGCCCTTACCATTAAAGACAAATTTCTGATGCCCATAATAGATGAATTTCTGGATGAGCTTCATGAATCGTCGGTTTTCTCCAAAATCGACTTACGGGCTGGGTACTATCAGATTCGTGTGAAGGAGGATGACTGTCATAAAACGGCATTCAAAACACATCAAGGGCTATATGAGTTCAGAGTAATGCCTTTTGGCTTCACGAATGCACCGACCACATTTCAGGCGCTCATGAACACTATTTTTCAATCGTATTTGCGAAATTTTGTCCTCGTTTTGTTCGACGATATTCTAGTATACAATCCCTCAATGGAGACCCATTGCGAGCATCTGATGTAACACCCGGTTTATTAGAATTAAAATAACCAATTAATCTTCTAAGTGTGAATTTTATAGAATGAAATAGGGAGAAATAGCAATTAGGTTAATGAGTAACTAAGTGAGGGCATAAGGGTAATTGTCAATTTATATTGTGGATAACGTATTTAAGGAAAGAGTAAATGAGGTATAGCCGTCAATGCTCATTTCACTCTCGATTTTTCAGCTCAACCCAGTAGAGCTCTCCAGACGATTTCCCTTCCTGATATCCTTCAACTTAGGTAAGTTCTTTAGTTTTCTTCATGTATTGATGAATAGATAACCGAATTAGGACAATGTGAGTATTTTGGAAAAGTTGAGAGAAATAGCGGTTCGGGTTTGGAGTTTATTCGGGAATGCTCTATGAGTAGTGTTCCCAAACTAACTCCTTAGATTTCTGAATAGCTTAGATTAAGGTTTAACATTCTGTTTATGAATATAGGTGAACAAACCCCCGAAGTAGCTCTTAACCGAGCATTTGCTAGGAATCCAGGTAAGTAAAGTTTGCTTGTGCCTTCGGGCCTACATCACAGAACATTAGGATTTTTGTGTGTTTGAATATTTCCTGTTTCATGCATCATATATTTGAAAATATACGAAAATGAGTTTACATGTTTTGATATAGTGAGGAAGTGAACATTCTGAAGTGATTTATGTGAAACATTTTCTGTTAAGGGAACTAATCCAACCCTTAATGAGCCAGGGATCATACTTTGGGAAAACTGATCCAACTCCCAATTTCGAAGTGGATCTGAACATTGATCAGTATATATATATTCACTGTTAGGAGAATTAATCCAACTCCTAATGAGACAGGGATGTTCATACTTTGGGAGAAGTGATTCAACTCCCATTTAGAGAGAATCCGATTATAACGATGAATATGTAACAGAGATGAGAAAAGTAGAAACTGCATGCTAGGATGACATGTCTTCAGCTTTTCATGCATTATTGCTTTACTTGCTTAGCATTAGGCTAATAGATGAGTTTTGTGATGTAGGTGAAGAAGTTTTAGCAGGTGTGTTTACTGAGTTCACAGAAGGCTAGTTGGGTTGGAGGAGTGCATCCACACAATGTTCTGGCAGCTGATGGGGCAGTTTAATTGATGTCTGTGGAGTGAAGGTTTTATTATCAATGCTTTATTTTAGATGGATCGAGTTTTCATAACAGTAGTGATTTCAGCGTTTTGGACAAATTGAGTTTTACTTTCTGATGTTGGTATTTTTTGGAAATTTGAAATTTATTATTTGATGGATGTAGAGTGATGCATTGGTCTGATTGTTAGCGTTAAGTCTATCGGAAGATGAAAGTCTATCGGTAGATGCGGTGTGTAAGTCTATCGGAAGATGAAAGTCTATCGGTAGATGCGGTGTGTAAGTCTATCGGAAGATGAAAGTCTATCGGTAGATGCGGTGTGTAAGTCTATCGGAAGATGAAAGTCTATCGGTAGATGCGGTGTGTAAGTCTATCGGAAGATGAAAGTCTATCGGTAGATGCGGTGTGTAAGTCTATCGGAAGATGAAAGTCTATCGGTAGATGCGGTGTGTAAGTCTATCGGAAGATGAAAGTCTATCGGTAGATGCGGTGTGTAAGTCTATCGGAAGATGAAAGTCTATCGGTAGATGCGGTGTGTAAGTCTATCGGAAGATGAAAGTCTATCGGTAGATGCGGTGTGTAAGTCTATCGGAAGATGAAAGTCTATCGGTAGATGCGGTGTGTAAGTCTATCGGAAGATGAAAGTCTATCGGTAGATGCGGTGTGTAAGTCTATCGGAAGATGAAAGTCTATCGGTAGATGCGGTGTGTAAGTCTATCGGAAGATGAAAGTCTATCGGTAGATGCGGTGTGTAAGTCTATCGGAAGATGAAAGTCTATCGGTAGATGCGGTGTGTAAGTCTATCGGAAGATGAAAGTCTATCGGTAGATGCGGTGTGTAAGTCTATCGGAAGATGAAAGTCTATCGGTAGATGCGGTGTGTAAGTCTATCGGAAGATGAAAGTCTATCGGTAGATGCGGTGTGTAAGTCTATCGGAAGATGAAAGTCTATCGGTAGATGCGGTGTGTAAGTCTATCGGAAGATGAAAGTCTATCGGTAGATGCGGTGTGTAAGTCTATCGGAAGATGAAAGTCTATCGGTAGATGCGGTGTGTAAGTCTATCGGAAGATGAAAGTCTATCGGTAGATGCGGTGTGTAAGTCTATCGGAAGATGAAAGTCTATCGGTAGATGCGGTGTGTAAGTCTATCGGAAGATGAAAGTCTATCGGTAGATGCGGTGTGTAAGTCTATCGGAAGATGAAAGTCTATCGGTAGATGCGGTGTGTAAGTCTATCGGAAGATGAAAGTCTATCGGTAGATGCGGTGTGTAAGTCTATCGGAAGATGAAAGTCTATCGGTAGATGCGGTGTGTAAGTCTATCGGAAGATGAAAGTCTATCGGTAGATGCGGTGTGTAAGTCTATCGGAAGATGAAAGTCTATCGGTAGATGCGGTGTGTAAGTCTATCGGAAGATGAAAGTCTATCGGTAGATGCGGTGTGTAAGTCTATCGGAAGATGAAAGTCTATCGGTAGATGCGGTGTGTAAGTCTATCGGAAGATGAAAGTCTATCGGTAGATGCGGTGTGTAAGTCTATCGGAAGATGAAAGTCTATCGGTAGATGCGGTGTGTAAGTCTATCGGAAGATGAAAGTCTATCGGTAGATGCGGTGTGTAAGTCTATCGGAAGATGAAAGTCTATCGGTAGATGCGGTGTGTAAGTCTATCGGAAGATGAAAGTCTATCGGTAGATGCGGTGTGTAAGTCTATCGGAAGATGAAAGTCTATCGGTAGATGCGGTGTGTAAGTCTATCGGAAGATGAAAGTCTATCGGTAGATGCGGTGTGTAAGTCTATCGGAAGATGAAAGTCTATCGGTAGATGCGGTGTGTAAGTCTATCGGAAGATGAAAGTCTATCGGTAGATGCGGTGTGTAAGTCTATCGGAAGATGAAAGTCTATCGGTAGATGCGGTGTGTAAGTCTATCGGAAGATGAAAGTCTATCGGTAGATGCGGTGTGTAAGTCTATCGGAAGATGAAAGTCTATCGGTAGATGCGGTGTGTAAGTCTATCGGAAGATGAAAGTCTATCGGTAGATGCGGTGTGTAAGTCTATCGGAAGATGAAAGTCTACCGGTAGATGTCTTATGGAGTCACGCGTGAAGCACGTGTCGGCAGATGTAGTCTAATTGATCGGAAGATGTAGTGTGTATTTTAATTCTATCGGAAAGAGTTGTATTGGCATTATCGGCGGAGGGTGTTGCGTTGTTTGTACACGTCATCGGTAGATGAAGTCTACCGAGTGATGTCTTTGTTTTCCTTCCTTCCGGCTGACGTCATCGGCAGGAGTCTTCGGTTTTCTATTCCTGCTTCTTCCGTTGACTTAGTCGTCGGCAGATGCGTTGTCTTCTGAAACCGAAAGAGTATTTCGTGCCTTAAACCCTCATTCCTTTCGGCTGAATATTTCTTAACATTCCCAATGACTATTTTAATAATGTTTTTCACAGTTTTGTTTAACTTCATTGTTGTTCAAAAAGAATTTCCGCTGCAAGTTTTAAATATTTTGAGAAGTCTAATCTTGACTGTCGAGTGAAGCTTTGAATTTATTATCAAAATTTCTTAGTCATGATAATGTTATGGGTAGCGAACCGGGTTCAGATAACTCGGGGCGTTACAGTATGGTATCAGAGACATTCAGTTAAACTGTTCAAAAGATTACTCATCAGTGCCGATCGTTGCATGGAAGCACTCCAACAACTGTAAGTGTTTAAGTTAATATTATTATTAGATATTTATGTGAATAATTCATCTTGTCTAGGAATATAGTGAAATGTCTAGACGACCAGGAAGACCAAGAATACCAAGAGAGACACCAAATCCGTGGAATGAGGAAGACTCTAGTGTGATTAGGCAGCTGACTGAGCTGATGCGCCAGCAGACAGACATTGTGCGTCAGCAGTCCGATCAGCTAGGTGTGTTGTTGAGTCGGGAAGCACAAGGAAGTGCCAACTCGGGTCCTGGTGGTGAGCATTCTGGAGATAGGTTTAGGAGACTAAGACCACCCACGTTTGATGGTCAGTCAACTGATCCAGTTATTGCTGAAGGATGGCTTAGGAAGATAGAGAGCATGTTCAGGTGTGCCAACATTGGAGAGGGAGACAAGGTCACATTGGCAACATTTCATCTGGCTGGAGATGCTCAACTTTGGTGGGAAACTATTGAGACCGCCACGGATGTTTTGGCGATGCCTTGGTCTCAATTCAAGGACATTTTCTATGAGAAGTATTTTAACAGCACTGTTCAGACTACAAAGAAGTTGGAATTTCTGAACTTGAAGCAGACGGGGTCTGTGGCCGAGTATAGTAGACAGTTTGAGTCTCTGTCCAGGTTTGCTGGACATTTTGCTCACCAGGATGAGGATAAGGTGTTCAAATTTGTGCATGGATTTAAGCCTGAAATTTATAGAGGGGTTAAATTCTGTGGAATTAAGGGTTTGACATTAAGTGAAGTTGTGTCCACTGCCCTGGAAGTAGAAGAAGCTGAGAGGAAGTGTGCTGGACCGAAGGAAGCCCCACAAAGGTTTGTTCAGCCACATCCTCATAGAGGGATGAAGAGGCCAAGTGAAGGCCAAAGTAGCCAAGGAGAAGGAGGAAAGGTGCAGAATGTCAGGAAATTTCCTCAGTGTCCTAAGTGCTTGAAGAACCACCCCGGGGAATGCAGAATGGGATTTGGGAAATGTTTCAACTGTGAGGAGGTTGGACATACATTCAAGGAGTGCTCGAAGCCTAGAGTCACCAGATGCTTCAATTGTAACAAAGTTGGACACATTAGTAGAGACTGCCCAAATCCAAAGAGTGGCCCTGCTTTGATCAACCAAGAATATTCTCCATGATGGAGTCAAGTGAAGAACAGCCCGCTGTTGTGTCAGGTACCATATTGATCAATTCCGTGCCTGCTTTTACTTTATTAGACTCTGGTGCAACGCACTCATTTATAGCATCTACTTTTGCCAATAAATTAGATGTACAGTTTACCCATTCCATGCATGTGTTTAATGTTGCCTTACCCTCTGGGGAAAACATGCACTCTGACCAAGTGATGCTAGATAGCAATGTGTTAGTAGGGAATGTAAGTCTACCTGCTGATCTTATAATTATGGATATAATAGGATTTGATGTAATCCTAGGTATGGACTGGTTGTTTAAACACCACGCCACAATTGATTGTAGAACCGGAGTAGTTAGTTTTCAACCCCCTGGTAAGTTGAAACATACCTTTCAAGCTTCAAAGAAGAGTAAGGAAATGTCTGTGATGACTTCTATTGCCACTAGACCTTCCCTGTGTAGGGAGTATTCGTGCTTCTTAGCTAGTGTTTTAGACACACAGCATATAGGAAAATCGAGTCCTCGAGATGTTTTAGCCGTCCAAGATTTTCCTGAGGTATTCCTAGATGACCTTCCTGGCTTACCGCCAGATAGAGAAATTGAATTTGTTGTAGATGTATACCCCAGAGCCGAGCCTGTGTCTAAAAATCCTTATAGATTAGCTCCAACTGAGCTCAAGGAACTAAAGAAACAATTGGAAGAACTATTAGAGAAGGGTTCATACGCCCTAGCTTTTCACCATGGGGTGCACCTGTCCTTTTTGTCAAGAAGAAGGATGGATCAATGCGCATGTGCATTGATTACAGAGAATTGAATAAGCTTACAGTCAAGAACAAATACCCTTTGCCGAGAATTGATGATTTATTTGACCAGCTCAATGGTGCAAGAGTTTTCTCTAAGATTGATCTGAGTTCAGGTTATTATCAGTTGAAGGTTAAATCTGAAGATATCCCAAAGACTGCCTTTCGCACAAGGTATGGGCATTATGAGTTTTTGGTTATGTCTTTTGGTTTGACAAATGCACCAGCAGCATTCATGGACCTTATGAACAGAGTGTTTCATGAGTATTTGGATAAGTTTGTCATAGTATTCATAGACGACATTCTAATCTATTCTAGAACTAAGGAGGATCATGCAAGGCACTTGAATTTGGTGTTAGGAGTACTTAGGCAGCACCAGCTCTATGCTAAGTTTTCCAAGTGTGAATTTTGGTTGGATAGAGTTCACTTTCTGGGTCATGTGATCTCTGGTGATGGAATAACAGTCGATCCAGCCAAGGTTCAAGCAGTTAAGAAATGGCCCCAACCGAAGAATGCTACTGATATTAGGAGTTTTGTTGGACTAGCAGGATATTACAGAAAATTTACTGAGGGATTTTCAAAGATTGCAACACCCCTCACTCGTTTAACTAGGAAGAATATCAAATATGATTGGACAGAAGAGTGTGAAATTAGTTTCCAGACTTTAAAACAGAAACTGATCAATGCTCCAATCCTAACCCTTCCTGCTGAGAATGGTAAATTTAGTATTTATTGTGATGCATCCAAGATTGGTCTTGGTTGTGTGTTGATGCAAGATGGAAAGGTAATAGCCTATGCTTCTAGACAGTTGAAAACGCATGAGAAGAATTACCCCACGCATGACTTAGAATTAGCTGCAGTGGTGTTTGCACTTAAGATTTGGAGACATTATCTGTATGGACAATCTTGTGAAATATTCTCAGACCATAAAAGTCTGAAATATATTTTCACTCAAAAAGAATTAAATATGAGGCAACGTAGATGGTTAGAATTTGTAAAAGATTATGACTTTGAAATCAAGTACCATCCCGGAAAAGCAAATGTTGTGGCAGATGCCTTGAGCAGGGTAGCAACATCAGCCCCGACTATGAGTTTCAGTATGCCGTTAGCCTTAGAATCTGAATTTCGAAGGTTTAATCTAGAAGCAGTATCTAGCGTATCAGCTATACTTTCGGCCATAACCTTAAGACCTACTATTCTTGAGAAGATAAAGGAAGCTCAGTCGAACGATGATGACTGTAACAAGTTCAAGTCAAGCATAGACTCCACGGACAAATCGGATTTCAACTATTCTTCCGATGGAATCCTTAAGTTTAGGAATAGGTGGTTTGTTCCTGCCATTAAAGAGCTTCGTGATGAGATTCTTTCTGAGGCTCATTCCTCTAGATTCTCAGTTCACCCTGGGTGTACGAAGATGTATGAGGATCTGAAACAGCATTATTGGTGGCCTGGAATGAAAAGAAGTGTGGCAGAATATGTAGGATCATGTTTATGTTGTCAACAGGTTAAAGCTGAACATCAGAGACCTGCAGGAACATTACAACCTTTGCCAATCCCCGAATGGAAATGGGAACAAATAACCATGGACTTTGTGGTAGGATTGCCTAAAACAGTAAAAGGACATGATGCAATTTGGGTAATAGTTGACCGTTTAACCAAATCAGCCCACTTCCTGCCTATGAAGATGACATACTCAATGGATCAACTTGCTGAGTTGTATGTGCACGAAATTGTCAGATTGCATGGAGTTCCAAGTATTATAGTCTCAGACCGAGATGCTAGATTCACATCTAAGTTTTGGAAGAGTTTGCATAAGGCAATGGGGACTCAGCTTAGTTTCAGTACAGCTTTCCACCCTCAAACAGATGGACAATCCGAAAGGACTATTCAGATTTTAGAAGATATGCTTCGTGCTTGTGTTTTAGATTTCCAAGGTTCCTGGAGTAAGTACCTAGCTTTAGTAGAATTTTCTTACAATAACAGTTTTCAGGCAACAATAAGAATGGCACCGTATGAAGCACTGTATGGACGAAAATGCAGATCACCCTTGTATTGGGATGAAGTTGGTGAAGCACAGTTACTTGGTCCTGATATTGTGCAGCAAACTGTTGAGAAGGTTGCTCTCATCCGTCAGAGAATTTTAACAGCTCAAAGTCGACAGAAAAGCTATGCTGACAGGAGGCGCAGAGAGTTAGAGTTTGAAGTTGGTAGTGAGGTTTTTCTTAAGGTATCACCATTCAAAGGAGTTGTGAGATTTGGGAAGAGAGGGAAGCTTAACCCAAGATATGTTGGACCTTCTCAATCTTGAAAAGGATTGGAAAATCAGCATATGAGCTGCAATTGCCAGACTCTATGGAAGGAATCCACAATGTGTTCCATATTTCTATGCTTAAGAAGTGCTTGAGGGATCCATCTCAGATTGTGGAACAGCAGAACATTGAAATTCAACCTACACTGACCTATGAGGAGAGACCAGTAAGAATCTTGGATTATGCAGTGAAAGTATTACGCAACAAGGAAGTTCCACTAGTGAAAGTCTTATGGCATAATCAGAATATAGAGGAGACAACTTGGGAACGCCAGCAAGACATGATGGACCAGCATCCAAGATTGTTCAGGTACTGAATTTTGAGGACAAAATTCTTTTAAGGAGGGTAGATTGTAACACCCGGTTTATTAGAATTAAAATAACCAATTAATCTTCTAAGTGTGAATTTTATAGAATGAAATAGGGAGAAATAACAATTAGGTAATGAGTAACTAAGTGAGGGCATAAGGGTAATTGTCAATTTATATTGTGGATAACGTATTTAAGGAAAGAGTAAATGAGGTATAGCCGTCAATGCTCATTTCACTCTCGATTTTCAGCTCAACCCAGTAGAGCTCTCCAGACGATTTCCCTTCCCGATATCCTTCAACTTAGGTAAGTTCTTTAGTTTTCTTCATGTATTGATGAATAGATAACCGAATTAGGACAATGGAGTATTTTGGAAAAGTTGAGAGAAATAGCGGTTCGGTTTGGAGTTTATTCGGGAATGCTCTATGAGTAGTGTTCCCAAACTAACTCCTTAGATTTCTGAATAGCTTAGATTAAGGTTTAACATTCTGTTTATGAATAGAGGTGAACAAACCCCCGAGAGTAGCTCTTAACCGAGCATTTGCTAGGAATCCAGGTAAGTAAAGTTTGCTTGTGCCTTCGGGCCTACATCACAGAACATTAGGATTTTTGTGTGTTGAATATTTCCTTTTTCATGCATCATATATTTGAAAATATACGAAAATGAGTTTACATGTTTGGATATGTGAGAAGTGAACATTCTGAAGTGATTATGTGAAACATTTTCTGTTAAGGGAACTAATGCCAACCCCTTAATGAGCCAGGGATCATCACTTGGGAAACCTGATCCAACTCCCATTTCGAAGTGGATCTGAACATTGAATCAGTATAGATATAGGCACTGTTAGGAAGAATAATCCAACTCTAATGAGACAGGGATGTTCAATAACGTTGGGAGAATGAAGTGATTCACTCCCATTTAGAGAGGAATCCGATTATAACGATGAATAGTTAACAGAGATGAGAAAGTAAACTGCATAGCTAGGATGACATGTCTTCAGCTTTTCATGCATTATTGCTTTACTTGCTTAGCATTAGGCTAATAGATGAGTTTTGTGATGTAGGTGAAGAAGTTTTAGCAGTGTGTTTACTGAGTTCACAGAAGGCTAGTTGGGTTGGAGGAGTGCATCCACACAATGTTCTGGCAGCTGATGGGGCAGTTAATTGATGTCTGTGGGAGTGAAGGTTTTATTAGCAATGCTTTAGTTTAGATGGATCGAGTTTTCATAACAGTAGTGATTCAGCGTTTTGGACAAATTGAGTTTACTTTCTGATGTTGGTAAGTCTATCGGAAGATGAAAGTCTATCGGTAGATGCGGTGTGTAAGTCTATCGGAAGATGAAAGTCTATCGGTAGATGCGGTGTGTAAGTCTATCGGAAGATGAAAGTCTATCGGTAGATGCGGTGTGTAAGTCTATCGGAAGATGAAAGTCTATCGGTAGATGCGGTGTGTAAGTCTATCGGAAGATGAAAGTCTATCGGTAGATGCGGTGTGTAAGTCTATCGGAAGATGAAAGTCTATCGGTAGATGCGGTGTGTAAGTCTATCGGAAGATGAAAGTCTATCGGTAGATGCGGTGTGTAAGTCTATCGGAAGATGAAAGTCTATCGGTAGATGCGGTGTGTAAGTCTATCGGAAGATGAAAGTCTATCGGTAGATGCGGTGTGTAAGTCTATCGGAAGATGAAAGTCTATCGGTAGATGCGGTGTGTAAGTCTATCGGAAGATGAAAGTCTATCGGTAGATGCGGTGTGTAAGTCTATCGGAAGATGAAAGTCTATCGGTAGATGCGGTGTGTAAGTCTATCGGAAGATGAAAGTCTATCGGTAGATGCGGTGTGTAAGTCTATCGGAAGATGAAAGTCTATCGGTAGATGCGGTGTGTAAGTCTATCGGAAGATGAAAGTCTATCGGTAGATGCGGTGTGTAAGTCTATCGGAAGATGAAAGTCTATCGGTAGATGCGGTGTGTAAGTCTATCGGAAGATGAAAGTCTATCGGTAGATGCGGTGTGTAAGTCTATCGGAAGATGAAAGTCTATCGGTAGATGCGGTGTGTAAGTCTATCGGAAGATGAAAGTCTATCGGTAGATGCGGTGTGTAAGTCTATCGGAAGATGAAAGTCTATCGGTAGATGCGGTGTGTAAGTCTATCGGAAGATGAAAGTCTATCGGTAGATGCGGTGTGTAAGTCTATCGGAAGATGAAAGTCTATCGGTAGATGCGGTGTGTAAGTCTATCGGAAGATGAAAGTCTATCGGTAGATGCGGTGTGTAAGTCTATCGGAAGATGAAAGTCTATCGGTAGATGCGGTGTGTAAGTCTATCGGAAGATGAAAGTCTATCGGTAGATGCGGTGTGTAAGTCTATCGGAAGATGAAAGTCTATCGGTAGATGCGGTGTGTAAGTCTATCGGAAGATGAAAGTCTATCGGTAGATGCGGTGTGTAAGTCTATCGGAAGATGAAAGTCTATCGGTAGATGCGGTGTGTAAGTCTATCGGAAGATGAAAGTCTATCGGTAGATGCGGTGTGTAAGTCTATCGGAAGATGAAAGTCTATCGGTAGATGCGGTGTGTAAGTCTATCGGAAGATGAAAGTCTATCGGTAGATGCGGTGTGTAAGTCTATCGGAAGATGAAAGTCTATCGGTAGATGCGGTGTGTAAGTCTATCGGAAGATGAAAGTCTATCGGTAGATGCGGTGTGTAAGTCTATCGGAAGATGAAAGTCTATCGGTAGATGCGGTGTGTAAGTCTATCGGAAGATGAAAGTCTATCGGTAGATGCGGTGTGTAAGTCTATCGGAAGATGAAAGTCTATCGGTAGATGCGGTGTGTAAGTCTATCGGAAGATGAAAGTCTATCGGTAGATGCGGTGTGTAAGTCTATCGGAAGATGAAAGTCTATCGGTAGATGCGGTGTGTAAGTCTATCGGAAGATGAAAGTCTATCGGTAGATGCGGTGTGTAAGTCTATCGGAAGATGAAAGTCTATCGGTAGATGCGGTGTGTAAGTCTATCGGAAGATGAAAGTCTATCGGTAGATGCGGTGTGTAAGTCTATCGGAAGATGAAAGTCTATCGGTAGATGCGGTGTGTAAGTCTATCGGAAGATGAAAGTCTATCGGTAGATGCGGTGTGTAAGTCTATCGGAAGATGAAAGTCTATCGGTAGATGCGGTGTGTAAGTCTATCGGAAGATGAAAGTCTATCGGTAGATGCGGTGTGTAAGTCTATCGGAAGATGAAAGTCTATCGGTAGATGCGGTGTGTAAGTCTATCGGAAGATGAAAGTCTATCGGTAGATGCGGTGTGTAAGTCTATCGGAAGATGAAAGTCTATCGGTAGATGCGGTGTGTAAGTCTATCGGAAGATGAAAGTCTATCGGTAGATGCGGTGTGTAAGTCTATCGGAAGATGAAAGTCTATCGGTAGATGCGGTGTGTAAGTCTATCGGAAGATGAAAGTCTATCGGTAGATGCGGTGTGTAAGTCTATCGGAAGATGAAAGTCTATCGGTAGATGCGGTGTGTAAGTCTATCGGAAGATGAAAGTCTATCGGTAGATGCGGTGTGTAAGTCTATCGGAAGATGAAAGTCTATCGGTAGATGCGGTGTGTAAGTCTATCGGAAGATGAAAGTCTATCGGTAGATGCGGTGTGTAAGTCTATCGGAAGATGAAAGTCTATCGGTAGATGCGGTGTGTAAGTCTATCGGAAGATGAAAGTCTATCGGTAGATGCGGTGTGTAAGTCTATCGGAAGATGAAAGTCTATCGGTAGATGCGGTGTGTAAGTCTATCGGAAGATGAAAGTCTATCGGTAGATGCGGTGTGTAAGTCTATCGGAAGATGAAAGTCTATCGGTAGATGCGGTGTGTAAGTCTATCGGAAGATGAAAGTCTATCGGTAGATGCGGTGTGTAAGTCTATCGGAAGATGAAAGTCTATCGGTAGATGCGGTGTGTAAGTCTATCGGAAGATGAAAGTCTATCGGTAGATGCGGTGTGTAAGTCTATCGGAAGATGAAAGTCTATCGGTAGATGCGGTGTGTAAGTCTATCGGAAGATGAAAGTCTATCGGTAGATGCGGTGTGTAAGTCTATCGGAAGATGAAAGTCTATCGGTAGATGCGGTGTGTAAGTCTATCGGAAGATGAAAGTCTACCGGTAGATGTCTTATGGAGTCACGCGTGAAGCACGTGTCGGCAGATGTAGTCTAATTGATCGGAAGATGTAGTATGTATTTTAATTCTATCGGAAAGAGTTGTATTGGCATTATCGGCGGAGGGTGTTGCGTTGTTTGTACACGTCATCGGTAGATGAAGTCTACCGAGTGATGTCTTTTGTTTTCCTTCCTTCCGGCTGACGTCATCGGCAGGAGTCTTCGGTTTTCTATTCCTGCTTCTTCCGTTGACTTAGTCGTCGGCAGATGCGTTGTCTTCTGAAACCGAAAGAGTATTTCGTGCCTTAAACCCTCATTCCTTTCGGCTGAATATTTCTTAACATTCCCAATGACTATTTTAATAATGTTTTTCACAGTTTTGTTTAACTTCATTGTTGTTCAAAAAGAATTTCCGCTGCAAGTTTTAAATATTTTGAGAAGTCTAATCTTGACTGTCGAGTGAAGCTTTGAATTTATTATCAAAATTTCTTAGTCATGATAATGTTATGGGTAGCGAACCGGGTTCAGATAACTCGGGGCGTTACATCTGAAAATGGTATTAAGCTTGCTGCGAAGCCACAATCTAGTAGCCAAAGAATCTAAGTGCACCTTCGGCCAATCGGAAGTAGGCTATCTAGGTCATATTATATCCAGAGAGGGGGTTAAGGCCGATCCAACCAAAATTGCAGCAATGGTGGATTGGCCATCACCCACCAATATCAAACTGCTGCAGGGATTTTTGGATCTAACCGGCTACTACCGAAAATTTATTCGCAGCTACAGGATAATGGCGAAGCCACTCACATCACTCCTAAAGAAAAACACTTTTTTCTGGGACTTGGCAGCAGAGGAAGCCTTCCAGACCCTCAAAACGGCCCCCCAGTTCTAACACTATCGGATTTCTCACAGTCCAAACTGATGCATTTTAGGGAGGAATGAGAGCCGTATTGATGCAGAATTGACAGGTTATAGCGTTCATGAGCAAGCCATTTAACTCGAAAAATATGGGGCTGTCAATTTATGAGAAAGAACTACTTGCTCTAGTTTCCGCGGTTCAACTTTGGCGACACTATTTAGAAGGCAACAAGTTCGTCATCCAAATCGACCACCAATCCCCGAAGTATCTACTAGAACAACGCATCACCACCCTGCTGCAACAATAGTGGCTATCCAAGCTGCTGGGATTAGATTATCAGATCGAATATCGACAAGGGAAGCACAACGTGGTGGCAGATGCTCTCTCCCGAGCACCCTCTTCTCCGCCACCGACTGAACCACAATGCCAAACTATCTCCTTAAATATTACACAGTGGATGCAGGAAGTTATATCCAGCTATGACGGCGATGCGTGGGCAGCAGATCTGATCACCAAGTTGTCTGTGGACCCTTCTCAGGATCCCTTATTCCCTTTTTCCAATGGCTTAATTAGCTTCAAAGGCAAACTGGTTTTAGGACAGGGCAATGCTATTCGAATCAAGGTTCTCAAAAACTTTACACGATTCGGCGGAGGGGGGACATTTAGGTATTCAAGCAACGCTCCATCGAGCCAAGTCTCTATTCTGGTGGCCAGGGCTTACTACAGACGTTCAAATGTACGTCAAAAACTGTTATACTTGCCAGCGGTGCAAACATGAATACGTGCACTATCCTGGACTTCTCCAGCCACTGCCGATTCCCCAACAACCTTGGACTCACATCGCCATGGATTTCATCGAAGGTTTGCCAAGCTCCCTTCAATCCAATTGTATTTTGGTGGTGGATTGCTTTACAAAATACGCTCATTTTTGGCTCTTCGTCACCCATTCACAGCAGTCCAGGTAGCTAATCTATTTCTGGATAATATCTTTAAGCTACACGGTATTCTCCCGTCGATGGTCTCCGACAGGTATCTGATATTTCTCTCCACTTTTTGGCAATCTGTTTTTTCGTCCCTGAGAGCAGAGCTGGATACCTCCACTGCATATCACCCGGAATCGGATGGTCAAACAGAGAGATTGAATCCATGCCTGGAGATGTACCTACGTTGTATAACTTTCCGGCAACCTTCAGCTTGGCGGCAGTGGCTACCCTTGGCTGAATGGTGGTACAACACCACGGTTCAGACGGCCATAAAAATGACACCCTTCGAAGCTCTATATGGGCAGCCACCACCCCGATTAGCTTTGGGTAGGGGTGGGCATGGGCCGGTTCGGTCTGGTCCCGAGCTCGGATCGAAATCAAATCGAGTCTTCAGAATTTTTTTCCCGATGACTGGAACCGGTTCTGGGAGGAACTGGGATCGAACTGAGACCAAATTGAATTTTCGGTCCGGTCCCCGTTCCTCCCATCCTATTTTTTTTTTTTAAAAAAACATTATATAGTTGCAGCTGAAGGCTGAAACCAATCGAAAACAATCCGAGCAACGACGATTGTGATTTCGGCCGGCGAAATGAGGAGGGGGAAGGTGCAGCTAAAGCTAATCGAAAATAAGTACAGTCGACAAGTGACGTTCTCAAAGCGAAGAAGTGGACCAATAAAGAAGGCTCGGGAGCTCGCTGTTCTCTACGAGTCAGATATCGGTGTGATCATCTTCTCCAGCAGAGGCAAGGTTTATGAATCCTCGAGCAAGGAGCATGGAGAATGGAGCACGACAGTCGAGAGTCGGGGGAAACGTCGGAACGGGAATCGGGAGTCACGATTAGGGGTCGGGTGTCGCCTGTCAGACCGTCGGTGTTCAGCTGAGCAAAAGAACGGGAGTCGTCGCCGAGTCGGGAGGGGTTCTGTCTGTGGCTGGTCTTTGGATTCTGGCTGGTTTCTCGATTCTGGAATGGAAGAGTGAAGATGAAGCCTTTTTTATCCTTTGGTCTGGTCCCGATTTTTCAAGAATTTTGGCTATGGACCGAGGACCGGACCGAGAACCGATGGGATTTTAGAGTTTAGACCGAGGACCGGACCCTGGTCCATAGTCTTGGGACCGAAACCAGATCGAAACCCGTGCTCTGGTTCGGTTCTCGGTCCTCTGGCCTCGAGTAGGTTCTGCCCACCCCTAGCTTTGGACCCTTGTCTACAATCTACCTCCGCCGTCGCCGATGGTTACCTCCGAGACCGTCACGCAATGGATACCTTGCTGAAGGAAAACATCTCTCAGGTTCAAAATCGGATGAAACTTTATGCCGATCGCAACAGAACCAAATAGAGTTTTCAACCGGCAGACTGGGTATATCTCAAGCTCTAGCCATATCGACAACAGTCAGTCGTCGCTAGGCCGACGCACAAGCTCGCCCCAAAATACTTTGATCCGTTCCAAATTCTGTTGCGGGTCGGACAGGTCGCCTATAAATTAGCATTACTAGCAGGGGCGCGTATTCATCTCGTTTTTCATGTCTCATTATTAAAAAAAACAATTGGGAGCCAGACCATCTCTTCTTCTATTCTCCTGACAGACGTCTATGCCGACAGCTTGACTAATGCCCCACATTGTCTCCTGCAAACCCGTGTGGTCAAACGCGGTAATTTCCCTCTCACTCAATGGTAGGGGTGTGCAAACCGAACCGGAACCGGTGATGTAGGTTCGGTTTTGACGATAGGTTCGGTTCGGTTCGGTTTCATTTTATAGAAACCGGTGATTTAGGCTTGGTTTTTGGTTTTGATCGGTCAAAACCGATCAAAACCGAACCGAACCGGACATGTAATTAAAAAACAAAAAAAAAAGAATATCGAAGAGTGAAGCCCTAAATCGTCGGGTCTTCACTCTTCACTTCACTCTTCATCGAAGATCAGAACCTCTCCTCCAGAGACGACACACGCAGTCTCAGACGAAGACGCTCCGGTGACGGCGAGGCGACGACCAGAGACCCGGCAGACGACGACAACTCACAGCAGCACCGACGACAGCAGCACCGAGCAGGCAACTAAATAACCGGGTATGTTCTATTCTTTCATTCGTATTTCGTTGCTTGATTTTGCTTGATTTTCGTATTTCGTTGCTCTCTGTGAACTGTGAACAAACGACAGAGAGCAAAACTTGTGTTGATTTTGCTCTCTGTCATTTGTTCACAGAGAGCAAAAATTGCTTTTGCTCTCTGTAAAAACACGACAGAGAGCAAAATCAGCTCTCTGTCGTGTTTTTACAGAGAGCAAAAACATGACCAAATGACAGAGAGCAAATGTGTTGAATTTGCTCTCTGTCGTTTGTAGAATACAGTCATTTCTGTCGCTAAATTGCTGAGTTAGTTTGAAGAAAATTGTTGCAGAGTTTGAAAGTGTGAAACCCACCAGCTACTTTAGGGAAGAAAACGCTTGAGGACAAAAATGTAATTTTCTTTTGTCAAAAATCAACTTGCCACCTATACAATTATCCTCCTCCTACTTAATGAATTCCCTTCTGTTATTTTCCCCCTCCCAGAAACCCTCTTCCTTGCTGAGAACGACGCCGCGCAGACAGAAAGAGGAAATCGATCGGCGACGAGTTGGTTCCCGATTCCAGTGATTTTTGCTTCAAAATGCTCCTTGTCTTATTCTTTTCAACTTTTGTGAAACGAACTGGAGGCTCGACCCTTGTACTCGAAATATTGGTGAGCGATTTTCCCCCTTCTTCTTTATTGTTTCCTTCTTGAGTTCTCTGTTGGGTGATAAAACTATTATGAGATGATGAACTATAGGATATTTGAGAAGGAAATGAACTCATTTAGAACTGAAGGAAAGAAGAATTAGAGCCTCCGATTGTGGGATTAATTAATGTTCGATAGACCTTTTCCTGAATGGATTTTAAGATCAAAATTTATTTTGTGGTATGCTTTGGAATATTGACTGAGAAATCATTACCGAGAGTTTATGTTGATTTTCAATGTAAATATATCTCTTCTGCGTTGTTGGATTAGCAACAGTTGGGTACTGTTTTTCAATCTATATGGTTTGGGTATTTGTTTTTAGTAAGTAATTTTGATACGGTGGGAAGTGGATTAAGTTGTTGATTTTGGATGAAGAAATAATGAGAATAATAATCAGCAGGCTTTGAGTATGATTTGATGTAGAACATCTTTGAAGATAAATTAGGAGATAAGTTAGCCCAGAAATTAATGCAGGATTTTACTTTTGCTAGGTACCAATTTACTGAATTAAAGTATGAATCATCGACTCGGACACTTGGATATATATTGAGTATTGATCTGTTGTAAGTTCAATCGAGGTAGGGATTTATTTTATTTTCGATTAAGCATTATTATTTTTAATTCATTAATTAAATTCACTTATTTGGCATAAACTGTTCATTTAATTTTGTGTTATTGTATTTTCACACATTTATCAACTGCATTATTTCAATCATTGATAAAAATTGTGTGGTTTTAACTAGAAGTAATAGGACAGCTGAAGAGCCGTGTCCTTGGGCGCGAAACCCTAAACCTGATCAGGGTAATTATGGCGTGCGACCGTGTAACGCCCCAATTTAAAATTCCTAATTTGAAACACTAATTTTGAAAACCCTAGAATTTTTCCCCAAATTGAATTTTGAAATCGAGCGTTAAATCAAAAATTTAAAACATATTAATTGAAAACTTAATTAATACGGAAGCTTTGAACTCTTGAAACCAACACATAATTAATACAATAAATAAAACTTTATTGAATGATAAAAACTTCGTCATAATTTTCAAAGTCTTTAAATTAAAACAAAACATTAAATATCGTTTGAAAACTAAAGTATACTTAATTTAAATCATTTCCCTCGAAATCAATATGATCTTCATCTGTATGCTCGCTTGCCACTGGAGGATTCTCAATTGCAACAATTTCTTCCTCAGACAAAAACTCACCTACATCACAAGTTTAAAACAAAAAGGTGAGAAAAATCTCAGTAAGTGAGAATACGTGCGTTTTATAAAACTTTTACTTTTACTTTTACTTTTACCGAATCCTGTTAAGACTTAGCCATCTCATTGTCGTTCAGGCATCGTCATCTTTTACTTTTAATTTTAACGATCAAGCTCACCATCTCACTGTCGTTCAGGCTTTTGCTATCACGTTAAAACATATGCTCAAGCTCAGCATCTCACTGTCGTTCAGGCTTTTGCTATCGCATTTCTTTTACTTTTTTCATACACATGCAAATAACCTATCCATTTTATCTTTAAACTATTCTATGTCGATATTCTAACATACGTGCGCAATCATCGAAAACGTGTAATAAAAATAAAACAATAATACAATAATAAAAATAATATATATATAGCTTGTGATGTAGGGCCGTAGCCAAAACTTGTATTTCACTTACTTGGATTCCGAGCGATACGAGTTTATCGGGATTTTCCAAAATTTTTCAGAATGATACCCTGCTCAAATCAAATCTTTGATTTTAAATTCCTACTTAATAAATCCAATTTCAAAGTAATTTGAGCAGAATTTACTTACGTTGTAATCTTAGGTCGGATCGGATCTTTTGAATCGATTTGGGTCGAATCGGACGATTCCAAAATATTTCCCGCCTAATTCGAATATAAATATTAAAATCTCACTTATTTAAATCCAACTTTAAAAGAATTTGGGTAGAATTTCCTTACCGAATAAATCTCCGATTGGTCCGGTTGGATTCGGGTCGAAAATCGGGTCGGGTCCGGTTCGGGTGAACAGTACCGGGTCGGTCGTGAACAGTGTTTGGGTTGGTTTAGCTCCCTGTTGGTTCGGTTCGGGTCAAAATAAGTGAACTGGTTCGCTGGCTGGTTCACTTTTTTAAAAGAAAACCGATTCCTCCTTTCTCCTTCTTCTTCGTTCGCGATATCTGCAGAGTGAGAGGGAGAGTGTGAGACAGAGAGGAAAACGGAGAGGAGGGAGAGAGCACGATCGGAGGGAACTTACGCCGGTCGAAAGTTCTTTCGGGTGAAGAGCTGCGGTGGTCGGAGAAGATTCGGCCGAGAGGTTTCTTCTCGTCAGAGGAAGATTCGTCGCGTCGGAGAGCTCGGCTGTTTCCTCAGAACGTCGCCGGTGACTGAAGAGAGAGAGATTCGTCGGAGTTTCTGTTGGGAAAGGATTTCCGTCGGAGGCTGGACGGTGGTCGAAGCTCGCTGTTTCAGAAACCGAGAGGTAAGTTCTTCCTTTCTGAAGAACTGAGAGGGATATGAGAGCTGTGGGGTGAAATCCTTCAACACCCGAGCCCTCAATTTATAGGGGAAAGATTTACCCCGCTCCTCCGATAAATCAGCATGCAGATCGGATATTTCGAGCTCCAAATCCTCCAGCTCAGATTTTCTGTGTTTCCCCTTCTGATCTTCGTCTGAACTTGGTCACCATTCTAGACCAAGTTCAAGCCGGATTCCTTGCTGAGAAATGGTCATCCGATTCCCAAATCGGATTTGTTGCTAAAAATCAGCAATCTGATTTTTTTTTTTTTCATCGAATTTTCTTCTCTGTTTCTGAACCAAAATCAGACTAGGTTCATCCAATTTTGTTTCCCCAAAATCCGAATTGATTGATTGTGATCTGATTTGGAAATTCGAAATTAATTTCTAGGTTAGTATTGAATTTGGGAATTTGAATTGAATTTGGGAAATTTTGAATTAAATTTCTAATTGTCACAGACCGCCTGATGTCGATGTTTTGGCCTATGGCCCAGTGTGCTCGGAGTCCATGAGAGGCTCCATTTTCACCGAACATCTATTTAAATTGCATAACTGCATTTTTATTAAATCTATGCATAATATTATATGACTGCTGGAAATAAACTCTATCTCTATTGAGTTTAGTCGACTCACCCCAAACGACTACTATTTTTCAGGATTCAGTAAAGGAGAATTTGATTATCGGCATGGGAACAATCATCTTGTAGAAATTTCCTATTTTAATAAATTTTTACTGAGGATATATCTTATATTTTTAAGGTGAGACACTACTTTGGATGTGTAAGCCTTATTGTATTTATTTCACATGTGTTATTTTATTTGGACATATATCATTACATTATCTGGTGTCACTTGTTGGACCTGTTTATTTATCTGTCTGGGCCCTGGCTTACCTTAATTGGTTAATATTCTGCTGCGTTTGGTGAATTTTGGTGTTAAGGGTCGGGCGATCTAGTCCTTTTCGGGTTGGGTCGTTCCCCGTTCTGTTGCGGGTCCCCTTTGGGGCGTGACAGAAAGGTTTATACTTCATTGTTGAATACAGTATTTCTTGTTGCTGAATTGCCGTTTCTTAGCTTCTTTTTGGACGGTTGGTTTGAATTTGGTGGTTTTCCCAGGTACAAGGAATGATTTTTTTGGTGTTTGATTTCAATTGCGTAGTCTTTGATTGGCAGATGAGTAAGTTAAAGAAAATGGTTGTAGAATTGGGGGAAATTTTATAATGTATCGGGGAATAATGGTGATGTTGTCTCTGAATTGGTTCTTGTTTCTTATGGGTAGTTTTTCTGCTGTTAAACAAGCAAGTTGAAGAAATGGCAGGAGAATCGTAAAGTTTTATATGTTACTGTAGTCTGATGTCTTTGAGTCGCTGATTCTTATTTCTTTTCTGTATTTTCTCTTATTGAAAATGTAATTGTTTTAGTTTAATGTGAGAACATAAATTATTTGTTAGTATATTTATGTTGTCACATTCTCTGTGTGTGTAGGAATAAATCCCTTTTGTCCAATGTTTTTATTTTATTGCAGTTCCCAGCCTAAAACTAAGAGAAGAGGTGGACCAGGGGTCTGAATAAGCTTTTTGGTGTCTCACCTGAACTTCAAGCAATTGTTGGCCATCCAGAACTACCAAGGACGGAGGTTCGCAGTATTTAAATTTACTTTTTTTTTTTATTTTTGGAAAATAGTTGGTAAGACCGAAACCGAATCGAAACCGAACCGAAATTTTCGGTTCGGTTTCGGTTCGGTTTTGGTATGCTGCAAAACCGGTTTCAGTTCGGTAAGGCTGAAACCGAAACCGATCGGTTCGGTTCGGTTTCTCTTCAAAACCGAACCGAAACCGGTTTTGCACACCCCTACTCAATGGCTGATTCAATGGAAGGCGCACCTAGTTTCCAACGCTACGTGGGTCGACTCCGAAGTCATCACAGCTCGATATCTTGATTTTCGACCTTGGGGACAAGATCTGTCTGAGGGGGAGGACTGTCATAGAAGAGGTCTCTATGAACCAAGAAGAAGTGCAGTATACACAAGAGACCCCAAGCCCAGCAAGCTGTCGACGTGTCCATGCTGTTAGGAAGAAAACACGATATATCCAGCAGCCAGGGGAGTGAGGAATGGGGTTGTTATGTTGTCTGTTATTTTTACTGTTTTCTCTTTGATCTTTTCTTTGCAAACGTTTTCTGGATAGTAGAGAGGACTATCTTTCCACGATTCCTAGTGTTTCCACAACAACTTCCAGTGATACTAGCTGGAGTTTCAGACCTTGACGATTGCAAAACCAGAACCGCGTCATCGCAAACGGAGAGAGAAATTGTTTTATCAAATTCTTCGTCGTTTTGGATTACTTTTTCCTCTTGCGTCTTTTTTAGGATTTCTTTGCTTCGTTCTCTTCAGGATTGTTGACGTATGAACACAGGTTTCAATCGCCATTCATTCGGTATTTATTTCTTGAAAACTTACGTAATTTTTTTCATCAGATCTTTTTTCAGGCAATCTCTCAATTTTGATTTGTTTTTTTAACTGTAATATCATTATGACTGTACGCCAAAGGTTGATGGAAACTAGGGTTTGAGCTTTTGGGGCTTTCTATTTTCAATACGAATGCCATTACGGCTGAACGAAATTCAATTTTGTTTGCCATAGATGACTTATGCTTGATAACGACTCATTATTGATGGATTCAATTTGAAGCTGCGACTAATGGAACACTAACTATAAAATGTTTTTAATCAGACAATGCTCGCCACTTGAAGTAATCATTGGGAAGTAGCTTCTATTAAGTTTGGTTGCTTCCTTCTTTACCACTCAACCAACCTTTCTTTGTCCTTTTACTTGCATCCCTTTGTTGATTATATGAAGTGTGGTTGAGTAGGTAATATCTAGCAGCTGATTTTGAGTTTTTAATTATTAATTGCACTCACCTTTGCTATCTTGGTCGCATCATTTTGTATTTTCAATTTGGAAATTGAAATCTTATGAATCTGTTTCTAGTTTTAAGCTTGCCAGTGTTGGGATACAAATATATGATGAGTCTTTCTGGACCAGTTGCATAACTCTGAGACTCGAAGATTTTATCTTCAGATCAATATCCCTGCAATTGTGATTCAATCATTACAAACTGTTCTTGTGATGGGTTCTTTCTTTCTGGTGTTGACACTTTCATGTAGTCACCCACGTAAGAGTAAGCGTTACGATCAACTATGAAGTGAATATTATAAAAAAAGCATTTTTATTATTGAAAATGACAAACAAAGAACATTCCCTAGCCACACTGAGATGGAAAACATAGAAGCATGAATGCAGTAGCGAACTTACTAGTCCTAGATAATGCACCAAAATTTATTTTAGGACACATTTATATTTAATTTTAGAAATTCATCTGATACCATCATTCAAACTCAGGAGTCTGCCAGGGGAGCTACCAGAGCTGCCAGGGGAGCTACCAGAGCTGCCAGGGGAGCTACCAGAGCTGCCAGGGGAGCTACCAGAGCTGCCAGGGGAGCTACCAGAGCTGCCAGGGGAGCTACCAGAGCTGCCAGGGGAGCTACCAGAGCTGCCAGGGGAGCTACCAGAGCTGCCAGGGGAGCTACCAGAGCTGCCAGGGGAGCTACCAGAGCTGCCAGGGGAGCTACCAGAGCTGCCAGGGGAGCTACCAGAGCTGCCAGGGGAGCTACCAGAGCTGCCAGGGGAGCTACCAGAGCTGCCAGGGGAGCTACCAGAGCTGCCAGGGGAGCTACCAGAGCTGCCAGGGGAGCTACCAGAGCTGCCAGGGGAGCTACCAGAGCTGCCAGGGGAGCTACCAGAGCTGCCAGGGGAGCTACCAGAGCTGCCAGGGGAGCTACCAGAGCTGCCAGGGGAGCTACCAGAGCTGCCAGGGGAGCTACCAGAGCTGCCAGGGGAGCTACCAGAGCTGCCAGGGGAGCTACCAGAGCTGCCAGGGGAGCTACCAGAGCTGCCAGGGGAGCTACCAGAGCTGCCAGGGGAGCTACCAGAGCTGCCAGGGGAGCTACCAGAGCTGCCAGGGGAGCTACCAGAGCTGCCAGGGGAGCTACCAGAGCTGCCAGGGGAGCTACCAGAGCTGCCAGGGGAGCTACCAGAGCTGCCAGGGGAGCTACCAGAGCTGCCAGGGGAGCTACCAGAGCTGCCAGGGGAGCTACCAGAGCTGCCAGGGGAGCTACCAGAGCTGCCAGGGGAGCTACCAGAGCTGCCAGGGGAGCTACCAGAGCTGCCAGGGGAGCTACCAGAGCTGCCAGGGGAGCTACCAGAGCTGCCAGGGGAGCTACCAGAGCTGCCAGGGGAGCTACCAGAGCTGCCAGGGGAGCTACCAGAGCTGCCAGGGGAGCTACCAGAGCTGCCAGGGGAGCTACCAGAGCTGCCAGGGGAGCTACCAGAGCTGCCAGGGGAGCTAAGCGTTACGATCAACTATGAAGTGAATATTATAAAAAAGCATTTTTATTATTGAAAATGACAAACAAAGAACATTGCCTAGCCACACTGAGATGGAAAACGTAGAAGCATGAATGCAGTAGCGAACTTACTAGTCCTAGATAATGCACCAAAATTTATTTTAGGACACATTTATATTTAATTTTAGAAATTCATCTGATACCATCATTCAAACTCAAGGATGGGTAGTCATCTGAACAGCTCCAACACGGCCACCACCACTGCCCGGGTTGGGGATTTCCACCCCAGGATTTGGGATGGAAGTATCATCCCCACCTGGAAGATCAACCAAGCTGCCAGGGGAGCTACCAGAGCTGCCGGGAAAGTTTGGTAGTGGGACACTCCCAATCCCTGGAATGGGGATGCTTCCATGTGATCCAAAAAACCACTCAGGCTGCTTCTTGTCAACTTCTTTGGAACTTTCAGGGATGATACGTTCCCCACTTGCTTTGCCTCCTAACATTAGAATGATGCTGAGAATGAAAAGGGTAGGCAGTGGAGAAGAATGGACTTGGGAAGCCATTAGTGAACTCAGCAATAGATGAAAGATTAGAGACGATGGTGTCTTTGGTGATGGATGAAGTGAGAAGAAAATCGATGTACTTATAGATGTGAAGGATTTGAATAGGTTGGTGAACATTTGGCGGTCAATTAAAGAGGTGCCCACTGTTGTAAAAGCTTGTAGATAGTACATGTTGGAAACTGTAATGAATAGAAAAAAATCACTAGATTAGGAAGAATTTCCTACTGAAATTTTGAAGTGCAAGTAGTGAACCTTCTTTTTTACATGTAATTTTATTCTCCTTCCACCATCGACTTTAGCAGCTAATAATGGGCTCTGTACGTCCTTGAATTTATGTGCCTCCAAGTGTAAGATCTTCTGCTTACCCTGCATACTGCCTTGATCTTACTGCAGTTCAAAAGGTAAGTTTATTTTTGGCTTGTTTCTTAGAGAACACCCTGTTCTGGCTATGCATTTCTTTGATTGTCATCAATGCTTTTCAGCAGAAATTTGGAGCTAGAGTTTCTATTAATGACTTGGTAGAAGAGAGGAATGATAATATTCATGTATACCAGCCATGACAACCTTGTTTCTTAGGATCTTGACAGGTGTCAAGAAACATAGTTTTTTTAATTGTATAAGAATAATCAAATGTTAATTTAAGATAAAGAATCTTGATAAGTCTATTAATTTTTACTTCAAAGATCATTATATTATATTGTCTACTTAAATATCAGGATTCAGGAAGAAGCATTTACTTCAATATCTTTTTTGTGCAGTGAAATAATATAAGGTGGGTGGTAGAAGCCAGTGAGTTCTTGCCAAGAAACCTTCAAAACTAAGCCAGGCGATGCCAGCAATGAAGATACTTTGAATGCACAAAAACTCAAGTAGACAACACAGTCTGTCTAATTTCATTCTCAAAGGTTCCACAAAATTCAAGGCTTGGGCCTTTCTTGAGAAAATCTTGGAAGTTGAACTAGTGAGTTCACTCTTGTCACACCTTCCAAACCTGACCAATTCTGTTCTTCAGCTGCAGCCGGTTCTTCAACATCAACTGGCAGTTTTTCATAGGTTTCGTCATCTTCTGATGATCGGACAGTTTGGTTTCGTTGAAAAGTCGGCTCACTTTTCTGAGTACCATCTGATTCAATAGTGGCATTGCCAGAATGATCTCTTTGAAGGATTGTGGACGAACCTTGTTCATCATAATCAGATTCAGAGTCCAGCTTTCCGTCGAGAAACAGGCAGACCACAGCACAATCATCCATCTTTGAAGTTGGGTATTTGAGATTCCATTCATGGGCAGCTTTGTCGACCAGGGTTCTTGCAGCCGATGACCTTGTAGGAGCAGTTGATACAATCTGCACCACCTCCTCGTTACTCAACACATCCCATACCTGAATCAAAGCTGAATTGTGTCAGATGAGACAAATATGGACAATTTTTTTTCTCAGAAGAGTTGAAAATTTACCCCATCTGAGGCGAGAACGATGAACTGATCTTTGTTTGTGAGTTTTCGGTGGCAGAATTCTGGTATAGAGATCACACCATATTCCTTCAAACAAAAATCGCCGAATGCACGAGCCATGGCTAGCCCAGGTGCATCGTCGAATGGCAGCCACACTCTTGGCACTTCCGGCTCATCCTGCAACGCAAAAACTCTACCATTGCATTGTTTTATTCTTTCAGCCTCTCCTAGTGAACAAATTACAGATACAAATCAGGTTACAGTCCGAGCTAAGCCTAAAGTACCGATTGAAAATTAGTTTACATACTGGGCAAATCAGGCTTTAGATCAACAGTCAGCTGAATTGCTACCATGGAATCGTCACTTCCCTTTGATCCAAGAATTGCTCGAGAATCCCCAATATTGCCTATGAACAGATTCGAGCCCTGGGAATGAAATTAAATAAGAAATTGAAGAGAAAACTGGATTTTACTAATTTGGTGTACCTGTTTGATTATAGTCACTGCAGTACTACCACTACAGAAACAGTCAAGATTTGGATGCGATCTGAGCTCCTTATCCATGGATTTGTATGTCTTGAGGAAAGCTTCCCTCATTACAGAATTTAATTTATCTTCTGCAGAGGCATCCTTCTCCATATCTTGGTCTTCTTCTTTCTTCGCATTCCAGCTGAAACAGCTTCGACCAGACCCTTTTTGATTCGATTGGGAAGAAAGCAAGAATGAGAGAAGCTTTTTGGGTAAAGCATCTCTTACTTTGCGAGATACGAGATGACCATGAGGACCGTGACCATCGAATACGCCACAAAATGTTACATCTCCAGTCATGAAATCCTGCAAAAATACAAACTCTTTCAGCAAGCCTACCTCTTTATACGATTTGATTTCAGTCTCTTGTGGATAGAAGTAATTGGTCTTACTTCCCACACAATCATGGCATCCTGGTTAATTCCCTTGCGACCCTGCTGCGTGAAAATGCAAGAAGTCGGAGTTTTTCCATTGTTGACAATTCGGCTCGACATCGAAGTTGAGCGGTAAAGAGAAACGACATGATCGGAGAATGTTCTCTTTTGATCATAAACCACTAAACCAAAGCAGGAAGAAGAAACTTTCCCCCCACTGCTTGTGCTACTGCAACTACTACGGCTACTCGTGGATATACAACCCCCCATTGTACTGAGCTCAGAAATCAGACATCAAATGTTGATAAAAAACAGAATACTCCCTCCTTTATAGACAGATCTCAAAGGAAACCCTGAAAATACCCAGATTTGTCAGCCTTAAGATTCCAAATTTTACGAGTCAGTCGGAGGTTTCAACGGCAGTTCGCTAGTCAAAGCAAGAAAATATTAGTAAATTTGATGTGATGGCGGTTTTTTCAGAAACAAGAATTTGCCGGAGTTCAAGGTCGGAAAACTATTTTTTTAATGAAGACCTTGCATGTGAAGAAGAAATAGAATATGCTTAAAGGGTAATCTTCATCATTTTGTCCAGAACCATACCAACTAAGGAAATCAAAGTCTGAGAGAAGACAGTAAATTCTGAAGTATATGAGCTAAGAAAAAGCCAGAAGACTGGAGAAACTTCTGTCTTAAGTTTCCGATCAATGGAAATACCCAACTCTGGAAGAAAGGTCAGTTGCTAAACTAGTAAACTTACAACCAAAAACTTACAAATTTTCAAGCAGTAATCGTTATCTTCCTCCTTCATTTGTCTGTTACTCTTCCGATTTGAAATAGGTGAGTAGAGAGAGAGAGGTGCAGAAATGGGGTTTGTGGGGAAAATGGAGTGGGGATAAAGCAAAAAAACAAAAGAGGCAGAAAAGGATGAAAGAGAAAGTATGGTTTTGTCAAAGCAGAATCGAAGAAAGCAGGATTAATCTCGTAAATACCCACGAAGTTCATTATTCACTTTGAAAAACTCCCAAGACGATGACAAAATCCCAGAAAAATACATCAAGAGTACAGTTTAATCGACTGAAATGGCAAAAATCGAACAACCCAGAAAACAAATTAACAGAAATATAGCCAGAAGAAGCTTTAGCTAAAGAAGATGGAATTTGGCTCTGAAGAGAGAAAGAACAATTTACCTTTGTTCTTCAAATGGGCTCGACGTAGTTGCGCGACAAAAACAACCCTCGTTAGAGAGAGAAAGACGAAGGGTATAATATACTGTGTGTGTGTGTGTGGGCCGTGGGGGGAGAGAGAGAGAGAGGTGGCCGGTGGCGTTGAGCTGTTGGGGCATTAACTTCGAAATAGCTGTACTCAGATATTTAGAGAGAGAAAGAGGAAGATTGGGTGTGTGAATATGGATTAGCCTGGAGTCAGATTCAAATCTAGTCATGGGTAGCTAGTCTCAGACAGAGACGGACTAGAATGGCGATTTCAGAATGTCAAGAATTCTGAACCAGATTTTCCCACGAAGAAAACAACCGAGTTGGACTCTCTGGACGACATAATCAACACAACCAATTACACAAATCAAAAATAAATTATCCAAATTGGCTCGATCAAATGATGATCCAGTCTCTGACATGAGAATAATAAATGCCCATCTCCATCCAACTTCTTCTTCTTCTTCCCCATCAAAAACCAGACTCACCCCCTATCCGTGCTCCCAACCTTTTCCTGTCCATCACCACTTTTCTCTGCTTTTGTTCGTTTTGGGCCACAGGCTAGACTGAATATCTTACTTTTTCTTAGCCAGAATCTCGAATCTGTTGTCAAAGTGTGATAGAATTATAGATTCAATCTAACTTCCGCCATTGTTGTGAATTTCTAAGCTCTGAGCATTCCATTGATTTGCAGAAGGAAGAAGCTCTTTCGTCATTAACTTTGCAGCAATTTTCAAAGTTTAGCATGCAAAAATCTTGTTTCTTTTCGTTGTTTTTCTTGTTTTCATACGAGCAATTTGTACGGCCATTTCCAAGCTCTGCCATATTTCCCAGCTGGTGAAAGCATTTATTACTTAGAGGCGTGGACTCTTGATGACCCACTTATGGTTAGAACTCAATTGATTGCCCTTTCATTTGCTTCTCCTAGAATCTAGCGTTTGTAGCTTTTTCTATCTTTGTCCTGAGATGATTGAACACTGGATTATTGAGCTAGAGTTGACTACTTGTCCTGCTTTATTCAAAGTTAATTGGAATTTAAAAGAGACTTTGAAGATGCTGAGAATGGTCTTCAATCAGACAAGGACCAGTTTACAACACCTTCATTATTTATCATCCTTGCCCTCGAGTATTCTCGAATAATCGAATACCAATCGTTCGATCAACGACAATCCAACCCGTGAATCTTATTGTCTTGGCTCAGTGCCGTTTCACGTCAGACTGTTATTTTACACTCTAATTCTACGTAGCTTATTGAAAATGGAGGATAAAATAGCTTTCTATCTTGCTTTTGAAGGTTACTCTCAAAATGCATCATAATTCTTGCATACTCTCTCTCTCTCTTAGTGTCTCTCTCTCCTCTTTTTCTTTTTAATAGAAACCAATAGGGAAATGGTGGGGTTAACAGTATTGTAATTGAAGGAAGTAACACTATGATTACACATAGATATTTGAAGGGGACCACGAGAGAGTTGAATCATTGACATCATTATAGCAACACCCACTTGATCATTTTTAAGTAATTTTGATTATAATAATAAACTATAGCCCAAATTATTGTTTAATAAAACTTTTCGATATCAATCTTTGGGCTTAGTCTGGGCCGACCAGATTCTACTCTGCTCCGCCGGAGTTCTTTTATGGAAGTCGCTCAGAAGCTCCGTTTCCGGCGAAGAGAAAGGTTAGGATAACGGAAGGGTGGAGACTGGTTGAGAAATACCAAACATTTTCAATGGAACTATGATTAATTTGGACAATTACACAATCAATTTGCATTGGTTATAACGTAATCAAGGGCCAACTACAAACAATATTCGTTGTATTTAATGCACAAAAGTGACATCTCACTAGCCACCTATAACCCAATTTATGTAACGAAATTAAATAGTTTGTCACGAATATTGTAAACTTTGAAGTGTAACATCCAATCAGGAAAGTTGAATAATGTGACGAGAGTAGGTGGAAAATGGAGATGTTTTCCCACTCATTGTTGAACATGATAAGCAAATGTGTAGTGGCTTTATAAGCCCCACCATTAATTTCACTAACTTAGGTTTAATATATAGTATACTTTGTCCTTTCTCCTTTCGATGATCGTTGTAGATAAGATTAGGCAATGATCGTCATCAAATCTTTGTTTGATCGAGGTAATTAATTATAGTTTATCGCTTCAATTTGAACTTTAATTGTTAATTCTTCTGAGCAAACTCGAGACAGGGAAGTATGAACAAATTAGAAGTTGACGTTACAAAAATCTATTAAAATCGTCTCGTGAGTTGAAGATCAGGTTTCTAATGAGCATCCATATCTTTTCTTGTTTGTTATGACCTCGATTCGGCTCATTCGTCTCGTATCGTGCAAGTTAATTTGGTTATTTAAGTTCAACTCGTTAAACCCGACTATTTTGGTCACCATAGTTGAAGTTAGACTCTCCAATGGGAATCCAATGGGAATGAAATCTATAAAATTTCCAAAAACATCCATTTGTAGGCCCCACCAACACGTGGGCGTAGATGGTCATTGGTCAAACTGCGGGGGCCCTCCTTTATCCGAACGATACCACATTTGGGACAGCATTCGACGTGTCTCTTGCTCATAGGAGGCTTCGTCCAGTCCCAATTTTCCACTTCTGTTCAAAACGACGCCGTGTTGTCGAGGTTTTGAGAAACGAAGCTCATTACTCACGTGTTCTAAACATTTAATGTTGATTTAATTCATCGGAGTTTGCTCTGTTCTTTCATTTCTCAAATCTCTCTCCTCTCTGCAACTCATTCTCCTGTTTTTCTCTTCACTTGCTGTCTTTTTTTCTTGGGAAAGTTGACCTCTCTTCTTCTTCTGTAATTTTAACCCAGAAAAGATGCGTTCCTGTTGACACTCTGTCGCTTTCTCGGCCATTTTTTCCGTTCCCTCGATCCTCCGCCGCACTCTTGCTTTTCAGGTTTGATTTAACTTTAAGACTTTGCCTCTAAACGCTGTGGGTTTCTCCCAGATTAATTTACGTTTTCTTTACGATTTAGTTTGCGAAATTCATTTGCTTTTCTTACAGTTTTTTTAAGAAATTGAATGCCCACATAAAACTTGAGAGAGAGAGAGAGAGAGAGAATGACTGTGTTTTACCGTGAAATTAGCTTTTCCCGCGTCAACGAAGGGGACTTTCTGTAGACTTCTCTCTCTAAAATCCCGCTAATTTTTCTCCCTCTCTCATTCTCTCTTCATCTTCCCCAAACTTGATTTTCTGGTTTTCTTCTGGTCTTAGGACAGGGGAGAAACTCTGAATATTTCTTCAGATATGAAGTTCGATAAAGGGTCAACGCAGTCCAACCTGGATTGCTTTCTCCACTGCACGACGCCGGTGGTCCAGTCCAATTTCCTCCTCAAGGTTCATTCTAATTCTCTCCGAAATACATATTTCTTCATGTTCAAACACTATTTTTCAAATTGTGTCTGAAATTGTTCGTTTT
This sequence comes from Begonia masoniana, assembly GCA_022432975.1. NCBI lineage: Eukaryota > Viridiplantae > Streptophyta > Magnoliopsida > Cucurbitales > Begoniaceae > Begonia > Begonia masoniana. The sequence continues at coordinate 56,061,077 of CM039503.1, forward strand.
GATAATTAATCCATTGTCTCTCTAGACCGAGATGGGAAACCTTAATCGATTATGGCATCCATGGGAGAGAGAAAAGGTAGAGTATTTTACGTTAGGCGATCTCTGGAATTCCTACGGCGAGTGGAGTGCATATGGGGCCGGAGTTCCGATCGTTTCAAATGACGGCGGAACACTTGTTCAGTACTACGTTCCTTACCTTTCAGCAATCCAAATCTTCACCGGCAATTCATCCGATAACAGATTCAGGTCATCTTTTATTCCCACATTTTCTGATTTTCCAATTCTGTTCAATCCAAAGTTGTGTTGAATTTGACAGGTTTTTTTCAGGGAAGAGACAGATTCCGGCGAGTGCGAGGAGAGGGATTGGTCAAGTGATTCATTTAGCGAGGAGAGCGAAAACGAGAAGCTATGGAGATGCGACGTAAGCTCATCGGAAGATGGACGATTCGAGCAAGACAACACTTTTCATTTGAATGATCAATTGGGTTCTCTCTATTTTCAGTACTTTGAGAGATCAGCTCCTAGTGGAAGAGTTCCTCTAATGGATAAGGTAAGCTTCGATGATCGACCCGACATTTTTACTGTTCTCCCCTGTTTTGATTTAGCCCGACAACCTTGTCATAATTCTCTGGTTCAGATCAACAGCCTCGCTCGCAGATACCCAGGATTGATGACATTAAGAAGTGTTGATCTTTCACCAGCTACTTGGATGGCTGTTGCTTGGTCTCTCTCTCTCTCTCTCTCTCTCTCTCTCTCTCTCTCTCTCCTTCTCCTCTCTCTCTCTCCTTAAAAAGATTGATTTTTGAACCTTAAACGATGCTATTCATGATCTTTTTCAGGTACCCAATTTATCATATTCCAATGGGAAGAACAATAAAGGATTTGTCAACATGCTTCCTCACTTACCATACTCTTTCCTCTTCATTTCAAGGTAGTTTTTAAGAATTTCAAGAACAATACTATTACGTTATGGCTTTTCTATTCTTTCCTTCTTCTTCTTTCTGTGTAGATATGGATGTTGAAAATGAGTATGGGAATGGTGAGATGAAGAAAAAGGAAGGGGAAGGCATGTCTTTGCCTTCATTTGGGCTGGCCACTTACAAGATGCAGGGCAGTGTGTGGATTTCAGGCAATTCCGGTTCGGATCACGATCGGCTGATATCGCTCTTGAGCGTAGCCGATTCATGGTTGAAACAGCTGAGAGTTCAGCACCATGATTTCAATTACTTCACAGGGATTAGGCGTGGCTAATAATGAACCCCTTTTAACTTCTCCCATCGTCGGAATGCGATCTTCCGGGGACGTACCAATCGGACTTGCCGGGATCAGATTTACAGTGCTTGTTTGGTTCTGTTCTTGCATGAGGTTTGAGATTGTACAATGCAGGCCATTGAGACGTCAACTTTTTGGTGTTTTTTGACTGATTCTTCGAAGAATTTAATAATGGTCTTGTAATGCGTCCAGCTGTTGTTGACTTGTTGAGCAATCCTGCCTACCCACTAATCACTTTGCCTAATTAAGTCTTATCTTTCTTTAATTAGTCAGATTAAGCATTGTTAATTACCATATTATTTCTACACGTGCTGATAAAACAGAACACCAAGGATGATGACAATAACCAGAGCAGCGCAGCAGTTGATTCCAAAGGCATTAGCTTTAAAGCCATAATTTGTGGTTTTCATAAAGTTTACAACGGTTTCAGCCATGAAAGCTCGAGTCGAGAAGACGAGAAAGACCATCCTCTGCAGCTCTAAACAACGGCGGTCTGCCGGAAAACTAGTGGTACAAGAGATTATAGGCTGGTAGATCTTGTATTCTGTGTATATCTTCTAAAGACAACTCCCTCTCTAACTGTGTTCTTGTCACTTGCATAACCTCCTGAACAATTACAATCCGAGTAGAGAAATCGTTCAAACATAATAACGAAGGAAGCTTTAGTGGGTATAATTCGATCGATAGAGAGAGAGAAAGAGAGCAAAAGAGAAAGTACGTTGAATTCCATGTAAGAAGCGTGCATGGCGAGCCACTGCGCGTCCATCATTTCGAAAGCTATGCAGTAAAGCACATCAAAGGCTTCTTCGTCTTCTGCAAATCATGAATTTTTAAAAACAATGTGAAAAAGGTTGGTCTAATCTCAGTTAAACCTCGTATACTCTGTTTTACCTCCTAGTAATTTTACGAAATTTAGGCCGGGTAGACATTTCGGCTTTACTGCAACAAAAACAATTAGAAAAAATCAATCGCACCCCACACAAAAGGAAAGAAGAGAATCTGAAAATGGGTTAATTCTTGATATGTGACACGAACCGGAGTGTAGATCGAGCATCCGAATCAACATAAACGATACGTTTATGCCGGCGACGGCGAATGGGTACTCCCAAGTTGCCCGCTTTCCGTCTTGCTTGAATAATAACCTACGAAAAGACGCCTTCATTTTGAATTATCATTTGATTAGTGGTAACTCAGTTGTGGTGTAATGTCAAATATTAGGAAAAGATACAAGATGACATACCGGATAAGTTCCGGCGAAAAACAGCAAATTCTCAAGTGAAATTAATCCACAACCCCTGAAGAAACCAGAACAAGTTAGTAGAAGTGGAGTACTTGTGGGGTCCCTCGTTATGACGAGGGGTCTATCTCATTAATATGGTTGAAAAAGAAGAAAGAAGAAATTTCTTCTTTCTTCAATTTCAGCGCTTCCGCCTCTTTCTTCTCATCATATTCCTTAAAATTCCTTATTTTAAGGAATGTGTCACCTTGATGAAACAGTACTAATCATGCTAGGAGAAGAGAAGAAAAGGGTGAAACCATCTAAGAAGGGACAGAAAAAATAAAGATTAGTTTAGAGGGAGAGACTAAAAAAAATGAGAGAAAAATGTGAGGTATTTTTGTGTATATTGAAAGTTCTAAGAGTGCTGATTTCTCTTAGTAAATATTTTCTAAAATATTCGATAACTAAAAAAATATTGTAAATCCTATTTTTCATAGTGAGATCTTTCTGGATTCGATTCTCGTGATTTTTTTTTTTTCGATTTGAGTTTCCAATTAAAATTTTTGGTGTTGGCTTTTATCCATTATTTCACTTACTTCTTGGTCGTTATAATTTTACGGCAGTGAAAAAATATTTTTAGTATTTTTCGAATTGCATCTGCTATTGTTTCTCGTATCGCTTGGTTAGTGGTGAAATTGTATTGTGTAAGTAAATTCTGTTTAGAAGACTGAAATTTAAGTAGACCATTTGTGACCTTCTAGCCTTTCCTGAAAACTTACTTAGAAAGTTAATTCTGTCTAAGGAGATTGCTAAGAGCATTTTTTCTTGAGAATTATCCTAATCAGTATTTTTCACATTTTACAGCAATGGTATTATCATCATCGTTCCCTCCAAATTTTGGTTATTTTTCTTGCAACTGGTATCAGAGCAAGGTTATAGTCATTGTACCGTGTTTAAATCATGGAGAGTAACTCGAGTCGAATGGTCACGTTGAACGACTCCAACTATCATGTGTGGAAAGGAAAGATGGAGAATCTTCTCTATGTAAAAGACTATTATATGCATGTATTTGCTGGTGCGAAGCCCGCAGATAAATCTGACGTCGAATGAGAATTATGTCATCGTCAAGTGTGCGTTTACATTCGGTAGTGGGTAAATGATAACGTCCTCGACCATGTCTGTAAAGAAAAGAACGCTCAGAGCTTGTAGAAAAAGCTTAAGGAGTTGTACGCTCGGAAGACTGGTAACAACAAGTTATTTTTTTATCAAGCAGCTTCTGGGGTTAAAGTACAAAAACATAAAGCTATGACCCATTACTTGAATACATTTTAAGGAATTATCAATAAGTTAGCTAGAATGAAAATCAAGTTTGATGAAGAAGTTCAAGGGTTGATGCTTCTTGGGACTATGCCAGGCTCTTGAGAGACATTCAGAATGTCGTTGTCTAACTCGGCTTCGAATGGTGTTTTGGCTATGTATGTAGTCAAAAATAGTGGTCTGAACGAGGAAATGGGAAGAAAGTCCACAGGTTCTTCCTCACACTCAGACGTTCTAGTCACAGAAAACAGGGGGAGAAGTCAAAGCAAAGGTCCGGGCAAACAAAAATCGGAGTCAAAGTAAGTCCAGAAAATACGCCAACGTTGAGTGTCATCATTGTGGCAAAAATGGACACATCAAGAGATTTTATCGAAATTTCCTTCTGGAGAGTCTGAATGCCAAAGGAAAGGAAACAAATACCGAAGAGGGTGATCCGAGCGAGAAAGTAGCCGCTTCCACCGAAGAATTCTTTATTGTGTACGATGGAGACATCGTCAATCTCACTTGCTAAGATACGAGTTGGGTGATCAATAGTGGCGCTTCGATACATGCCACTTCGGGAAGAGATTTCTCCACGTCCTATACTTCTGGTGACTTTGGAAATGTAAGAATGAGAAATGATGAAGTAACAAAAGTCATTGATATGGGAGACTTGTGTTTGGAAATTGACTACGGCAACACCCTAGTTTTGATAGGTGTGAAACACATTTCTGACATCCGCATGAATTTGATCTCAACCGACAAGTTAGACAACGAAGGGTTTTGCAAAACCTTTCGTGATGAAAAATGGAAGCTCGTCAAAGGCTCTTTAATTGTGGTGAGAGGAGAAAAATACTCTTCATTATATGTGATACACGAGAAGATCACAGATTCTAGAGTCTATACGGTAGACAATGAAAGTGCTGTAGAACTTTAGCACAACCGGCTTAACCATATGAGCAGAAAGGGATAGATGATTCTCGCCAAGAAGAATTTACTCTCATGTATTAAAAATGGCTCTCTAAAGTAGTGTGTTCACTGTTTGGCTGGTAAGAAGACTCGAGTAGCCTTTAAAAGTGTTCCTCACTCGCAGAAACCGAGTATACTCAACATGGTGTATTCCAATGTATGCGGTCCGATGAAGACAAGAACACTTGGAGATGCGTTGTACTTTGTGACTTTCATCGACGATCATTAAAGGAAGATTTTGGTGTATATGTTGAAGACAAAAGATCAAGTGATAGATGTCTTCAAGCAGTTTCATGCTCGTGTGGAAAGAGAAACAGGTGTGAAGCTCAAGTGCATCCGAACAGATAATAAGGGTGAATATTGTGGTCCTTTTGATGAGTACAGAAGAGAGCAGGGTATTCAACATCAAAAGACACCTCTGAAGATTCCTTAGTTGAATGAGTTAGCTACGAGAATGAACAGGACACTCGTTGAGAGGGTAAGATGTTTGCTTTCGCAGTCACAGTTGCCAAGGTCCTTATGAGGTGAAGCCTTCAGTACAGTGGTTCATGTGTTGAACCTCACATCGTGTGTTCCGTTGGATTTCGAAATTCCGAATAAGATGTGGTCTGGAAAAGAAGCTTCTTATAACCATCTGCGCACCTTTGGGTGCAAAGCGTTTGTTCACATTCCAAAAGACGAGCGATCGAAGCTCGATGTGAAGACGAGGCCGTGTGTGTTCATCGGTTATGGCCTTGATGAGTTTGGCTACAGGTTCTACGATCCAGTGCATAAAAAGCTTGTCAGAAGCTGAGATGCAGTGTTCGTGGAAGACCAGGGCATCAAAGACATCGATAAGTCAGAAATGACATAAAGGTACAGTGATGATCTGATCGATTTGGATCCGTTTGATACACCAACAGAGTATTCCGATCGAGGGAGAGCAGAATCGAAGCATGATACCAGTCTTGCCAATGGCGAAGTCCTCACTGCTGATAATGTTGAACCGATTGAACAAGTTGAAGAAGAGGTTCAAGAGTTGTCAGAAGAACCTCATTTGAGAAGATCCACTAGAGAGCGACGTCCTTCGACGAGATACACTTCAGATGAGTATGTGATGCTCACAGATATCGGAGAGCCAAACACTTACCAAGAGGCCACTTCTGTTAATAAGAAGAAACTATGGTTGAAAGCCATGGAAAAGGAGATGCAGTCTCTTATGACTTGGTGAAGTTATTGCAAAGCAAGAAAGCCCTCAAGAACAGATACAGGTTGAAGATCAAAAATAGAAGCTCATAACTAAGGTACGAGGTTCGATTAGTCGCGAAAGGGTACGGTCAGAAGAAGGGAATTGACTTTGAAGAAATATTCTCACCGGTGGTGAAGATGTCCTCTATTCGAGTTGCTCTTGGTTTAGCGGCGCGCTTGAACATGGAGATCGAGCAACTTGATGTGAAAACTGTGTTCCTTCATGGTGACTTGGAAGAAGAACTCTACATAGAGCAGCCTGAGGGATTAAAAGTCAGAGGAAAAGAGCAACTTGTATGCAAGTTGAAGAAAAGCTTGTATGACCTCAAACAAGCTCCGCGACAGTGGTACAAGAAGTTTGAATTTTTCAAGGTGAGTCACGAGTACAGTCGGACATCGTCGGATCATTGTGTGTTCAACAAGAGGTATTCTGATGATGACTTTATTATTTTTCTCTTGTATGTTGACGATATGTTGATGCCTATGACACTAGCAAAATTGTTAAGTTTAAGGGAGAGTTGAGAAAGTCTTTTGCTATAAAAGACTTAGGTGCGGCAAAGAAGATACTCGGTATGAAGATCTCTCGTGATAGGAAGAATGAGAAATTGTGGTTGTCTCAGGAAGACTACATCGAGAAAATACTTGAAAGGTTTAACATGAGTAAGGCCAAAACTGTGTGTTCTCCACTTGTAGGTCACTTTAAGCTCAATTCGGAGCAATGTTCGACAAGTGAGAAAGACAAGGCGGACATGAGTCAAGTTCCTTATGCGTCTGCAATTGACAATTTGATGTACGCCATGGTTTGCACTCAACTCGATATTGCTCATTCAGTTGGAGTAGTCAGCCAATTTCTCTTCAATCCTAGCAAAGAACACTGAGAAGCAATGAAGTGGATATTCAGATATCTCATAGGCACTTCCAGGCTGTGTTTGTGTTTCGGTGGCAGTGATCCTATGTCAGTTGGGTATACCGATTCAGATATGGCTAATAACGTTGATTTTAGGAGGTCCATTTCAGGATTCGTGATTATTTTTGCAGGAGGAGCCGTGTCTTGGCAATCCAAGCTGTAAGATTGTGTTACACTGTCCACCACAAAAGCCGAGTACATTGCAATCACTGAGGGTTGCAAGGAGGCTTTATGGATGAAGAGATTTCTTGAAGAATTGAGTCTGTGCCAAGAAAAGTATATTATGTTCAGTGATAGCCAGAGTGATATTCGTCTCTCCAAGAATTCATCGTTTCATTCAAGGTCCAAACATATTGATGTGAGGTATCATTGGGTTTGAGATTTGCTCGAGACAAAGCATTTGTACTTGGCGAAAGTGCACACGAGTGAAAACAGTTCAGGTATGTTGATTAAGGCTTTGACAAAAGAAAAGCTCGAGGCTTGTCGATGAAGAGCGAGATTGTTGGAGATGCCTCATCATAAGTGTAATACCCGGTTGTACGGACTTGTTTATTTTATATTATTATATTATTGATGACATTTTTGTAAATATGTCAAATCAGGTCTGTTTCACAAAAGGAAAGTGTCATTACGATCCTAACGAATAATAGGAATTTTAAGGAATTTTGGAGAATTTTCGGAGTTTAAGCGGTATATTCCAAGTAAATGCGCTTCTCGTAAAGCAAAGGACGTTTTAGTAAAAATAGTAAACGTGGTCCAAACGGCGAATGGACAGTTTCATTAAATCCCGAATAATAAGTTGGACTATTTGGCAAAATAAGGAATTTTCGAGAATCCGAATCGCTGGACGATTAACGAACCGAACGACGAAATCAATATAAAAATCAATGAAGGGCATTTTAGTAATTCGCCAAACTAAATTTATAAATAACCTAATTTCTCTTCTCTCCCTCACTTCTCTCTTTCTCTTCTCTGGAAACAAATCGACAGAGAGCTCCAACCCTCACGGCCGCCGGCGATTTCCATCGATCCCGTCCTCCGTTTTCCTCCGTTCTTCCTCCGATCTTCGTCATTTCTTCTCCTCTCGCTACTCTCGGTATGTACCTACAACCTTGGGGCTTTTATTCCGAGTTTTACGGTATTTTAGCAAACTAGGGTTTCGTTCGGAATTCGTTAAAAACGCGAATTAGGGTTCGTAATTAATAGGTTAGCCTTGATTAAGTATGTAGTGAACGTATTGAACGTTATTGGACGAAGAAAAGTCGATTTGCGAAAAAGTTATAAATTGGTAAAATTTCGGGTTTTAGGGGAAAACTCGTTATTTTGGATAATCGAGCTATAATTAATGTTCGAAAAGCTTTAATTAGCTAAGTGAAGAATTTAGGAGAATTCTTTAGCTAAGTTTTGAAATTTGGACATTTATGGTTTAAATTGGTTTTAACTGTGAATGTCGTATTTTTCTCAGACACACGACTCTCGTGGACATAGCTCGTGGTTCTGCGCGCTCGAGGTAAGTTCTCGTGACTTGCTTGACCGAAAGGTCTACACCATACTTCGTCGTCGTATCAAGGATCCTTGAGGGTTCCTTGTTTTACGTTGTTTAGGTTGGGTAGCTAGGTTATGTTATATTGTCTGGTTAATATGTATGTTGTTTGTTTACTTTCCGCTGATATGAACTGTTCATGCATCACGGTTTTCGAAAGTCATGAAAAGGAATTTCTGCACGTGTTTTTAAGAAAAGGAACGTATATCTGAAATGAAATCTGTAACGAAATCTGAATGAATAAACGTAATCTGTCTGTTTCTGGTCACGCGAGATGGGGCTCAGGCACGGCTGTGCGTGTTGCAAGCGTGTACCCCCCCTCTCTAACCCCACGGGGTAGTCCAACCGCCGGACGGGCCCCCTTGGGTTAGTGGGTCGAGGTCTCGGTGACAATTCTGTCTGTCTGTGACGTAATGAATCTGAAATCTGTAATTCTGTATCTGTAATCTGAATCTGAGCATGATTTCTGAATGACATACGCACGCATGCATCTGCATTTACGTAGCTTACTGAGATTTCAATATCTCATATGTGTCTGTATGGTGTAGGTGATCTGCTAGGTGACGTAGACCCAGGTGAGGACGACGTTCCTCCTCCTGATGTCGGAGGCAGTTGATGGATGATGCTCGTGGGAGTGCGCTGAGCAGTCGAGGCGCTTTTGACCCGTGGGGATCGTCTGTGTACGTATTTTGGGGGATTAATGTTAATTATGAATGTATAGACATTTTAGGTTGCTTGGATTCTGGATAGGGATTAGATAACATTTTGGTAAATGTATGTAAAACGTTTTGTTTTGAACTGTTTAATGAATGTTTGAAAATGTTTTGATTGACTTTAGATTTGGTATGCTCGGTTTTTAGAGCTACCCATGCAGTTGGACTTCGCAAAGTCTGCTGCGAGTCGATTGGGTTTAAGTTATAAGCGTTTGCAATAAAGTATGAAAATGTGATAGAAAATGGGTAGAGAATGAAAGAGGATTTGCTCTCTGGAATCGGATTCCAGAGAGTGAAGCTGTGGAGTTAGCTCTCTGGAAATTTCAGAGAGCTAAGTGTTCTGGTTCTGGAAAGGCACAAGGCGACTGGGCGCCGTGCTGGTCGCTGCATTATGCAGCGACCAGGCACTGCATAATGCAGCGATCGTGCGCTGCATTATGCAGCGCACATGGCGACCAGGCGCTGCATATAGCAGCGCCCGGTCGCCGCTTCACTTTGAGGGCAGAATTCCAGTTCTGCCCTCCCACTTTTTCAGATCTGTTTTTAAGTTTTTAATTAAAGTTTTAAATTTATTTTAGTTTGTTTTTAAATGGTTTCAAAGCTTTACTTAATTCCGATTTCAGTTCCGTTTTCGATTTCGCTTTAATTTCCGCGTAAGGTTTTATTTAAAGTATAAGAAAGTAATAAGTGAAAAAAAAAAAAAAATTTATACGGGAAATACGGGTACAGTATTAGGGGTGTTACAATAAGTTAGGAGATAGAGATTTGTAAGGTCCCTCTATTATGATGAGGGACCCATCCCATTAACATGGTTTTCTTCTTTCTTCAATTTCGGCGCCTCCTTCTCTTTCTTGCCATCACATTCCTTATTTTAAGGAATGTGTCACATTCTCAAGCCTCTATTATAGAGGCTTGATGAAAAAGTGCTAACAATCTGAAGAGAAGAGAAGAGAGAAACCTTCTCTGAAAAGAGGGAGAGAAATAGTGAAAATTATTTTAGAGAAAGAGAAAAAAAAGTGCGAGAGAAAAATAAGTGTGATGCTTTTGTGCACATTGATAGTTCTAAGAGTGGTGATTTCTCTTAGTGAATATTTTCTAAAATATTTGATATCTAGAAAAATGTTATAAATCCTATTTTTCACAGTGAGATCTTTTTGGACTCGGTCCCCGTGATTTTTTTTCTCAATTTGAGTTTTCACGTAAAATTCTCGGTGTTGATTTTAGCTATTATTTCTCTTACTTATTGGCCGTTATAATTTTATGGCAGTGAAAAAATATTTCTAGTATTTTTCGGATCGCATCTATTATCGTTTCTCATACTGCTTGGTTAGTGGTGTAATTGTATTGTGTAAGTAAGTTCTGTCTAGAAGACTGGAATTTAAGTAGACCGTTTGTGACTCTCTAACCTTTTCTGAAAACTTACTTGAAAAAGTAATTATGTACAAAGAGATTGTCAAAAGTAATTCTTTCTGGAAAATTATTACTTTACATGTTTTAGAGTGACGATATTATCATCTGTTGGTTATTTTTCTTACAGTACTCTCTCTCTCTCTTACTTATGAAGCTGTTGAGGGGAGTGTACCTAAAATCAGTAGATGGGTTGGGGCCTTGCCAACCCATTTCTTTCCATTGCTCGGAGATCAAACCTTTGAGAGACACGTTCGGAAAGGCAGCCCGCCATAAGGCTCTCAGAGCTTCCTGTCAATGAATATAAATGTTAGCTATCTGCTCATAGATAGTGCAGCCATTGCGTAGCATTAAACAGATTTAGCTGAAAGGCTTACTTGATGATCCGGGCAAGTCTCGTCGAAAGGTACTTGTAATCGCCCTTGAAGCCTTTGAAGTCTTTGTTCCTGGTTGCAAAATGACAGAAACTTTAGAAATGTACTCTGAAAAAAATGGAAAAGTGTGCAGATCGAAGAGCGAAAGATATGGGTGTTATTTACCTGGAGTGGACTCAAAGTATAGTCAAGAAACTTCCCGCTGCGTTTATTACTTGATCGATTAAAGAGTCCTCCGATCCATGATCGCGGTCCAACCATAGCATTAGCTACAACAACACGAAACTGACGATTAAATGATGAAAATTTCATCAAATTGAGATCAGTCTCCGCTGTGGCCATGTCGGTAAGCAAAATGCAAAGAGAAAGATGATGAACAGAAGAAGGAATCAAGAGGAACAAAAGAAGCTATTCTTACAAGAACATTGAGACAATTGCAATGTCAAACGAGCGGAATAACTCGACCGTTCCAACTCCTGGTAGCTCTTCGGCTTCCCAAAAATTTCATCCTCATCAACCTACATTCAAGACTGCCAAGATAAAGCAAGACAGGCTACCAAACTTAAGAAACTCAAAGCTTTTTACAGTCTAGAATGCAGAATTAGGAGCTTGGAAGTGCAGAATTAGGAAATGCCCTCAAACAATCAACAATCAAACGTTTGATTCTTTTTCATTGATGGAAAGAATAATAAGCTGGGGAGGATTGAAAGAGAGGGGCTATTGCAATTTACTCTGTGAATGGAAGAGCAAGAGGGAAAGCATTGTCTTCTCCTACGCAATCTCATGAAGGACTAAAATCATCGGCGAGAGAGAACGAAAGCAGTATGCGAATGTCAAAAAAGAGAAGATTCGAAGCAATTTGTGACATCTAATGATGGCAACCAACCCATGTTCACGTCCTATAATTCAACCTTACATCATTTCAGTTTCTGGGTTTACTAGCCATCTACAAATTACAGACATACACGCAGGGATAGCAAGAGAGAGAGAGATAGGTAAGAATCTAGATTCAAATGGCAGCGCAATTAAAGGAGTTCTTCAAATGGGTGAAAAAGAGCTTTGCAAAAGCGAGAGAATATAGACAAAAGCAAGACCCCACAGATACAGAGACACAGAACCTACGAGAATAGAGAAAAAAAATACCCTCTATGACATCGGAGGAGACAGTGTCAGCGGTGATGACGACGGAGGCGGCGGCGGCGGGCGTTGTCGTGATTAGATCGGGGTGAGGTCCACTTGGAGAAAATGGTGGGACCAAGTCACCGAATTGGGAAAAAATCAGAGAGAGGGAAACGCGAAGAAGAAGTTGAGGCATTTTTTGGTGAGCTTGAGATTGCAATAATGGAGAATGACGAATGAGTCTAATGGGTTGTTCTGTCGCTCTCTGGCCATGGCAATCAAAACCAGCCAATTTCCTAAAAACCAGCCTATTGCGTTGCTCTCGGATGCCTTATGGATGCCTTATGTATCTGAGGTTGACCCTTCTAAAATTGACCCAAGTTTGAGTTTCGAATCTTCTTCCCTAACCTGGTAGCCATTTATGAGCCAGGCCAAGCTTAACGTTGAATAATAGTGCTTACCCACTATCTAATATCAACTCTCTCAAACAAATTTCTTAACATTTTTAAATAAAAAATCAATAATAAATCTAATCCATTGACCACTAAACTCTTTGATTACAACTAGAGAGAGAGAGAGAGAGAGAGCTCCAAAAACATGGGAGAAAACTGATGGACGATAATCTTTAGAAAAAGAAAAGATCAACTATGTTGTTACAGAAGGCTTAACAGATGGGTAAAAATGGAGTCGGATTAAGGAACTGGGTAAGACTTGTTATTGCACGTGCACTTGTAAGCCATGGGGCAAGTCTCAGCCTCTGCAAGAGTCGCACAGACGAAGCTAACCATCACTAATCGGCAGGGAGAGCAAGAGCCGCAGGCGTGGGAGCAGTCCGGCAAACTCGACCCTGCAATTTGGACGGTATCCGGCCGCCCTCTTCTCTTCCTCCCCCTTCTTTCCACATAGCTTTCTGGTTTTACCACACTTCCTTCTCTCTCCTTCGCATCTCCGGCCAAACCATTGTTATCTGCAAAAATATAGACACTAATTTAGCACCCAACAGAAGATGGAGTTGGTTTGCATGAATAAGCCATGAACATACGTGAGCTTTTTCTGCTGATGTGGCTTGCAGATGTCAGTTCAGGAGCTAAAAGTAGAGCAACGAACACAAAAGAAAGAAAGTTTTTCATCTTTTCTAGTTTTTATCAGCTAAAAATGGTTGAAAGTTGCAGAAGAGGAAGACGAAAGAGGGGTATATAAAGAAGCGGAGGGGAGAGAAGGCCATATTGAAGCAAATCTCAGGCAAGATGAGAATCGGTCAGAGCTAGTGACTGAAGTCACAGGACTCAGGCTTCTTTGTAATGTCTGGTTTTAAAATTCAAACTGGAAGAAAGGTTAAAATTGGAGAAGAGAATATATATATTATGAGTGTTTCTTTACGTGAACCTTCTGACTCGAAGCTTTTCCTGCACCCATTAATGGCGGATAGATATTGCGTCTGTTCATGTTGTTTCATTTAATCGAATCCCACCCAATAGTTTCCAATGAATCTCAAGCAGGCTATAATAAATGGATCCGCAAGATTTTGATGTGACTGAATCGCTGCCTATTAATATTTTATAATATATTCTATTTGCGTGGCATTCAATGCATGATTCTATCACCCTTTTGCTCGTTATTTATTATTTTTACTCATTTTTATTAAAAAGGGAAATATCGACGACGACAGATGATTGAGGTGATAGAAGTTTCTACTCAAATTAACAAGCTTTCTGGTTTTTAATGCAGAAAGAATTAATCTTGGATCACGTAAAGGCAACATATATGTTCTTCATGGAGATTTTTCATCCACATCAATCTCACATCGACCCTTCAATCTCAATTTAAGAAATCTACAGGGTCAACTATAGTTCGATTCCACCTGCATGGAGAGATGAGTGTATAAAGCGAGTTTTCTGTAGATTTAATGGATTTTCTGATAATATTGTTTAATTTCCTCGCACTAAAAAAGAAAAAGTTCTGAATATCTGTTGTGATTGAAGACAAAGATAGTTAATATTGGAACTAGCTAAGCTCGAAGGATTTGTCTTCGATGGGAAAGCTGGAAGAGGTAGCCGAACCGCCGCAGCTGAAAATATAAGGTGGCGGTTCAGGCGAAGGAAGCTGTGGTTGGTGTGGTGGTTTCTGTCGTTTTCATCAACTATGAACAAGTAATCCAGGAAACAGAGAGCTGCTAAGGTTGTACTGTGGTGGTTTTGAGGAGATAGCAGAAGTAGGCGTCGCCATTGTTATCAGCATGGAGCTTTTGATTTTCTCTCTCTAAAATTTCCTTTGCTGTTTCAGATTCTTTAGAACCTTCTTTGCGTTTGCATGGCAACTTGTATTCTGGGAAAAAAATCGCTCTTTTTTTATTTTGTAGATACTAGATGGACCTCCATGTCCACTCATACATAACGATCTCCACATTTACAGGAAACCCATTGCAGAAGAAAAAAAAACATATAAAATCTCCACTTCTTCCTCCTCTTTCTCCTCCCTCTTCAGAACTAACTAAATTAATGGCCTGAATCTATGAAAAACAAACAGCAAATTCAACCATCGTCATGGATACTGGGTCTGTCCCGCAACAACAACCCAAAAACCTCGTTTTCTCAGAGAATAACTACAGTCTTCCGCCACCACCTCACCGGATAAGCATTCCACAGTACCACCACCCGAAACGCCAGGTTTCCGGCAAAAACCGGTGCTTCAAGTGCACGTGCTGGACCTGTTTCGTCCTCCTCATTATCTTCCTCCTTCTTGCCGTAATCCTTCTGTGTCTTTACGCCTTCTTCCACCCTCGATTACCCTCTTACAAAATCAATAACTTTGAAGTTCGAGATTTCGCCGTCCGATCAGATCTAACTCTCTACACAGAATTCCTCGTTTCCGTAAAAGCTGATAATCCAAACAAGAATATCGGGTTCATCTACGGAAAAGATAGTTCTGTAATCGTATCATCCGGAGACTCCATTCTTTGTTCAGGAAAGCTTCCGAATTTTCATCAACCGAAGAAGAATGTGACGATAATCGAGCTTGATTTGAAGGGAGAGAATGCGTTTGGTTCTGGGCTTTATCAGGCCTTAATGAGAAACAAGCAAAGTCGGAAAATTCCATTGTTGGTGGTGGTGAAGGTTCCTGTTGTGACTGTGCTTGGTAATTTTCGACTGAAGCAGGTTATTGTTCATGAAAATTGCTCTTTGGTCGTCGACAATTTGTCTCCGCACGAACCAGCTTCGATCTTGTCGAGTCACTGTGCGTACGGCATCTCACTTTAGAGAAAAACATGTTGGAATAGACGTGTTCTTGTAATACAGAATGTAAAGCTTTAAAATTGTAAACCAAAATCTGGGAATTTTAAGAGTTTTAATATTTCACTGTCATCTTTGATGATTTTTCTACCATCCTGCTTTCATGGTGGCAGCAAGAAGCTGTTACAAAACAAAAGGTGCTCCATTGTCAGACATTTAGGGAAGAGCTGCATGGAAACGAGAAGTTAACAATTTGTCGTATAAATGTCATTACATTCCAAATAGCCATAAAGCAGATGACCTTAGCTTGGACGGTGAAATCAGTCCAAACCCCAGAAAGTTTTTCGAGTCAGAGTCACTAACATGAAACAGGGGGTCTGAATTTCAACTATATGATAAATTTCAATCTAGTTAATGGGTGATCAAATTGACCAGGCTACCTTTTACAAGACGAATCGAAAGAGGTGCAGCGAAAATGACGCAAAAAATATTGATGTTTTGGCGAAATCCGATCATCAGTCTGTGGCAAGAGTCGGATCAAAGAGAAAGATCGTTTTGAAGGTTTAAATCCATGTGGGTATGCTAATAGGACACAAAACAGAGAGCTGGCATGCTATCCGAGAATGCATCCAAGAACAGCCTCAAGACAGGAACAAGGATCCAATCCATCGAAACATCCAATCCATGTTCATCCAAAGTTGCCAGACTATGTGACATTGCAGCAAAATTCAAGGGACAGAAAAATACTCTCCAACAACCATGGTACCAGGCAAAATTGAAGAACATCATCATGTCCCTATTGGATAGCTACTATTGTACAATGTTACTTGTTGCAGCAGTAAATCATTCTAATAAACTCAGATTTTTCAGTGTCAACGACTGAGAGCTTCTTAATCAGGAAAAAAAAAACAGAGAAAGAACATGAATATGGCACCTAGTAACAGGGTGTAGAAATTTTCTCAATGGCAGCTAAATCAGCATATCCATTGCTAAGGAAAATTTATAGTCTTGCATACAGATTGATAGAAATGAGCGATTTGAAGCATGTTGGTTAATGTAAAAGTCAACTATATCAATGAAGAAAAACTCGGACGTACCTGGAAGAACACTATCAATGCCTTAATTAAGAACACTACTTCATTTCTCCGTGAACACCTGAAATAAGAAGAAATGTACCACATTTTAGATACAAAAGCTTTCAATGTTTGCTGTTCTCCGCAGCACTCTCTTCTTTCCCTAAAGCCACAACTACTTTCTTCAAGATTGCTTCTGTTGGCTGATGGGAATTCTCCACCGCCTTTGAAACTGCCTGCCATTTTTCGCCATGCTTGGGTTCAGCAGTGACGCACCTCTTTAGTACTTCTTTCTGGGTTTCTTCGGTTCCATGTTGAAGTTCAAATTTGTAGTACAGGACCCAGAAATCGCCAATATCAGGAGCAAGAGTCACTGCTCGGTTGAGCCAGGTTCTAGCTTTCTCGACCTTTCTGTCTTGCCAGAACAACTTGGCCACGGCAGCAATAACATGTGGATCATGATCACATTTCTTAAGTGCATCCATACTCTTCGTCTTACGTTGTGGATGAGGTACCATTTGAATGGAGGCTGCCCATAGTATACCACTGTTTGGGCATTCCTGCAAAGCCTTGGCCATCAAAATATCAGCTTCTTTCTTGTTTCCATGTCTTAATTCAGCTCTAACTGCAGAAAGCCAGAGTTCAGGGTTTTGGGGATTCCTCTTTCTAGCCATGGTCAGTACAGCTCGAGCTCTACTAAGCCCATTCATCTTCTCTTCAAGATTAGCAAGAGATAGCCACAATGTAATAATGCTAGGGCAGTGCTTCAAACCAGACTCGTAAACTTCCTTGGCCTTTTCCATATGACCAAGACGTTCCTCCAACTGTCCAAGCATCAACCACAGTTTATAGAATGAAGGGAAGCGTTTCAACCCTTCATTCAGTAATCTCCTCAACTCATCAGTATTCCCCAGTTCTCTCTCAACAATGGCAGACTTCATCCATACCCGCTCCGTACCTCCTCTTTCTCGGGCTTTAGCAAGAAGCATTCTAGCTCTCTCAGGTTCTTGGTTCTCAAATTCAAGCTTAAACGCTGCCAACCAAATTTCCTCTGAGTTAGGAATGGCAGCATAGGCTTCCTGAAGAATTGCTCTAGCAGCAGGCACATCCCCAGCAAGCCATTTCTCTTTGGCACCCATCAGCCACAGAACTTCAGCCTGAGGCCTATAAGTGACAGCCTTTCGAAGTAATGCATCAAGAGATTCTCTGGTCCCATGGCTCTTTTCAAGCTGCGCAGCTTTCAGCCATATGCTCTTCTTCGTCAAGAAGACAGAAAGGGCATGAGCATAAATTGCTCTGGCAGTCTCAATTGAACCCCTCTTCTTACACTCCTCCGCATCTGCAACCCATGTCCTCTTCCTATCTTCTTCCTCAACCCCAATCCCAATTGTGTTGTGAATTATAGCTTGGCAGGTAGCAACTGAACCTGCACGTTCAGCAGCCTCGGCCTCTTTCATCCAAAGCTCCCTATCAATCACTAAATTTACTTCCTGCAAAACTCTGATACCTCTTTCAATGAGTTTTCCAACCTTATCAATACTCCCATTTGCTTCTTCTAATTTGGCAGCCATGATCCAAATAGCAGGTTCCTTGGGCAGCTTCACTCTTGCCTTATTAAGCACCTTCCTGGCATTCTCATAAGTTTCCAACCTCGCAAGTGCTAGCCACATTTCAACATGCAATGGGCAGCATTCAACAGCTCTATGAAGAAGAAGCCTAGCATCTTCTTCATTTGCAAGCTCCACAACGGCCTTCCACAATCTCACAGAATCAGGAATATGTTCCAAACCTTTCCTTAAAACCCTGCTCTTATTTACATCATCTTGCTCTAATTTTGCAGCTTGCAACCATAATTTTACCGAATTTGTTATTGACTTTACACCCCTAGCTATAACAGCCTTTGCTTCATCTGGGCTAGCAAGTCTACATGCCTCCAACCAAACGTCCTCATTTTGGGGACATTCCTCACACCCTTTCTGAATCAATTGCCTCGCCGCCTGAATTTTTCCCGCCACCTCCTCCAATCTGGCAGCTGCGATCCAACCAGGAGGATGCTTTGGATTTGTCTGTGTAACACTTTTTAGCAACAATCGTGCTTTCTTGATATCTGAAATCTCTGCATCACTCGTAATCTTCATGCTTTTTAAGTCAGTCAGATAACCTTTGGGGTCAACAACAGTTAGCCCAGAAACAGAATCCGACAGCCTATCCAACTTCAATGACAACACTGTACCTCTTCCCTCGCCCACGGCAGTCAAATCAGTGACAGGAGTTTGTGCCCATGGCGTCTCTGTCCCGCCTGCTGATCTGCTTTTTGGGTCCAATGCAGTTACATGCTCTTGCTCCTGCCTGGCTTTCTCAAGCAACGTATCTGGCACAGGAACAAAGCTCTCAAACTTCTTTTTCTTGTTCCTCAATGAATAGTCTCCAATTTCAGGTATACTTTCCCATTCATTTGCCGATAATGTGTACAATTTACGCTTCAAATCCGCAAACTGCTCAGTGATTTTAGGGTTGGAAGCTCGGTACTTCTCTATCTCCTGCTTCAACCTAGCCTCCCTTCTATCTTTCCTTCTTGAATCCATTCGCTTATCAATTTCCTCCCACACAGCATCAGCCTCTTTGTCATCTTCGTCATATTCAGCCGATGCAAATAACCCCACGTCATTTCCTTCAAATTCATCAAATTTCTGATTCTCATCGTATCCTTTCTCATCCCCATCATCTTCTTCCTCTTCCTCCCCACCTTTTCCACGGCCTCGACCAGGTGCAGCCGCGGCGGCACCCCCTGCAGCCGCTGCCGACCTGTCAGGTAAGTCTGGTGCTGCTCTAGCTGGTCCGATATCAGATCGAGTCGTGAATCCAGTAGCACCACGTCCCAACCCGGCAACATAATTAGCAGGAGGCTTAGAATTCAAGAACTCTAATCGGGGTTTAGGAATATTCGGAGCTTGCATTCCTCCGTACAAGGGAACATGAAGGGTTAACGTTGAATTGCGTTGGACTCCGAGTTTCGATAGCAGCACGTCGTCACTGACATCCAACAGTCGAAAACTTTGCGAGAGGTACAGACGCTGAAACGTTACGGGTATGCAAGCAATTTCTTCTATCGCGAGCTTCAGGTCATGGAGAGTGGTAGTTAATGGATTAAGATTAACAGCAAGGGTTTTTTGATTTGGGTTTGCTAGAAACACCATAGCTTAGGGTTTTGACCGGAGAGAGAGAGAGAGAGAGAGAGAGACCCTGCAGTGAAAAAATTGGATCAGAGTCGGTCGGTGAGGGTGATCTGTGACGGGTATAGCTGATGGGTCGGGTTAGATCCGAAAGCAGCCCATACCCAACTTTAAGAAGCCGACACCTGACAAGACCCACGATGGACATTTGGAGATTCTTACAAATACAATCACAATTATTAAGAAAATCTTAATTAAATACTTCTAAATTATGAACTTTACAAAAGGGGTGGAATCGGTTTGATTCCAGCGTAATTGAAACCGAACCGATCGGCCATTGAAATCCAAACGAATCAATATTTTTAGTTTTACTCGATTCGATTTTGTGTCGTATGAGTTACTTTTGACCGTTTTAAGTTTATAATTCATAATTTTCAATAGAAAATTTTAAAAGTAGGGTAAAGTGCAATTTGGCCCCTACAACTAGATGAAATGGGCAATTTACACCGTAAACTTGAATAATGGGCAATTTGGCCCTTACTACTTGGGTAAAGTGCAATTTGGCCCCTACCGTCATATTTTCCGTCAAAAAGTAACATTTTTTCACTTGTTCATTTTTTTTTTCCCGAAATACCACTCACTAGACCGAACCGAACAGGACTGGTTCGGCTAATTCCACTCTGGTTTTTTTTTTTTTTTTAAATTCTCGAAAAAAAGAAGATAGAGGAATATAATTAAAAAAAAAAAAAAAAAAAACCAGAGTGGAATTAGCTAAATCGGTTCTGTCCGGTTTGGTTCAGTGAGGGACTTTTCGGGAAAAAAAAATAAACAAGTCAAAAAATGTTACTTTTTGACGGAAAATATAACGGTAGGGCCCAAATTGCACTTTATCCTAGTAGTAGGGGCCAAATTGCCCATTATCTAAGTTTACGGTGTAAATTGTCCATTTCACCTAGTTGTAGGCGCCAAATTGTACTTTAAGTAATATAAATTCAGTGCAATTAAAATGAATCAAGACAGCTCAGTTCCAAAATTAATTGAAAGCGGACCCAAGAAAAAAATCCAAACTTTCTTAATTTTGTTGGGGGAATGATGGTTGATGAAGATGTATGATGGAATCCTACACACTGAGAATGAGAGTGATGGCATCAATGTCAGCAACTCACACGATAAGACGTTAGTAAAGCTGAGGAAAGACGAAGAAGAGAGAAGGGTACGTTGCCACGGCCAGATCTGTACAGCGTTTTCCTGGAAAGCGCCATTTTTGCATATTTTAAGTAGGTGGTCACGGTCTGGCTAGTGGCTTTGATGTTTGTTTACAATTCCTAGACCGACGTGAGGAGCTTGCTTGACAAAATCCCAAAAGGCCGCTCTACTTTCAAAGTCTTCCTCCTCTGTCTACAGCGTGTCTTTAGATCTAAACCCCAATCGAGGCTTCAGAGTTTTACTCTTCCGACTCCTCAAAACTTCATCTGGGTGTCTGATTTTCAGGATTCTGTCTGAAAACAGACCGAGTACAGAGAATCAGAGGGATGGGGCTGGTGGGCGTCCAAGAAAATGGGAAAAGTGAATCGGGGCTGTCTAATATTCCTTTAGGAACCAAAAATAAGTATAAGAGGATGACCTCTGAGCCCCTCGACGACGTAGATGATGCGTCTTCTCACCATCATCGTCAACGGGAGAGGGGGAAAAGCACTAGAAAATATGTCTACGCCTGCGCTGTTTTCGCTTCTCTTAACTCCGTTCTTCTTGGCTATGGTATGCAGTTCTTTTTCGTCTCTCAGATTAAACATCTGCTTTTAGAGAAGTATTTTGCTCTGTCGTTGATGACCTTAGTTTTGATTTTCCTGGTATTTAGCAAATCACTTTTAATCAATGAAAAAAGTTTCTATTTTTAGACTGCTTGTGATGATAGATTGATCATTTGTCAAATTACAGTATACAAAAAATGAAATTACAGCTGAATATCCTGTTCAATTTGCAGATGTGGGTGTGATGAGTGGAGCAATTATATTCATTCAAGAAGATCTAAAAATAACAGAGGTACAAGAAGAACTACTAGTAGGGATTTTGAGCATTGTTTCTCTTCTGGGTAGTTTAGGCGGCGGCAAAACCTCAGGACGTTATCGGCAGAAAATGGACAATGGCATTAGCCGCCATTGTGTTTCAAACTGGTGCAGCTGTAATGACTTTTGCACCTTCATTCGAAATTCTAATGATAGGCAGACTTTTGGCTGGGGTTGGAATAGGCTTTGGCGTCATGATTGCCCCCGTCTACATCGCAGAGATATCGCCCACCATAGCCAGAGGCTCACTCACATCCTTCCCGGAAATCTTCATAAATCTAGGAATTTTACTTGGTTATGTCTCTAACTATGTTTTTTCGGGTCTTCCCGTGCATATAAACTGGAGAGTAATGCTTGCTGTTGGAATTATACCCTCAGTTTTTATCGGCTTTGCTCTTTTCATCATCCCCGAGTCTCCGAGATGGTTAGTATTGCAAAATCGAGTAGAAGAAGCAAGATCCGTGCTGTTGAAAACAAACGACAATGAGGAAGAGGTGGAGGAGAGATTGGCGGAAATACTCGTAGCAGCTGGTGCTTCAAATTCGGAGAAAACCGAAGAAAAAGCTGTCTGGAGAGAATTGTTGAGACCAGTCTCCAACACTTCGCCGAATGCTAATCACCGGATTCGGGATTCAATGTTTCCAACAGATAACAGGAATAGATGCGACTGTTTATTACAGCCCGGAAATCTTCAAAAAAGTCGGGATTAAGGGTAATTCAAATCTTCTCGCTGCAACTGTGGCTGTTGGTCTTACAAAGACTTCTTTTATACTGGTTGCCATTCTTCTCATTGACAAACTTGGAAGAAAGCCATTGCTCTATGTCAGCACTATAGGAATGACTGTCTGTTTATTCAGCTTAGGCCTTACTCTCTCTTTCATGGGCATAGGACAGTTTGAGACTGCATTGGCCATTCTGTTTGTTTGTGGGAATGTAGCTTTCTTCTCTGTTGGAATTGGCCCGGTTTGCTGGGTTTTGACCTCTGAAATTTTCCCGTTGAGGCTTCGTGCTCAAGCATCCGCCCTCGGAGCAGTTGGTAACAGAATGTGCAGCGGCCTTGTCGCCATGTCGTTCTTATCTGTTTCGCGAGCAATTTCCGTGGGTGGAACTTTCTTGATTTTCTCTTTTCTCTCTTTTCTTTCCGTCCTGTTTGTCTACTATCTTGTTCCCGAAACGAAAGGCAAATCGCTGGAACAAATCGAGACTCTGTTTCAGAGAGAGCAAAAATGGCAAGAAAGCGAAGTGCAGCTAGGAGATGAACAACGTCTTATGCAGAAGGAATGAATTGGTAGAAAATTACAAGTTTCAAAGTGGATAGATTTGGAGATTCTTTTCTATAGTTGTTCTAATAAAGAGTACACGACAGCCAGAATTGAGGAAATCCAAGCTGACTTGATTCTATACTCATTAGTTTGTACTTGTTCTTTGATACTTTCCTCTTTGAAGATGAAGTTCTTTGTAAAACTTTCTTATTCAATTCAGTCCATGAACACATATATTTACTCGAAGATAATATTCATTCTTGTTCAACTTCAGAAATAGTAAGCTGGAAACCTGGGCGCAGAGGACTCGACCATGTCGACGGACTAATATTTGTTTGTTAGCCATTTGCTTCAATTTTTCAATTGTTGGTCGTATTTTTTTTTATGGACTTTGAGTTTGATTCCAGAGAGCCGACAAACGATGGTCGCTTTTCTGTTTTACTGGCCATAACGATGTTAATTCACAGGAAAAGAGTAAAAAAAAATTACCTGGAAGACGAAGAAGCACCGTCGCCGGCCTGAGTAATGACAGAGCAGAGACTGAGATCGTCGGAATTTTGGTGATTTGGTGAGCTTTGAAGAGCAAGAAACCCAACCATAGAGACAAATCCTGCCCGTGAATAACACACTCCTGGAAATCTCGAATTGCAAAGCCCATAATATTGCAAAAACGATCAGAACAAATTTTTTTTTTCAAGTTTAAAAGCCTGTAGTTTGAAGCGCTTGGAGTCTGGAGAGAGAGTGGTCCGGCATCGGGAGACGCTTAGAATCTCCAGCTTGTTCTACGTCCGCTAGGTTCTGAGCAGTTGCTTCTCCAACAAAATCTGGGGTTGAATTTCGAAGGATTGGTCGGCCATTGATGGGTCGACTCAGAATCGTCGATACTTTGAGAAGAAGGCGAAGAGCCAAAAGGCGTGGCAAGCTTTTAGCTTTCTGTTGGAAAAGACCACGTCGTAGAGAAGAGATAGCCTACTTGTCGTTTGCTGAAGAGTCTCAGGTAATTGGAGAAGAAGCTTCTGTATATTTGTCTATGGAAATGGATGACACGCTTTGCTTGGGCAAAGAGTCTCTCTCTAAT
This sequence comes from Begonia masoniana, assembly GCA_022432975.1. Lineage (NCBI taxonomy): Eukaryota > Viridiplantae > Streptophyta > Magnoliopsida > Cucurbitales > Begoniaceae > Begonia > Begonia masoniana. The sequence goes on from CM039503.1 coordinate 56,085,005, forward strand.
TTTGGCATTTGTCTAACCGATCCATCCTCGATCCAAACCCAGCGTTTCCCATTCCGGAGAAAACTCCAACTTTACGAAGCCATAGATTTACAGAGTGGAAGGAGATAAAGAGCTAACGAGAATGGCTTCTTTTGATTCCTTCAGCGACCACGATCAAATAGACCAACAGAATCACTCACCCACTTCCCGCCCTCTCGACGACGATGGCTATACCGGCCACGACTCTTCCTTTTCGCCAGTCGACGATATTACCTCCTCCGACCATCCTTCTCAACCCCCTCCCTCGCATTTTCACGAAGACGTCGTTTCCGGCGACATGTATAACGACAATGGAAACGAAATCAATCCACATTCGCCCGAGGCATACGGGTTGGGAGTTCCGGATCCTAACCACGAGTATGCATCTCCTTATGATTATGGAGACACAAATAGCGGCAATGGGAAGGACTATGGCGGTGTGGGCGGAGGTGATGGAGGAATTTTTGCTTCCGACGGGCCAGTTCTTCCGGAACCAAGCGAGATGCGAGAGGCAGGCTTTGCAAGGAGAGAGTGGCGGCGGTGAGTTTCTTATCAGCAAAGTTCTCATTTTTGTTGAAATAACTCAAATGAAGTTTTTTTGGTGGATTGATTAATCTGTTCTTGGCAAACCCACAAATATAAGCTGGGATTATGCATGCATTTGGCTAATAATTGAAATAGTAGAGTGGAAAGACTGATTTCTGAGCTTTGGGAGATTTATCTCCCCTCCGCCCCATATGATGCCTCCCCCTCCGCCTGCAAAAGATGCTAATCCTGACCCACCTAAACCAGTTGCCGTTGCTACTCCGGCTGAGACGGAACCAGTTGCCGTTGCCGTTGCCGTTGCCGGGATCAAATCAGCCCCGTTAACTGAGAGTGCCCTTTGAGTTATTGATTCTTTTTCCTCATTCTGAGATTATTACAGCAAATGAGCTCGGTTTGAGGCTATCTTCTTAAACTTGGGATTTTGTTAATCTTAAATGTTTGAATATTGCTGTGAACTCCTCTTCTAAGAGCATATTATCTAACACAATCTTCATTTTATTCATCTCCCTCGTCTGTTTCGCTAGCTTACTTAAATCTCAGCTGTCTTATCTATCTGTCCTCAGACTTTACCGGTCTTTCCCGGCTTACTCGCCCCCTTTTTCAACCACTCTTCTGCTGCTGCATTAATAATCAAGAAAAGAAACGATTCAGTTCTTCCGACTTTTGACAAAATTAAACATGGCCAGAGAAACTATTAAGTTCACATGGCGGAAAGTATAGAAAGTTCATCCAGCTCTGAAACCTCGTGTGAACATAAAAGGTGTACACACTCTTCCTCATAACTGCGTCATAAATATTGAACTTTCTCTTCAAACTGGGCAGTCATTAAAGCTGATTGTTTGATTTATATTACAGATAGAGCGACTCATAGATATTAGATAAGATTGTTGTATTATATCATAGTAAAGACTGTTCTATAATAATTCTGTGGCTGAAAGGAAACTATAACTATTATCAGCTTCGAAGTTGTCTGTCATGACTCTCTTTTTCCTGTCTGTTTTCGTATGTGAATCATGGTAAAGCAAAGTCATGTGCCAAAGATGCGAGAGGCAGGCTTGCAAGGAGAGAGTGGCGGCGGTGAGTTTCTTATCAGCAAAGTTCTCATTTTTGTTGAATAACTCAAATGAAGTTTTTTTGGTGGATTGATTAATCTGTTCTTGGCAAACCCACAAATATAAGCTGGGATTATGCATGCATTTGGCTAATAATTGAAATCGTAGAGTGGAAAGACTGATTTCTGAGCTTTGGGAGATTTATCTCCCTCCGCCCCATATGATGCCTCCCCCTCCGCCTGCAAAAGATGCTAATCCTGACCCACCTAAACCAGTTGCCGTTGCCGTTGCCGTTGCCGTTGCCGTTGCCGTTGCCGTTGCCGTTGCCGTTGCCGTTGCCGTTGCCGTTGCCGTTGCCGTTGCCGTTGCCGTTGCCGTTGCCGTTGCCGTTGCCGTTGCCGTTGCCGTTGCCGTTGCCGTTGCCGTTGCCGTTGCCGTTGCCGTTGCCGTTGCCGTTGCCGTTGCCGTTGCCGTTGCCGTTGCCGTTCCTCGGCTGAGACGGAACCAGTTGCCGTTGCCGTTGCCGTGCGGGATCAAATCAGCCCCGTTTAACTGAGAGTTGCCCTTTGATGTTATTGATCTTTTTCCTCATTCTGCGATTATTACAGCAAATGAGCTCGGTTTGAGGCTATCTTCTTAAACTTGGGATTTTGTTAATCTTAAATGTTTGAATATTGCTCTGAACTCCTCTTCTAAGAACAGATTATCTAACAGAATCTTCATTTCATTCATCTCCCTCGTCTGTTTCGCTCGCTTACTTAAATCTCAACTGTCTTATCTATCCGTCCACAGACTTTACCGGTCTTTCCCGGCTTACTCGCCCCCTTTTTCAACCACTCTTCTGCTGCTGCATTAATAATCAAGAAAAGAAGCGATTCAGTTCTTCCGACTTTTGACAAAATTAAACATGGCCAGAGAAACTATTAAGTTCACATGGCGGAAAGTATAGAAAGTTCATCCAGCTCTGAAACCTCGTGTGAACATAAAAGGTATACGCACTCTTCCTCATAACTGCGTCATAAATATTGAACTTGCTCTTCAAACTGGGCAGTCATTAAAGCTGATTGTTTGATTTATATTACAGATAGAGCGACTCATAGATATTAGATAAGATTGTTATATTATATCATAGTAAAGACTGTTTCTATAATAATTCTGTGGCTGAAAGGAAACTATAAATATTATCAGCTTCGAAGTTGTCTGTCATGAACTCTCTTTTTCCTGTCTGTTTTCGTATGTGAAATCATGGTATAAGCAAAGTCATGTGCCCAATGAGAAAGCTTCCCACATGCTGTGGTCAGACCCTCTTCTGTCTCTGTCTAGCCCCATCCTTCAAACCCACTTCTTCTGTTTTGTACATGTTGCACGTGAAGTTTGGTGTTCATCGGAAAAAAAAGGGCAGCCCTCTCTCTCTCTCTTATTGCTTTACATTAAGTGAAATTTAAAGCTTTTGACTGAAACATCTCGTTCAGAGCCTTCCCTTCTGAGTGTGAAAAATGGTAGATGATTGAGCGACTGTGGAGAAGAAGCTACAGTGTGAGAGCTTGTCTCTCTAGGTAGGCAGAAATAATTTGATGACTGATCCAACGGTTCATGTTCATTAAACACAAATAGGGCCCACTACATCACTGATAATCAATCTCAAACGCTCTCTCTCCTCTTTTGGAGAGGGCTACATCTCTCTAAAACACACAGCTAATAATTGCAGAAGAACAAGTCACACAGAGAAGGAAAAGACGAAAGGTGGTTGATCTCGAGTAGTCCCACGGCTACTTTTTCTGCCAGTTGAGCTGAATCTTCTTCTTCGACTACGATTTCTGGTTAGTAGAAATTAAGGCGAGAGGAATAAGTTGCTTTAGGAGTCCAGTTCCTTGGAATTACATCTCTAGCAGACAGAGTTCTTCCTGTTAATAACGTCGTTAGCTTCACTGAAAATGGCCCTCTTAATGGCCCCCTAATTATGCACCAGGTGGCTCCCCATATATGTTTCATCGGTACCCATTCACTCGAACCTGCCTGCAAATTTTTCGTAGGAATTAAGGAAAAGATAGAACAGATGGTTAATAAACTCTCAGTTTAGGCTGTCAATGGAGGTAGTTTCAAGAGGAAAACGAAGGAGTATTATTCAGACTTACTTCTTTTATATGCATTGATCCAATATCACCATCTCCACCCTCGAACTCAACCAGGAGTGAAAGCCAATATTCAGTTGAACCTTCATTAACATGAAAGGCAATGTTCTTTCCTGGATATGTGCATGGAGTTCTACGAAAGATAGAGACAAACGAGTCTCAAATTACACGATCAAAAGTGAAAAAAAAAAGGAGAGACAGAGAGAAGGATTGATACCGGCGGTAGACGACCGGAATTTCCCCTCGGTTCCTAAGCTGATTACCTTCCCCAGCCACAGCCATACGGCCAAACGCAGCGCCGCTGAGATCAAAGTGGGTATTTCCATTGGCGCAGTAGCCACCGGGGCATTCGTCGGTGACAATTACTGTAACGGCTCTTCTCGAACACATGCTTCTATCTATGCACCTGACCTTGTAGCAGGCGCCACAGCCTTCGCCATTTTTAAACAACACAGGACTTACTGCTCCCACTCTAGCCTTTAATGGCTTCACGTCCACCAAATTTCCATACCCACAAGCTCCGCCTGAAACAACAAATCAACAACTCAAACTAAAGCGATCCACAAGTAGATGGGCTATACTCAGAAAAGCTGATCGGAGTAGAAGTTGAAAGAGTTTTACCGTCGCTACCGTCGCCTTGGGGGCTGCCATACCAAGTGGCCGTCGCATATGTCCAATGCGGGTCAGCGACGGCGTGCCGGAGCTGAGCTAAAGCGACGGAGCATTTAAGACTCACAACCAGTAAACAAAACCAAAATCCAAAAAGCTCAAAGCAAACACCATAGCTACGGAGTGGCTGCATTATTGGGCCGGCCGTAAGTTGAACAAACTGTCGCCGGAAAACGCCTGTAATAGAAGATAATGTCAGTTTCCAGTGAACTCCAAACCCAGAAATTCAGAGTTAAATAAAGGAAATATCTCACTGAGAACTGATTCAACTGAATATGTCGCCCTGCCGACACTTCCTTGTTCTTCTAATCTGCAAAAGCAAAAAGATTAGAACTTGAACATTGTCTGATTACTTAGGTGTCGGATTTATAAGCGTACGTGCATAATTTTATAATGACGATAAAATCCGGGTGTTCTGGTATTAATTTACGGCTTGCCACTGTAGTCTGGGGTCCACCGGCAGTTGAGGCGTTAATTTCGCGTGGCGTCAGTTGAGCTATAGAACAAAAGGGCATTTCGGTCAATTCAAGTGTCTCTCTCTTCTACCGTTATTCTTGTTTGATAATTGCGGTCGAAAGGGACAGAGAGGAGCGCTGAAGACGACGTCGTTTAAGCCGCAGTGAGAAAGGAACATCGAAGAGAGAGACCCACATTTTGTCAAATCATTCTTTTGACAAAACCAGCGTGTCTTTTTTCAACGACAGCCAAACTTACAACATTGTCTAAAGTTTGCTTCTTTCTGGGTCTTAAATGTTGAAACTTTAAGAAAAATGGATGCTTTGATAGCGGGAAAACCATAAAGGGTCACTCTTGAAGATGCCCAATGAGAAAAATAATTGATTAACCGAAGGATGGTAGCATAGTAGTTGGTTTCTGTAGTGGCCATCTAATCCAAAGCTACAGAAGCCATTAAAGAGAATTACCATCGAAATCCAAGTACATTCTGTAGGCATTTCGATCAGGAGAGTAGTAACCTTCTATCAAATTATCAACTCTGAAACCAAGTTTCTTGTAGAGATTCATTGCCGGAGTTCTCAGCGGATCAACGTGCAGGCAAATTCGCTGGATGTTTCTGCTCCTGCATCGATGAATTGCAGCTTTTAGCAATGCCTCACCGTGACCTTGTCTCCTGCAATTCTCCTTCACTGGGTGGGTTTAGTTTTCCATCAATGGAGAAGGAGATAAACCAGAGTTAAAATACACTGTTAAAGAAATCGCACCAAAGTTTGCCATTTTTCTGGTCAAAGTCTGCCCACGACAAAAGTTTCAGAGACATTTAATCAAACAGTTAATGTGCACGAGTTAGCAGCAAACCTTCTCGTCTAGATACAACTAGCAAACTTTGCTAAGAAAGATGCAGTAGTTATTATTCATTCATTTACTAACAATCTGATAATATAAAGGAAGAGGTGTCTTGCAGGAAATTCAGAAAATCCAAAACGAGAGCTGGATAAACCTGCTAGCTTTGTGATAGAAGCACAGAGAGAAGAAGGCCAAGAAAACATGACGTAGCCTGCAACTTCTCCATTGAGCTCCAAGTAAAGAAACCCACAATTCTTCTTTCTCAGCTCTTCCTCGAAAGACCTAGCAAGGGACTCGTGTTTGGGGAATATTCTTTTTTCGATCTTCACGACGTCTTCCACAACCCTGGATAGATCTGGAGAGTTTTTCCGGAGCTCCACCATGACACCGCTCGTCATTGAATTTGATGATGACGCCATTTGCTTCGCCGGAGAAGACGAAAGCCTGTTGGGCTGATACTGATAACTGATTTTATTTTCAGGGTTAAAACTAATTTGCACCCGTTTAATTTAAAACACCCATAAACCAAAATCTTAACTACCAGTTCTTAAACTATCAAAGAGACGAGTGGCCGATCACTCACATTCTCAATTTACGCTTATAACGGAGGGTCGATCACCCCCAGTTCTAAATTAACGTCGAGAACGGAGACCAATTACTTCATGTTTTGTCTAGTGCTTACGTGGAACTATTCGTATTGGGTCGGAGGGTCAATGTGGGGGCGGAGAACCCGTCCAACGTGCACCGCATGTGATTGGAGAACAAGGAGTTCTCGCCCCCCAATGGGCCCTCGTTCGTGTCTCCCTATTTTAGAGGTATTTGGGTGTGGTTTCGGGGCGGTGACCTCCCATTCGCACCTCCTAATATTTTGGGGAGAAAACGGAGGGTCACCGCCCGAAATCACCTCCCGTTCTCAAAATTAAGGTTGGAGAATGGGGGGCTGATGGTGGGCGGTGACCCCGTTCTTAAAATTCAAGCTGAGAATGGGGGGTCATCGCCCAAGAACTGGGGCTGATCTTTGACACTATATAAAAAATTAGTTCTCCCTTCCACCCTCCATTGCTGAAAAATCTTATTTCCTCTCGGCCCCAACCGCGATTCCAACACAATATCTGACCATTTCACGCCCCTACCATGTTGATTTCCCGATCTCTAATCCTTGTCTTCTAATATTATAAAAAAATCTCACAAATCTGAGTTCTAAATCATCAAAATCTCAAAATCCTCAATTCAACCTAAATCGCCAAATTCCTCTCAAATTGCACCAAAATTGACGATTAAATGAAAAACTATCATGTCACAAGAAGGTCCGTCACAAGGTGGCCCTACCGAACGGATTACACCAAATCTGTGGCACCCCGAGTTATCTGAACCCGGTTCGTCACATTTACTGTTCATGTGTCTAATCGTACTCGAAAATCCATATAAATTTACAATTTTACCCATTGTTTAAAACGACATCGTTAAAACATTAACTGTTTGCAGCGAAAAGAAAAGATTTCTTCATAGAAGACCCATTATAAAAATCTTTGAACTAAATAAAATAAGAGAATGAAATCTTGCTTTACATTCACTATTGTAAAAAAAAAACGACAATATAACGTTTAAAACTATAAAACCAAAACCTGCGATGTGAAACTAGATTTCTCATATAGTTTCCAAAATATATTCATACATCAAAATAGACACTATCGTTTAAAAACAACTAAACTTGTCATTTACATACTAATCTGCAACTTCAAACAAAAAAAACACCTTTTGTCCATACATTATCCCAAAATTACTTATGTACTCGCCCACAGGTCAAAATCGCCCTAGCGGCTACAAGCACACCTCATGGACGTTCTCCACCAACTGCTCCATCAACCTTCTTAAGGATCAAGGCCCTCACCTGAATCAAATTCACCTACACCACAAAATAAACTAATGAGCCTAATGCTCAATAAGTGATGTAGAGTAAAATAAAATGCATGCTCATGATTATGCTATGCTGTTAGTAAAAGCATGTACTAAGTCTTCTTTATTTTTCTTGCATGACATGAGTTATTGGGGTACTGCTTCTAGAGAAGAGATGGCCTAACTGATTGTCCACCTGGCGGGACGACCAACTCGCTCTAGGGGAAGTGGAATGGCATATCTGACGGTCCCTCTGACGGAACCGGTTCCTCTGACGGAACTACCAAACTCAGTTCCCTACCCACAACAACTATTACGTATTTTACTGTTCTGTATTCTGTTACTCTTGTTTACATGAAAACTATGTATAAAAAAAACCATTTTTTATACTTTAGGAAAACCATGATGCATGATTACATGTTGCACACACATCCTTCAATTCTATAATATAATATAAACTAATAAGCAAATCATTCATTAAACAAACAACTAGCATAATTAACTCACTCACAACCTAAGAGTTCTACCCAACCAACTCTCAAAACTACATTCACCAAATCCTCAATCTCATAATATTTTTGTGGTGTAGGCCAATTGGCCAAACGCATGCATACATACACTTACCTCGTGTCTTGAGTTCGGTTTCGTCAATGTGTTCAAGTTCCTTCTTGACTTGTATACCTAAAGCATGCCAATCAACAAGATTCATAAAAATTCACTTAACAACTTAATTTTCGGAATTCCCTTCAAATCAACAACAAATTTCAGAATTTCATAACTTTTGCTATACATTACCAAATTCGATAATTCTTGAGGCTATGGAATCCTTAAGGAGTCTACTTTAACATGGTAAAGTCAATTTATCAAGATAAACTAGCTCAATGTACCGAAATTACAGATTTCCAATCTGCCCTATATTTCACTATTTTCAACTATTCATGCATTACTTGATGTTTTTCCTTCATTTCCAACCATAAGCAGCCATTACAATTCATTCAAACCCTAAAACATCAAGAAATTAAGGAGGGAAAACCAAATTTTCGTGCAGCCATCTAGGGTTTATCAACTTCTCCATAAACTCAACAAAACTCCAATTTTATCAACCTATAACTAGTATTTTGCATAAACATAACCTAAAATCTAACTTACTTTGATTCTTCTTGCAAGAGACCAAGCTTTTGAGGGAGAAGATTGCTCTGGAAAATGGAGAAGAGAAGAGGCACGTAGGGAGTGAGAAAGAGAAGAAGAAAAAAAAATGAAGATAATCATTGTGAGGTGTCACTTTAAGATTTAAAGAAGAAAGTTGACTTTTATTCATCCTTATCCTCCATTTATTCTCTTTATTTCTTTATTCCAAGTCTTCCAACGTGAAAACCATGTATCCTTCACTTTCTATTTGCCAAACACCCTTTTGAAAGTTTGACTCCTTTCAATCTTTCTCTCCATTGGTTCTTCATTTGTTGACTTTTCAAACTCAACATTATTCTTCATTTCTATTGGCTCTTAATTACTTTTGACTTTTCAAATCCCACTTCTATTGGTTCATCATTCTCTTTAGTTTTTATAGTTAATTGCTATTGCTCTATTACTTGTTGACTTCTTAATATTCCATTGCTTCTCCTTATTTCTAAAATTAAGAAGTTTTAAAGCATAAAACACTATGCATGAGTAATAGGGTGTCCAATGAAATTTTTTGGTTATTACAAAATCACTCATCGATATCACAATGATGACCATTTCAAAATCATATGTATAAGGAGCAATTTGAGCAGAATATGTCAAACCGCTCGGTTATTCATTCAAATACCGTCAACTTTAAAGGTTGGGAGTTATTGGAGATCAATAAGATGTTCGACAGAGTCACCTTACACAGAGTGTATGAATTGAGGGGCGATAGCTACGATATAATTATTCGTTTGTTTTATATGAACTTGACCTCTACCGGGAGGTCAGGATGTTTGAATACATACATCCTTGGTACAGAGATTTTGATATCTCCAGAGACTATTAATGAAGTGTTCGGGTTTGCCGGAGAAGGGAATGAGGTGGAGAGATACTACTATGCTTCCCGATATTGTTATTTTTTCAGATCGACGGAGAAACTTGACTTTCTTAGTGAAATTTATCGAAATGCAAATATCAGAAGGTTCGTGAAGCCAAAATCCAAGGATTTGAACGTCAGAGTTTGGGTTATTTACAATCTGATAACCCACATCATTCTACCGTGGGATGGACATATAGATCTCATGAGTTGCATGGATCTCTATGTGATGGAGAAGCTGTACAACGGGAAGATGTTCGACCCTGGCTTTGTAATATTAGGCCACATGCATGAGACCGGTCAAACATGCAATAATAATCTGTTGTACGGCACGTTGATACAGAAGATCATCTAGCGAGCTCGGGTCCAGCTACTGATTGGAGAGCAGCTGAGACCACAGAGATTCGGCGATATATTTGATAAGTTTCATTTGATTCAAATGGGCGTAGTTGAAGTCGATGGGACTTAAGTGTTCAATGGAGTGTAATACCCGGCTGTACGGATTATTATTATATTAATGTAAATGGCATTTACCAAAATATGTCAAATCAATCCATTTTGCGAAAAGAAAGCGTTATTATGATCCTAATAATTAATAGTGATTTTGAGATAAATTTCAGAAATTTTAAGAGTTTAACGCTAATTTTGAGAGAATTACGTTTATCGTAATATAAAAGATGTTTTAGTAAAAATAGTAAACAATGTCCATTTTGCAAACAGACAGTTTTAAAAGAACCCTGGTAATAAGTTGGATTTATTGGCAGAATAATGGAATTAAGAGAAACCGTATCGTTGGTTAAATAACGAAACGAAGGACGAAACAAATAGAAAATCAAAGGAAGGGCAAAAAGGTAATTTGCCAAGTCAAATTTTATTAAAACCATTCTCTTCTTCTTCTCCACGCCGTTTCCTTTCTCCCTGCGACTTCTCCTTCCTCCAGCGTTCTCTCACGGCAATTCCTCCATTTTCGAAGATCGAGCTTTTCGATCGTCTCGATCCTTCACGTTTCTTCCTCCTCTCGCAACCCTAGGTACGATTCTAAGGTTTAGTAAAGTTTATTTCGGTTTTTACAGAGTTTAAACGATTAGGGTTCGTTTAGGGTTTCCGTTAAAAACATGATTTAGGGTTCGAAATCGATAGGTTTATCGGGGTTATGGATATAAAGGGCATATTGGAAGTTATTGGATGAAGTTAGATCGAATTGTGAGAAATGTTAAAGTTTGAGAAATTAGGGGTTTTTGGAAAAACTCGTTAATGTATGTTTTGTGTTATCGAGGGCGAATTGGTTGTTAAAATACCTCGATTAGTTAAGTTAGAAACTTAAGAATTTCCTTAATTAAGGATTTTGTTAGTTTGGGCATTAAATTGTTTAAACTCGTTTTAACGACAATTTGGTGAAATTGCTTAGGTGAATAACGCTCGCGAACGGAGCTTGAGCTGCAACGGACACGAGGTAAGTTCTCGTGATCTTCTCTGGCCGATTGGCCTACACCGTACGTCGAGGTCGTCTCGAGGAGTTTTGGTGACATTTTGTTTAAATGCTTTGGTTTGGTAGTTAGGTTTAGTCCTTCTATAGAATATGTTTTTAATAGCTTTAATTGTCTTGATGGTACGAATGTTGTGTGTTTAAATTATGCTATTAACTGTTCATGCATCATAGTTTTAAATTATGCATATAAAATGAATTTCCACACAATGTTTTAAAGAAAAATAGCAGTGCGGCCTGGAGAGGGGCTATTGATCTATTGTGTAGGTATGAAGGGGTCTGTCACAATACCGCATCTAATATGTACTCATACAGTTATAGGTCATGCGAGATGGGGCTCAGGCACGGCTGTACGTGTTGTAAACGTGTACCTCCTCCTCTAGCTGGAAAGGGTAGTCCGACCGCTGGATGTGCCCTCTCCGGTTAGGGGGTTGAGATCTCATTGACAACCAGAGTAAAGATAATGAAAATGATGCATGATTTACGAACTCATATGCACAGCACGCATGACATTTACGTAGAGCTTACTGAGATTTTATTTCATAGTGTGTCTGTATGGTGTAGGTGACTTCGACATAGGTGAGGACGAGATCCCTCCACCTGAGGAGTGATACAGTTGACGGAGGATGGTTGCGGGAGTGTGTTGGTGCAGTCGAGACACATTTTGACCCGTGGGACTCATGTTTACATGTTTTGATGGTTTTTGGGAATTGACGGGTTGATAGTTGTATAGAACATTTTAGGATGTTTGTTCCTGATTAGTTGATAGGTTACGTTTTAATGTTTTTAAACGTTTTAGAAACTTGTTTTGTAAAATGTTTGGTAATAGGGATATGTTTGGTTTTTAAACATATCCATGCAGTTTGTTTTCATGAAAATGTACTTGGTTTTAAATTGTGTTTTGAGTCGCTTATTTCGGGTAAATCGGGTGTGATTTGAGTGATTGTTTATTACGTGTTTATGGAGTAGAGTATGTTAAAGTTTTGAAGTGGGTTATGTGCATTTGAATGCAAGGGAAAGGGAAAGAAAGTTTGAAGGTGGAAGAGAAAAGGAAAAAGGGGAGGAGGAACTCTCTGGAATTGAAATTCCAGGGAGAGTGGCGATCGATCGCCCAGGGAGGGGATCGATCTCCCCTCTTGGCGATCGATCGCCCCTGTGTATGGAGCGATCGCCTATTGAGGCGATCGCCTGTTGAGGCGATCGCTGGGCAGGCAAGCGATCGCCGAAGGGCAATCGTTCGCTGGGCACGATTGCCGAAGGGCGATCGTTCGCCATGTAACTATCGCCCCTTCATTTTAGGGGTGATCGCTATAGGATCGAGATTGTCTAAGAGGGGGTGAATTAGACCTTTTTAATTTTTCTTAAACTAAAAACAAACAAACACAATAATAAAAATAACAGAGAGAGAAAAAAACAAACACAAGAGTTTTTACGTGGTTCGGCCAAAACCTGTCTACATCCACGCTTCAAGGTTTCCCCCTTGAAGATCCTTAACCTTCTCCTCACGAGAATAAACAGATCGAAATTCCGGGCTCCGATCAACTGCCTTTTACAGATCTGGATTGTTCTTCACGGGCGACAATCCACTGCCTTATACAGATATTTGAGTTTGTAAAGTTCAAGCTCAGACTACACTCTCAAAGATTAAAATCGCAAGTTATCGAATCGAGAGGTGTAGAAGGATAATACAGAGTATGATAAATTTCGCAGATTAGGGCTCAAGAGTAAAATTCGCAAAAGTTGTTTCTTCGTACTCTAACCTCGGCTTAAATACTCTGTCTGATTTCTGCTTCACAGAATTGAATGCTTCATTCTTCAAATGGAAAAATGTTACCGTTGGGAAGCATCCGTACTGAAGCAGAGATCCGTTGCATCTGAAATTGTTGTTCGTCGTCACCATTAAAGTTATGGAGTTAATGCTGAAAACGACGTCACTATAGCTTCGCGGTTATATTCAAATTTGGCGGAAGATCACTGGTGGAAGCATCTTTAATAAATCGGAACGTCATCGGTGGATGCAACTTGAAACGCCATCGGATAATGCAACACTTCAACGCTTGAACCGGTATCGGCAAGAGTAATATTTTAAGCGCTGAACCGCCATCGGTAAGAGTAGCTGCAAATGTCATCGGCAGAAGCAACTTGAAAGCACCATCAGCAGATGCAGCTTGAAAACGCCATCGGCAGAAGCAGCTTGAAAACGCCATCGGCAGATGTATCTTCAAACGCCATCGACAGATGCAGCTTGAAAACGCCATCGGCAGAAGCAGCTTGAAAACGTCATCGGCAGATGTATCTTCGCCTTTTGTCGTTTAGCGATCGGCATGTGTGTCATTTACCTATCGGTGGATGTCATTCTTTTCTTCAACCGGTTGATGTCTTCTTTGTCTTTTAGCTATCGGTTAATGTGAACATTTTATACAATTTCAGCCCTGTACACTTAACCACAATTGTTAGAAAACTAAAATACCTTTTCCAAGGATATTTCCAAAACGATTAATTTTATATGCAAAAACTCATTATTCTCATTTAATAAACATAATCAAATATATTACTCATCATATAAACACATCATCAAAAACATATTTAGACTTAAACTCTATTTAAGTCAACAATCGCCCCTTTTTGCCCCGCGATTGTTCTTTAATTAAATTTTATTGTTTTAATTAAACTGTTTTAAGTTTTGTTTTAAATAGTTTATAAACATGGATTTCGTCGATTTCAATTCCGATTTCAATTTCGATTTTGATTCCGACATTAAAAGTTTTATTTTCGCTAAAACACTAGGTGTTAAGTTTGTAAGTTTAAAAAAAAAATAGTACAGGAAAAATAGGATACAGTGTTAGGGTCGTCACATGGAGATCACGAGGGATTCACCTCTGCAGATGCTCTTATAAAGAAGGCCATTGCAAGACCATTATCCCCCAAGACGGCTAGTAAACGGGACAAGATGAAGCAGAGAATAGAGTTCCTCGTACGTAGAGTCGAGGAACTCACTGTCACACAGAGAGAGCTGACGAAAACCCTCATGGATTGGATGGAGCAAGATAATGACGATGTCCCATCGTAGTTTAGTTTATGTTTTGTATTTTATTTTATGTATTTTACTTTATGTTTGTACTTTAGTTTATGTTATAAGTATTATGATTGTATTTTAGTTTATATTTGTCATTTAGTTTATACTATGTGTTATATGGTTGCGCTTTACTTTATGACTGTACTTGATTAATATTTAATCATCTAGAACTGACTGTTTGTTATAAAATTGTTATTTGAATATGCAGAAATTTTTTGAAGCTAGCTATGAGGGAGTCATAAAACAAAGAAAAATCTGTCCATTTTTATAACTTTATCTCACTAAATTACACATTATAATAAATACACATATTACACAGTATAATAAATACATAAATTACAGCCCGAATAGTCATACATTTCTGCATCTTCTGTGTGTAGAAAATTGTTACACATAATGAAAACTATATTAGACAATAATGAAAGTGTGTTTATGAGCGAAATGTGTTGAAATGTACCTACGTCCCGTCAAATGTATGGAAATTCATAAAAGTGTATTGCGAAACAGAAACAAAAGTAACGTCTGAAGTAGATCCTCAGCCAGAACCAGTGGACTACGCCGACAAATAGCACACGACATCGTTGTGTTCTTCCTAGTAATTGTCGAATTTGGCGGTTCATCGACATCTCGCACTATTTTCTTCTTCTGTCTACCAAGTTGGCGCTTTTATATGGGCAAATTTGTTTCATATTTTGTAAGAGCGGCCACATGTGTTGACCACTAATAGGATGAATGAAGTGTGATTACATCTGGAGATAGTTGTTAGGATTTTTAATTTAGAGGTGTTTCAAATTAAACTCATACTTTATGGTTCAAATTGGTTTTAACCCTTATTTTTATCTAAAATAAAAAGAATCAAAGAATACAAAGATAAACATGCAGTGTGAATGGGGAAGGTTCCATTGTTATCAGAAGAATAAACATCACATGCACTAGTTATCCTTGTCGAAGAGGAGCTGGCTGTTTATTCATATTTAAAGTTGCACTGAGCTTTGACTTTCGTGGAAAAGACTCAGACACAGACAAAGAAGATGAACAGCATAGAGAAAAAAACCCTAGACGAGAACAAATAACATGCACGTAAAATGGCACAGCAGTCATGTGCGTGTTTTAATTAAAGAATTCAAGTGTCTAACGATAAGTCAAGATTAAGCTCCCAGGTCGTGTCTATTTTCAATGACGTAATCGTTGAGAGAAATTATAAATAACCGAGAATAATAAGTCCATTGATGAAGCATTTATTATCAGAGGGCAGACAAAGAATACAAAGGTTACTCTTCCAGATCTTTTGAGTAATTCCCAGAAGCAAACACAGCCAAACGGAAGGGATAGTAAGTGAGATACCTTATAATTCTAAAGGTCGAGCTACTTGGGAAGAAGAGAGGAACAAACAGACACAAAATAATGACCAGAAAACCCACCCCCAACCCAAATACAGCAACCGCAAGCCACCGCAGACTGCTCACCACCACATAAACCCCAGCCGTGAACGCCAGCGACATCATCGTCAGAGCTAACCCCAGCAACGGTATCGCCAACCGAAGTGCCGACAGCACTAAATTCAGGTCGCCCAGCTGAGCCCAAATCAGGGCCACCGAAACGATGATGGAGCTGTACATGGCTATTGTATCGCAAATAACAAACGCTTGAAATCCATATTTTGTTAACAGAACCGCTGAGCCTTGGTTTGGATCGCCGGAGGACATGTAGCCGCCCGGCATGGTGAAGCCTGCTGCGAAGGTTACGGTGGATACAAGTATGGCGACGACCATCAGAGTGTTTACCCTGTCTTTGAAGCTGTCTGGGCTTGGAAATTTCAAAGCTTTTGAGTGCAATCCAAGAAGATAATCCAAACTATTTAATTGCTCCGTCGAGTTACTCTGGTCCTTCTTCCTCAGAAGTACATGCAAATTCTCAGCTCGCTCTGCCCCAGCTGACTTCAGTGCGATCCACGTTAGCCACTGCATGAGAAAGATCATGATTAATATTCAAAATATCAGCAATTTCCGGCGGAATTCTACAAAATTATTGAGCTAAAAAGGCGATTACCCCATGGAAAGAAGTGAAGTTTTCCATATTTCCCTCTGTAATATCAAGAACTGTTAGACCTTCGCCGTTGACAACGTTTAGTTTGATTTCTTTAGCCCATGTTAAAGTACTAGCAGCCTTTGGGTGCCTGTTTTTCGCAGCCAAATGCAGAGGTGTATCTCCATTCTTATCTCTCTTATTAAGGAGCTTTTTTAAGACTCCATTTTTCAGCATGTAGCGAATAGCACTGTCTCTTCCAAATTTTGCAGCGACATGAAGAATATTTTGGCCGCTTTGATTCAGAATTTCTCTGGAATCAGGACAGCGAGAGAGAAACTCGTCGATTATGCCTGTAAATCCTTTGCTAGATGCCGTGTGAATGGGAAAGCTTCCATTTTTATCACAAGTATAAACATCAGAAGTACTTTTAGACAAGAAAAAACGAACACCGTCGAGATAACCAGTATATACAGCGAAATGAAGCGGAGACCTTCCTTTCTCATCCTTCTGCTCGGCCGTAGTTAAGTCCATCGTTGATAATATCTCCAGGATCTCTAAAACAAACGAGAAAAAGTAGCACTTGAGCTGAATGGGTCAAATTCAGAATTAAGAAATAAAAGAGAAGACTTGGGAAATACCCGTCTTCCTGCTCAGAATTGCAGCAAATAATGGGGATTTCCCTTGAACATCATGGCGATTGATGTCATCTGTGCTCTTCTTCATTTGCATCACGAGATTTACATACCCTTGTTCGGCTGCTAAATATAATGGCGATTTTCGATCTTTGTTAGCAATATGACAGACAAGATCATCTTTGCTTATCAAGACCTTTGCGACCTCTTCATGGCGATGGATCAGAGCCTCGTGTAAAGCCGTATTTCCATCTTCATTCCGCGTTCTGCGTAATAAAGGAAACTCACTCTCAACGTCTATACCATGGTCCATACTCAGACTCCAAAAAACTAGCTTTTGCGCCAGCCGTGTTTTCCCTTCCTTCGCCGCTACGTGAAGAGCAGTGTCGCCATTTTTGTTCACCTCAAACAAAAGCTGAGGATGGAGCTCCACGAGCAGCTCCGCCATAGCCAAACTTCCAGAGCTTTCTGATACCACATGTAGGAAAGTGTTTTTCTGTGTTAGACAACTTCAACAACTTCAACAGACTTCAACAACATCCTCCACGTCTCATGCTAACCATACCACAATATACTCCTTTTCTGTTTCGTCTGTTCCGTCTATTATATCAATTCTTTATTCTTTATCCTTTATATATATAGCTTGTCTATATACCAATCAATACAAGTAAGTAGTTCACCAAAATCTCTTGGATTTCACATGGTATCAGAGCTGTGATACGCTTTCCACAGCATTCTTCCAAACCATCATCATGTCCAACCCACCACCATCATCACCACCGTCTGCCAACATCTCTGCCAAAACCGACCCATATCCAATCCATCATTCTGAAAATCCCTCCACTATCCTTGTGACTCCTCTTCTCACTGGAGATAACTATGGTTCATGGAGCAGAGCAATAACAATGGCTCTTCGTGCTAAAAGCAAGCTTGGATTCGTCGATGGAGGCATCCCAATTCCTGCGGACGAGAATGAAATTCCCAATTGGCAAAGATGCAACGATCTGGTCGGAAGTTGGATCCTCAACTCCGTCTCACCCGACATCCGCCCTAGCATCTTATACGCTGAGACTGCAGCACAAATCTGGACAGATCTAAAGGAAAGGTACTCACAGTCTAATGCTCCTAAGATCTACCAATTAATGCAATCTATTTCTACTCTTAAGCAGGAAGGCATGTCTGTCTCTGCTTATTTTACACAACTCAAGTCATTATGGGACGAGCTCAACTCTATTGTTCCCATTCCTGCTTGTATTTGTACCCATGCCAAAACTATTATCGATCAACAATACCAAGATCGTTCCATGGAATTCCTTCAAGGACTCCATGATAATTTCTCGGCTATTCGAAGCCAAATTCTCTTGATGGAGCCCTTCCCATCTGTGCAGCGCATCTATAATCTGGTGCGCCAAGAAGAGAAGCAACAAGAGATCAATATCCGAACTACTCCAACGATCGAATCTGCTGCTCTTCAAGCTTTTAAACCACCGACTCGGCCACCTGGAAAACGCCCACGGCCCTTCTGTGACCATTGCAACAAGCACGGACACACCCTCGCAACATGCTACCAACTTCATGGCTATCCTGACAAACAAGGCAAACGATCAGTACCATCTCCGATCACACCAATAGCTTCATCACCGCCATTGACACCAGACCAATACAACAAACTGCTTGCACTTTTGGCTAATGGGGAGCTTACTGGACCTTCGGCCAATCTCGCAGGTACGATCTTAACTTGTTCTCTCTCTAGTTGGATCATCGATTCTGGAGCATCGAATCATATATGCAGTTCATTATCTTATTTTTCTTCATATACATCTGTGCAATCGATTATGTCAGTTCAATTACCTGATGGCTCCCCAGCGCTTGTGACTCACATAGGCACTGTTATTTATTCTCCATCACTCACACTAAAAAATGTTTTTTACATTCCATCTTTTAAATTCAATCTGTTGTCTATCTCACAATTAACAAAATCAAATAATTGTGATGCTATCTTTACTCCTTCGTTTTGTTTCTTTAAGGACCGAATAACGAAGATGATGATTGGTCGGGGTAGCGCTCGACATGGACTCTTCTATCTTGATGCATCTTTTGAAAATAATTCTGCTTTCTCATTTCATTTTGGTAATAAATTTGATGTATGGCATGCTCGCCTTGGACATCCTTCACAATCTCGTTTCAATTTCATTGCTAGTCATTTTCCTATTGTTACCGCAAATAAGAATTTTGTTTGTGAAATTTGCCCACAAGCAAAACAATCACGTTTTTCTTTTCCTCTAAGTGTATCCACATCTTCACATTGTTTTGAATTAATTCATGTTGACATTTGGGGTGCTTTTTCCACTCCATCAATGAATGGTTCTCGTTTCTTCTTAACTATTGTAGATGATTATTCAAGATGCACATGGGTATATTTAATGAAAAGTAAATCAGAGACTTTTCATATGTTAACTCATTTTTTTAATAATATACATCGCCAATTCAATAAGAAAATTTCATGTATTCATTCTGGAAATGGAGGTGTTCTTTTCCCTCAACTACAGACCATTCGATCAGACAATGGAACTGAATTTCTCTCTAAACAACTCCAAACTTGGATGCATGATAATGGCATTTCCCATCAAAGAAGTTGTATTGCAACTCCTCAACAAAATGGAATTGTTGAACGGAAACACCGTCATCTACTCAATGTCGCTCGTGCTCTAAGATTTCAAGCCAATTTACCGCTTTCCTTTTGGGGAGAATGTGTTCTCACCGCTGCCTTTCTCATAAATAAATTGCCAACTCCTCTCCTCCAATATCAATCTCCTCATCAAATTTTACTCAATACAGTCCCATCCTATTCCGCCCTGCGCGTTTTTGGTTGCTTATGTTTTGCCAAAAATATGCATATTCAGCACAAATTTGATCAACGTGCAAAACCAGGTATTTTCATTGGTTATCCTTTCGGTCAAAAAGGGTACCGTATATATGATTTACACTCTCAGAAAATCTATGTCTCTCGTGATGTTGTATTTCACGAATCTATTTTTCCATATCGTGATATACGCACCTCATCCTCAACATTACCACTCTCTATCACATCTCTTGATGACACTCCTTCCCAATCGTCCAGTGCTCCGAAAAATGATTCCTTAGACCACACCATTTCCACTGAAATTAATATTGTCCCGTCGACTTCCATTATGGATCCCTCTTCATCTCCCGCGAATTCTCCGGTCTCCATTTCTCCATCAGTTGAGATTGCTACGAGATCACACCCTCGTCCTCAACGTAATCGTAATCCACCTGCTCGTCTCCTTGATTATGTTTGCAATCAAGTTTCTTCCTCTACCGAGTTCCCTCTTAGTCGCTATTTCTCTTTATCACGTTTTAGCCCTGCTCATCGTATTTTCCTTTCCACTGTTATTACTCACCAAGAACCACGAACCTTTTCTCACGCCATGAAATCTGCCCACTGGCGATCAGCCATGGCCGCTGAAATCCAAGCTTTGGAATCCAACCAAACTTGGACTCTTTGCTCACTTCCCCACGGGAAGAAACCTATTGGTTGTAAATGGGTATATAAAATCAAATATAGATCCGACAGTACGATTGAACGATATAAGGCACGCTTAGTTGCCAAAGGTTATACTCAAATTGAAGGCGTTGATTATCATGATACCTTCGCTCCGGTCGCCAAACTCGTTACTGTTCGTCTCCTACTCTCTCTAGCATCTACTAGAAATTGGTCTCTACACCAACTTGATGTTAATAACGCATTTCTCCAAGGTGATCTTGATGAAGAGGTTTATATGACTCTTCCTCCTGGTTTTTCGACCAAAGGCGATTCTCGCGTTTGCAAATTACATAAGTCACTCTATGGCTTGAAGCAAGCCTCCCGCCAATGGTTCTCCAAGTTCTCCTCCACTCTCATCCGCAAGGGTTTCCGTCAATCTATTTCTGATTATAGTCTCTTTACTTATGAACGTCAACATACGTCCATATTTATTCTTGTTTATGTAGATGATATTATTATCACTGGCAATGATGATATTGAAATTTCTAAAGTCAAACAATTTTTGGCTCAGTCTTTTTCCATCAAGGATCTCGGCCCACTTCGTTATTTCTTAGGTATCGAAGTTTCCCGCTCTAAACAAGGAATATTTCTCTGTCAACGGAAATATGTCCTTGATATTCTATCTGACTCTGGCATGGTTGGATCTCGCTCATCCCCGTTTCCGATGGAACAACATCTCCACCTCCGTCCATCTGATGGCACACCTCTTCCTGATCCAACCATTTATCGTCGTCTCGTTGGGCGTCTTCAGTATTTAACAGTCACAAGACCTGACATCCAATATGCTGTCAATACTCTCAGTCAGTTCTTGCAAGACCCACGTTCCACTCACTTAAATGCAGCACATCGAGTCCTTCGTTATCTTAAAGGTTCTGTTGGTACTGGTCTATTTCTTTCGGCCTCCAGCCCACTTTCTCTCGTTGGTTATGCAGACGCTGATTGGGCTGGTTGTCCCACAACTCGCCATTCAACAACTGGCTATTTTGTAATGCTTGGCTCTAGTCCAATTTCTTGGAAAACAAGAAAACAACCAACCGTCTCTCGATCATCCGCAGAAGCAGAATACCGGTCTCTTGCTGCTTTGACCTCAGAATTGCAATGGCTTTGTTACCTCCTCCATGACCTTGGGGTGAAACACACGCAACCGATTCTTGTCCATTGTGACAATCAAGCTGCTATTCACATTGCCTCCAATCCAGTTTATCATGAACGTACAAAACATATCGAAATTGATTGCCATTTCGTCCGTGAAAAGATACAAGCAGGTCTCATAACTCCATCCTTCTTACGCTCCCACGATCAACTGGCAGACATCTTCACTAAACCACTTGGTGCAAAAACTTTTCGTCGCATACTTAGCAAGTTGGGTGTTCTTGATCTCTCAATCCCAACTCCAACTTGACGGGGGGTGTTAGACAACTTCAACAACTTCAACAGACTTCAACAACATCCTCCACGTCTCATGCTAACCATACCACAATATACTCCTTTTCTGTTTCGTCTGTTCCGTCTATTATATCAATTCTTTATTCTTTATCCTTTATATATATAGCTTGTCTATATACCAATCAATACAAGTAAGTAGTTCACCAAAATCTCTTGGATTTCACATTCTGGGTTGAAACTTGAGAGAGAATTCTCTGGCGACCCAAGTCGTCGTCGATTCCAAGAGCGTCCAAAACACCAGAGAATCCATCCATATCACCATCCGCCGCAAATTTGTACAGCTTGTGAAAAATATTCGACTCGGAAACCGGATCTCCGGTATGAGTACGATCGGAATCAGATTTGACAACCGGTGAATCTTCTGATGCGGTAATCTCCCGAACTTTGTTAACAGCAAGCATGGTGAGATACGCTGTGCCAAGAATAGGTACGAGAATCGGGAGAGACAAGAAGAGGACGGTTTTTTCGAACATGTTGAGTTCAACATGACCCATTTTTCGACTTCGTTAGGAGTTTGAAAACGGCAGAGAAACTGGTTGTTTTATATCTGAAGTTGCAGATTGAGCTTCACTTTCGTGGAAAGACACACACAGAGGAAGATGCACAGAAATCCCCGTAAAAAGGTCAATGAAAAAATAGAGAAAATAACATAGTAAACGCTTGCAATATAAAATTACCCCACCATCATCTTCTTCTTTGACCACTGTCTTGACCCTCACTCTCTCTACCTCTCAGCAACTTCTCAGTTCTCACATTACCCTATCTTCTTCTCTCCTCTATGTATGAAGTTTGAACTCCCAAATCACGAAACCCTCTGTACATCCGTAAGAAAAGTTCGTAAATTTGGAGGAGTTTTACAGTCACCGCCATAAACTCAGGCGACCAACAACTTCGCTTTTGCGTGTTGTACAATGTAATAATTAAAAGGATAATTAACCATTTTAACGCCAAAATATAAGTTAATTGAAATAAAAATTATATCAATTAAAATCATAAACTATAAAAAATATAACGATGTGGGGGTGGAGAGCCCCAATTCATTATTCACTGCACGTAATTTAAGAATGAGGTGTCTCTATCCCAAAACGGCTCATGTTCCTTGCACTTCAATTTTAGGGGTGCTCAAGAACTGAGGGTTCCCTCCCCAGAAGGGCCCCTCGTTCCATGTCTCTCTCATTTCAGGGGTTCCCAAAAAAATGGGGATCCCCACCCCAGAACAAAAAGTTTCTGCTCGAGATCGAGACTCTATTCTCAAGCATAATGTTTAAGAATAGAGAGTCATTCCAGGGCGGGGACCCCACCTTTTGTGCTCTAATTTTTGAGGGGTGAAAACATGGCGTCCCCGCCCCGGAATGACTTCCAATTTTTAAACATTACTCTTGAGAACAGAATGTCGATCCGGGACAGTAATTTGTCGTTCTCCGCCTTAATTTTGAGGAGGGGAGGGGAGGGGTCGTTGTCTCATAACGACTCATCCATAAACATTACGCTTGAGAATGTGGCACCGATTCGGGCGGTGACTTGCTGTTCTCCATCTTAATTTTGAGAAGGAATGGTTGCCCAAGAACGACTCTCCGTTCTTAAACATTACGCTTGACAACGGATCGTCGATCCAGGCAGTGACCCACCATTCTCCACCTTAATTTTGAGAAAGGGAATAGTTGCCCATGAACAACTCGCCATTTTTAAACATTACGCCATTACTGTGTTGATTTCTCCATCCCTAATCGTTTCCATCAAATATTATAAAAAAAATCTCACAAATCCAAGTCCTAAATTGCCAAATTCCCCTCAAATGGCACCCAAATTGAATTAAATGAAAGACTACCCCATCAGAAAGAGGTTCGTCACAAGGTGACCCGACAGAACGTACTCCGCCAAATCACCTATCGTTGTCACAAGAGGACCATCTCAAAGGGTTCCGACAAACTGGGCACCATCATCACAAGGTGCTCTGGCTCAAGCGAGACGACCGCCAACTGGGTATTTTTCTATCGAATTTCAAAGTCAGATATGTCAAGAGCAGTTTGAGCGGGATATGTCAAACTACTCAGTTATTTATTCGAAGACCGTCAACTTTAGAGGTTGTGAATCATTGGAGATCAATGAGATATTCGACATAATCGCCCTATACGAGGTTTACAGATTGAGGGGCGATAGCTGCGATAGAATTGTTCACTTGTTTTATGCGAACTTCACTTTTACCGAGTGGGCATGATGCATGAAGATGTACATTCTTGGTATAAAAAGATTGTTATACCTCTAGAGATAGTTAATGAATTGTTCGAGTTTGCTGGAGAAGAGATTGAGGTGAAGAGATGTGACCGTGCTTCCCGAGATTGTTATTTTTTCACATCAGCCGAGGGACTAGAGTTCATTATGGAAATTCATCGCAATCCCAATATCGCAGGGTTCATGAAGACAATATCCAAAGATTTGAACGTCAAAGCTCAAATTATTCACAATCTCATAAACCACACTATTCTATCTCATGATAGATATAGGGATTTCGTGAATTGCATGGATCTCTATGTAATGAAGAATTTGTACAACAGGAAGATATTTGACCTCGACTTCGTGATTTTAGGTCAGATAGGATGTTTCGAGGAAGGGACCCTCCGTTCTTGAGCACCCATAAAATTTGGATGCAAGGAACAAGGGGTCATTCTAATGTATGATTTGATTTATTATATTTTAGATAGTTTATGAGTTTAGTTGTTAGAATTTTAGTACAGGGGATGGTTTAAATTAACTTCATATTTTTTTTTTATTCAAATTGATAACTAAACAAATTAAAAATATGACCACTTTCCCAACCTCTGTTAGAAAATTTGGTTAACTCAACGTGCTAAGCTAACTCAAATAAACTAGGAGAATTATCGATTTGAACCCTGTACTATACACGTTTTTTCAATTGGGCCCCTGTACTAAAAAAACCGGCAAATCGAACCCTGTACTTTGATTCTGTTATCAGTTTTGATCTTCTATCAACAATTTCATTAAACCCTCATTGAAAAAACTACCAAACGATTTTAGATTCAGTTGAAATTTTTACCACATATTCATTACTTAATGAGAAGATAATCTGGGAATTTTTGTGATTTTTTAACACATCTACGATTTATTGTAATTTTATTTTAGTATTGCTTAAAAATATTATAATAAATCATACAAGTTTTAACAAATTACGCAAATTTTTATGTTATCTACCCATAATATTGTGAACATCTAGAAAAAGTTTCAAATAAATTCAATATCATTTGGTATTTTTTTAAATTAATATCAGTTTCTTCTTTACTTTAAAAATTAATTTTTAAACAAATATCAAACAATATTTGATTTATTTGAAAACTTTTCCACATATTCAATCTATCATGGGTAGATAATAGAAAAAGTTTCATGATTTTCTATAATTTGTATGATTTATTATAATATTTTTATAAAATACTAAAATAAAATTTCAATAAATCGTATATATGTTAAAAAATCACGAAAATTTTCAGATTATCTTCTCATTAAGTAATAAATATGTGGTAAAAATTTCAACTGAATTCAAGATCGTTTGTTAATTTTTTCAATGAGTGTTTATTGAAATTGTTGATAGAAGGTCAAAACTGATAACAGAATCAAAGTACAAGGTTCGGTTTGATGGTTTTTTTAGTATAGGGGCCGAATTGAAAAAATGTGTATAGTACAGGATTCAAATTGATAATTACCCAATAAACTAAGTAGCCGCCGCTAGCCAGTAGGCGCTAACTGGTGAGAAAGATGACATCAGGTAACATAATTAATTATATTAATGAAATAACAATTTAAAAAATTGAAATTTCTCTTATTTTATTTTTTAAAAAAATTTAGTAAGAAAACTCGTTGACATGTAATAAATTATCTATGTAATTAACGTGTTATTAATGTAATAAATTATAAAATAATTTATTAAATTAATTACACCAATAAATATTTGATACGTCTACTAATTTTTTAACAAAGTGAAATAAGAAATTACACCTAGAATTATTCTAAAATTATAGAGTAAATATTAATAATATTGGTTAAAAAATATTTAGATTTGAATTTGATCAATAATTAACTATTTTTTTTCTTAAAATAATTATATATATTACATTTAGTCTTTTGACTAATTCAAAGTCAAAATTTGATATTTGACAAAGCTAGATAACTTTTAATCGTATATTATTATTTTTATAATGACACATGATCTTTGTGTTAGAATTCAGTGTAACCCGAATTTCTATTAAGTCGGGTCAGACCCGTATATCAATATTAAAGTTTTATGTTTTCTTTATATATTGATATTTGATTATATATTGGTGTCTACGTTTTTTCCAGTTTATTATCTTTTTTTCGATTACTAGTGTTTGATTTTCAACACTCTTAATAAATATTGATGGATAATTGTATTAAGAACGAAGAAAATAACAAGAGTGGCAAACCATCTAGCCTTCAATCGTTTTAATCCAAAGCATCCTATCTCTTAAAATTCGAATCTACTCTTTTTTCTCTGCTCCCCAATCTATGCTAATAAAACTACGACTTATCCACTACCGTTGATCATATCTGAATAATCAAGTCTTTGCATCGGACGGTTCAGAATCAAATTCGTTTTCTCCTATAATACACCGAGATTACAGGGAGCTATTACTGATTTTATAGATATAGGGTTTCGAAATTGGGAAATTGGGAAATCGGGGAAGAAGTATTAGGCCATTTTCTCTCTGGTTTTGTCGTTGATTATTGCTCAGCACTACAGTTTGTTCTTGCTTTCTTAATTGTTTATTTCGCTTGTAACGGATGGAGATGGCCATGGAAGATTCGTATTCTGACGCTCTTTTCTCCATGGCTCGCGCTATCATCACTGAAGCTGGAAGGACCCCTCGTTTTCCGGCTTATCGCATACAAAGTACGCCTCGGCTATGTAAAGTTAGTTTATTCTAAGTAATTCGTAGTGTTTTAGACTTCTTTGATTTCTTCTCTGTCTGCAACTGGGATTTCACGAAGGAGAGTTTTTAATTCTAGGGTTTCATTTTGAATTCTGGTTGATTTTTTTGGCCAATGTGCTGCTGTCGATATAGTTCGTGATATTCTCCTTCAACTCTGGGTCTGACGTGAAATTTTAGGGTTTCTGGACTGTTGTCTTAGATGTCACTTCTTGATGTTCCGTGGACTGTGAGATTGTTCTCTGTTTAGTTCTGTCTCCTACTGGAAAAGTTGAGGGGATTTCTGAGTGTGATGCTTGTTGTTCTATAGAAGTTTGGGTAAAATCTTGATATTCTTGCTATTGCTTGGTTCTTTGACCTCTTTACTTTTGCACTTTATGTTTTAAGACTTCAATTTTGAAGTTGCGTGGTTCTCAGAGATCGGGACTGACATTTTTGTGTTAAAATTTGAACACCTTAACTTCTTGATTGGAGAAATTTTAATGGCTGGAAGATGGGAGTTAGGTCTTCCAAGGATTACCTCTTGTAGTCTTAGGGAACAAGCAGCAAGAACAATATTACGAAATGTCAGGTTACAAGGCCATACCTATGTTGATCTCAGAGAAGATGGGAAAAAGTTAATTTTTTTCTGCACTCTATGTCTCGCTCCTTGTTATAGTGATTGTGTGCTTTTTGATCATTTGAAGGGAACTCTTCATAATGACCGGTTACGTGGAGCTAAGGTTACCCTGTTAGGCCCAAATCCATGGCCTTTCAATGATGGCGTTCTTTTCTTCAATAATTCTGTTGAAATTGATAGACAATTGACTATATCAAGCGATGACCAGAAAAACAGACTCTTGGAGCATCATAATGATGACAATAATCTTTCTATTGTCAAATATTGTGAAAACTCGAAAAGCAATAGCGATAGTGATATTAGATCTAGTGGCCATAAGGTTTTGGATGCCGTGAGAAACAAATCAAATAAAGATTTTACTTTTGATAAGAGTATGAATGTCAATGGAGATAATTGTGCATTGGTGATACATGGAGTGCTAGTTAGGGATGAAGTTTCTGATATAGAAGTAAGGGAGTCTGGTCTGGGGCGACTTTCAGCTAGGTTTCTTGAAAAAGATGAGGTCTATTGTGGAATCAGCAGAGTATGGTGCGAATGGATAGGGGCAATGGATCTTGACCTTGAAGGCATGCACAATATTCCCACCCATGACTTTGCTCTAGTTACTTTTATTTACGATGTTGATTTAGGTAGAAAAGGGCTGTTTGATGATGTTAAGTTGTTGCTCTCTTCTAGTCCAACTGCTGACTCTGAAAATGGTGAAGGCCCTCTCAAGAAAAGAAAAAAATCATTTTCAGACCCCGAGGATATTAGTGATTCTTTAAGTAGTCAATATGATTCATCAGGAGAAGATACTTTAGCTTCAAATAGCTCTGCATCAAGATTGCTGTTAGATCGGTATGATGATCAACTTCTGCAAGCAAGATTTATATCAAATAAAACAGTTAGGCGAGAGCTGAGGAGGCAACAGCGTCTAGCTGCAGAAAGAATGTGTGGTATCTGTCAGCACAAGATACTTCCTGGCAAAGATGTCGCGACACTCATAAATATGAAGACCGGAAGGCTTGCTTGTAGTAGTCGAAATGTTAATGGGGTAAAAGAGCTTCTTTATTCTTTGGTTTGTTATTAAAAGTGCGTTACTGCTATTTTCTCTGAACTTCAAAAGATGTTTTAACTTTGAAATCTGTTAATCTTGCAGTTCTTTCATGTATTTCATATATCATGCCTTATACACTGGATACTTCTCTGCGAAAATGAAATTATTACAAAGGGTTCAAACTTCTCAAAAATGAGACGAAGGTCAAGGAAAAAGAATGGGGCAAAGGGAAATAACAAGGGTAAAGATGCAGATACAAATGGTTTAAAAACACAAATTGATTGTGTTTTTTGTCCAGAATGTCAGGGGACTGGTGTCGATATTCATGGAGATGACTTGGAAAAACCCTCTATACTTCTTTCCGAGGTTTGCATGCCATTAACTACCTCAGTTTCTTGTTTGATTTCCTTTATTGTCTTTTTGTCCGGAAGAAGAAATTTTCCATTTGACCAATAATCAACACAAAATTGCTTTACCCATTTTTACTTTTCATGATAGATTGGCTACACTAAGGAAAATAAAAAAGAAATAGCATTCAAATCCATTTTTATTGACCAATCAGAATTGCCTCCTAGATCTATAATTGCCTCAAAAGATCCAATATACATACATTATTAGACCTTTTGAATAATAATCCACAAGAGCTTATGAAAATTCAAAATTTTTGCATAGAAGACATAAACCATAAATTAAACATTCTAGAAATAGAAAAACATTTCATATAAATTGGAAATCCATTGGATTTTTTTTTCTTTAGCTTTTGAAAAAACGGTAGAAAAAAGAAAAAGACGAAAATGGAGTTTGAATCTTTATAATAATCTGTATACTCGAAAAAAAAAATGAAATGGAATATATGTATCTAGGGAGAATATTTATCCAAATTCTTTTTTTGGACAAAGTCCTCTTCTTTTAATTAGATAAGGAAGTTTTTGTTGTACGCTTAAATTGAAGTTGAGCTAAATCATCTTTATCCTACCTTTTATACATTCATGAAAATTGCATATTTGCAAGATTTTTTTTTTTTTTTTTTTAATATCAGGATATAGCGCAAACAATGTGCTGATTCCTCCATGTCATTTTGCTAGATGTTCAAGTACAAAATAAAGCTGAGTGATGCACGTAGGGCGTGGATGAAAAGCCCTGAGGTGTTGCAGAACTGTTCAACTGGTTTTCACTTCCCTCATCAGACCGAAATGGCAATTCAGGTAGTTCGCTCTGTATTTATATGAGATTTTTTAGTAAAAATTAAATAATCGTTTTAACCCAATTATTTCTTGATCGTAGGAAAAGGTGAAACCACTAAAAATGCTGCAAATATATGAAGCCCCAGAATACAAACTCTAGTTTCTTAATGGAGTGTGAATAAGCCATTTCTTTGTTGCTATTGTACATGTCATTTCGGAAAAATTAAGGACCATCTAGAGGAGTAGAAGATAGAAATCTGTACCAAACATTGTATATACCTTCATCTAACCTAGATGCGTATTTTGTAGTATACATTGGTACATGTCTGTATAGTTTGATGAAGTCATTGATGATTCCTTGCGTTGATTCTTCTAGTCTTCTCCACGATATGGATGGATAGACTTGTGATAGTGACATTTTAGATGTTATCAAACCTGCATCTTTTTGGCATCATTTTTGTCATTTGTGGCACTTTTTCTAAGGTGGGTGGGTACCTGAGCAATGTTATTGTGTCTTCTATTGCTTAGAAGAAATCAAGCATAGAAAGCAAGACAATGATTGAAAAACACAAATGGAGAAACTGTGTCAGCTTAACCTGTTTTTGGTAAAGCAGGGGAAAAATTCTAAGTTGCACCGAGACAGACGTGATAGGCTTTTGCTTGAGAATTCTTGGTTTGATTTTATGAAAAAAAGGGTTCTAGAAAAAGAAGACTTGTCCATTTATTACCTAATTATATCATCATAACACTGGCCGTTGTCTTGTCTTGTCTTGTACAATTCTATCACCTTTTAAACCCTCCATTAATTTAATATAAGATGCTTCCAAGGAGAGTATCTTTTGATTTGAAGACAGGAGGGAGATTAAAGAGGGAATTAGGAACAGGTATGTACAAAACTCATAATTTACAATCCTGCATAGCTGAAGATACAAGCATCTATCTCAGAACAGCTCCAAAAATATGTTCTACAACTTTACAATGGGATGATGATTGTATGTTCAAAACAAAAGAAGACATAAAATTGAGCAGCAGAAGAAGAAGAGGCAGATTCTATTGAGTGACTTGTCAGCTTCCATTATGTGTCTTCTTATTCTAGAACTGCTGCTCCCCAATAAATTGTATGAATTTGGGTAAACATAAAGATTCGTTATCGTGTTTCCAAAGGCTCTCTCGTACACCATTTCGCCAAACACTCCGATGGTTGGATTGAACGTGTTTGTC
Source organism: Begonia masoniana (assembly GCA_022432975.1). NCBI lineage: Eukaryota > Viridiplantae > Streptophyta > Magnoliopsida > Cucurbitales > Begoniaceae > Begonia > Begonia masoniana. The sequence goes on from CM039503.1 coordinate 56,115,912, forward strand.
ATCGACATAGCGCTGCTTGGTACGTTGATCGACGCTCCATAATCGCCCATTCTCGACTGATAATACTGATCATGGGTTTCATCAACAGAACTGGAACTGAAAACACCGGAAGTGGGACCCGTAGGTCGACTGGGAATGTGGAATTTTGGGTTTTGAGGTTCGCTTTTGGCAGGATTTGTGGTTTGGCCTTTTCCATAGAGAGGGACGAGAGTCGTGTGGGAAATTTGGGACTTGCAAACCGGACATTGCTGTTGTGGATTGGTTTGATGTTCTTCGGAGACGATCTGGAAATGAAGCCATTTGTAAATGCAAGGCCAGCAGAAGAGATGGCCGCAAAGAGTTACCACTGGGTCTTGCACGGTTTCGAGACATATGTTGCAGTCGAATCCGGCCGAGGAATCTCTCGTCCCGTTCGAGATCGATTCCCATCGACCAAGTGTGGATTTTTCTTCTCCATATGAGGAGTTTTGCATTGTAGCCTCTTCAAAGCACTGTTCTAAGGCCATTAGCTAACAACAACTGAAAGGCAAAGAAAAGATCAACTTAGAATTCTAATCCAAACTGAAATAATTCTGATCCAATCCTCAGAAACCGATATGACTTTTTCTTTAGAGCAGATAAACATAAACAGAGGCTGCACTCAGATATGACTCACATTGACAAAGACATGGCTCTGTCTTCCAATATTAACAATAATAATTCTTAAAAATAAATAAGCTCATGTTGAACGTGTAATGGTCAGGCCGATTTTACAAATATTTGGATTTTATATACATTAATATGAGAATGAAACGTCCGGGAAAGTTCGAACCAGTTTCCTGGAAATAGTATATAATATTATAAAAATAAATTGTTCAATCAGATGCAAAATGATTTCATTAATACCCTCTAAGATAGGGATCTTAACTACAAACGAAAATAGAAGTGATTAAGATTAGAATCCGTTAAGAGTTTCTCCAGTTTCTTAGAAAGATCAAACAAAAATACTAGCAGGACCCATAATTTTGTAACGGAGATAACAAAACCTGCGATTGTTTCCGCGCGATTATCAATTTTTAGGGAAAATAGACCTCACTCGAACAAAATTTTCACTAGAGATACAAGTAAATCAAAGCAACAAGAAACAAGAAAAGACCGAACAAAAATCAACAAGAAGATTAGGGGAAACAGGGAGAGGAACACCCAAAAATCAGAAAGAAGAACTGATCTTAAAGCCCGTAAACTCAAGGAAGAGAAACAGAATGATATTCAACTGAAGCGCAATGAAGAAGGAAGGAAAGCTGAAAGCATACCAAATTGAAGAACTGGGTGTATGTGGGTAGAGCGTAAGAACACTTATAGAGCAGTAACAGAAGCAGAGATCCAGCGTCTGAAACGTAAAACGACAGAGAGAGGTTTTGGTGGAGCAAGGAAATGATGAAGATGAAGACGAAGACGGAAAGCATGAAGCTAGAAGACTTTAAATAGATGACCTCTTCATGCCTTTCATAATTACCTCCTCACTATGTGTGCACGTGGACCCTACTTCTTTTTTCTTTTTTTTAAATCTTTATTTATTTAATTTATATTTATATTTATTTATTTATTTCAATTTAATATTTATTTAAATATTACAATAAATACCCTTTTCAAAAATCTTCTAAATAAAAGAAATATTTTCAATACAATAAATTAAGGTAAAAAATTCCCACTCAGGACCGGGAACAAATCAGGACCGTCCAAAGTGCCAGAATAGTCACGTGGAAATACGTGATTGGTTGAGAGCCAGAAAGAAGGATAAGCTCACACCCACATCGACACCGCCCCATTGAGTGGACCCCACAGACCATGCTTGTCTATTATTTTAAGGAAATAAAAGCATATATTATATAATCAAATACGTGACAACACAAATGTTGTTTCGTCGAAACAGCATGAGCTAGGGATCTTCTAGAAGAGGGTGGAAATCTGAATGCATTCTGACGTGGCCGTATTCTATTGGAAGATCACAGGACAAAGATCCTTTTTTTTTTCCCACCCTCCACGACCTACTCCCATGTCACCTCCACAACTGCCCAGGAAAAGAGTTTTATTTTATTGTTGATACTTGTTATCTAGATGTATCCAAGACTCGATTTTTATGCTCGAGAACGTACAGAGAGAGTGTTCTTGAAAGGATTCCCGTCCACTTAACATGTTTTAACTGATAAAACGATCACTCTAACAGGGTCTTTCTGAGACAAAATCGACCTGTAATGAATTAATGTATCTTTTAAATTAAAGAAAACGAAAAACTCAAAAATAGTTAAAAAAAAAATTTAAACTGAGCATGTCTAGAAGAGTTGAAATTGATCTAGAGTTTTCTACTTCTAGAATTAAAAAAAATCAAAGAGAGAGGACCAAGGTAGTCAAAGAGACTCCTTCAAACTCCATCTTCCAACCTTTGTTTTGAATAAAACATGTCTCCTTCTAGGCGAGGATGTCTCTTATTTACCTTGATATTGAGCCAACAAGTTCATTAATTTTGACTAAACTGATGTCTGAATTATCAAACACTTCATTTTTCCTATGTAAGGTAAGTAAATTATAGTTGTTTTATGGATCAATTCAAAGACCCTTTTGGAGTTTTGTTTATTATATGGTCTATTACTCATTTCTGGACTTTATTAATTCATGAAATCTTATAAGATTAAATTAATTTTTAGATCTATTATTTGTATTTCAGGAGTAGTAAAATCCTCTGCTACGAGATGAACTGGCCCACGTAAAGTCCATTAACACCAAAGTTACAGACTTTACAGTGGAAGGAGCTGAATGAAAGGATCGAACTAGCCTGCAGACCGCAACGTCGCCAAGTCCAGTAATGGGGTGCCCTTCAAGGGCTTTCGCATTCAAATGCATTCCTTCATTCCTTTCTTCTAGAATCCCAATATATTCGAAACCCAGAAGACTTCCACGCTCTTTCTCGAGCTTTGCTTCTCGGTCAGTCGCAGGCGAATCTCAAATGGGCGAAAATGGGGAAGGGTCCTGTATCACATGCCAGGAATGGAGGAATTGGGGAACCGCGTCTCCTTTGCCCGCTTTGGTTGAGGAAATTGCTAAGGAATTGAAGGCCTTGGAAAAAGATGTTGATGCTCAGATGAGTTTTGGTGGCAATGGCGGAAAGCTTCAGGTACGAGCCAACTTTTCATGTTGGATTCTTCTCTTGTTTTTCTGTTAGAACCCAAAAGAAATTATTTTGGATTTTGTTAAGCAGCTGCAATTTTGTAGTTTCTGTCTTCATTTTCACTCGTTTGTTTTTCTTTATTTGTATTTTGAATGTGTTATTTTATCCTTGCAATATGGTTGAAGGGATATTTTAAGGATCAAGAAGATAAAAAACACAGAGCAACCTATCAGACTTTAGGAGACCCTGAGAAAAAGATTCAATTCTACTCAGCTCGACAAGTAGCTTGCCGCTTACTTGGAAGTAGATGTTATCTTTGTCAGAAGGTATTGGATAGCTCTTATAAAGGTTACCTATTCTTTAAAATGTGTTTTGTCGACAGAGTTGAATTTCTCAACCTGAGAAGACGAGAACTTCATTTCAATATCGACCTGTTCTGTGTTTGTCCAGTGTTGGCTAGCCTTGGAAGATTGTATGTGTTTGGGAGTAAATCCTTGTTCTCTTTGGCATGGAATGCGGTTCTGGTTGTACATGCATCCAAAGGTTGTTTATTTGCTCAATTTATTCTTTGATTTACATAAATCTTTCTCAAATCATTCATTACAAAATGCTATTTTCCAGGATTTTCTCCGACAGAACAATACAGGAAAGTTGCTATGGCAAGTATTTGGTGTTGAAGCTGCAACATTGTGCTTATTTGGTGTAGCTGAACATGAAGATATAATGTGGAATTCATTTAAGCGGGCAGGTGTCTGTCGATTTCCTGTACTACATTTGTCTATCTGGCCCTTTTTTCCTTAGCAATGATCTCGACAATAGTCAAATGCTACAGTTTGCTGCTTGTTAAAAAGTAAATGAATCAAGATTTAAGTATTCTTTCAATATAATCCTTTGCCTATGAAGTGAATTTGAGATTAGATTCTCTGTTTTTTTTTTTTCAAGGTTTGTATTGCTTTATCATTTGCATTTGTTGGCTTTATATGAGCTTCAAATGTTCTTTTTTTCAGGTAAAAGCAATGTCTGGTGTCTTTACCCTAACACAAAAGCATTATCAAAATCTGTCCAGGAGGCTATCGGTGAAGATTATTCAACAGACGCAGAATCTCTGCCGCTAATGGTAAGTTATTTCCACCAAACCAATATTTAGCGCCGAGCGTCTTTTATTTGTTAATTAAATTGACATCCACCTTTTAGTGGGATTACATTGGAGCCGCCTCGAAACCTCGTACTTAAAAAGATTTTAGACTACTAACTTGTTCATTATGTCTTGTTACGTAGATAAAGTCTGAAACTCTTATAAAGTAGAGTTATTTATTTATTTTCTTTTGAAGGATTGGAGGGAAATAAGACGAGATTTCGTTTGTTGTTATAGTGCCAACGTATCATTTACGAACAAAAGATTACGATCAAAGTTGCATTTGCTTGATCACTTGGACAAAAAGGAGTGAGAAATGTATGCGTAGTGTATGGAATAATGCTACTTTTCCTCTCTTATTGTTTGACACGACGTCAACGAGTAGCGTTACTCTAGTGTATGACAGTGAATTTGACAGTGTTGGTAATATGTTTAAACGATGGTCAATCTTTTGTGGTTTATGGTTCAAGTTCTTCGTATTAATAATCCCTATCTGTTCGTTCTGTTTCACAAGGTTGTAACGTTCATGTTGATTCTACTGCACAGAAAGACGACGATAGAAAGCTGAATTTTATTTTGATTGATGGTACATGGAGCAATTCTGCTGCAATGTTCAGGCGCCTTAAGGTAATGCTTGTTCACACAGTTGTATTTTGTACGTAGACTTGCGTATGATCTTAAAGTAAATGCAAATTAAGGAAGTATAGGTGTACGGATAATCCGAAAAGAGAATAGCCAACTCTTCTATCCATGGTAGATAAAGAGCCCCGAGTTAATTTGATCGAGTTTTATTTTATTTTGTTAATAAAGATAATGTCTTTGTAACCATCCTAATTCAGAAAAATTGATCAAGACAGCATTTTGGCAGTACTTGGTAGAAAATTCTTCACTTGATTCTTATAAATGGCGGATTTGTTTACCAAAATATTACATCGTTATTAGATATTTGTGTATCGTTGATTGTGATGATTGATTAAAAACGAAATTTCCAGGAGCAAGCGAACTCGGTTTGGGGGGAGGAGGATATTCCTTGCATATCACTAGCAACTGGAGTCTCTGCCATGCATAAACTAAGGCAAGCACTTAAAATCAAAAGAGAAAAATCTAGTCTTTTTCTTAGTCTTCATCATTTTCAACTTACATAGGCCTCAACCGTCGTGGGATCGTACTTGTACGGCCGGTGCAGCCATTGGCCTTCTCTCGGAGATGCAGAGTATTGAAGGGTTGAATTCGTTGGGGTTGGATAAACAGGGAGAAGCCATCGAGAATGCTTTGGTGGTATTGTTGAATGCACTCACTTCTCGACGCCTGCGAATGGGTAGGTCTATTACTCGGAAAGTTAGACATAACAGCTTCATTAGTTAACCATGATCAAGTAGATCGATGGTGGCCGGAATTTTATTCAGTTTTATGCACAGAGGAAACTCACTAATGGATCGGTCTATTTCTCTAATCTCAAATTATTTGGCTTCAAAGCTTGTTTTTTTTTTTTTTATCTAAAGATGGATGGGTGCAATTCTCAACTATTTCCTTTCCAAGAAGTTCATCTACTTTGTCCGTTTCGCGTAATTATGTCCGATAATGTCTGTGAGTTAGATAGAACAGAACAAGCCGACGCCCCCACCCGACAAACACATTATCTGACAACTCCCCCCCTTGTTCTGTCGAATACCATGATTGCTGCCTCTTAAATTATTTCATTTTCTTTAATTAAAGCTATTTTGATGGAACTTTCTGTTTAATTTTACTGAAAAAGCCAAGACAGTGTGTGGAAGTGGAGCTGCACATGAACAGAGTGAAATTGCCTAGAAAGGCAGCAAACGTCGATCACTGTCGGATGCCACTTTCTATGAAAAGCTAAACACCACTATAATAAGCCAGGCAGGCTTCAGAGGTACGCATTGTTGATCCCTAGTCACTATTATTAATCACTAAAAAGTGAATAAATAGAGGCATTAGTGGAAAATAAATTAGTAAATTTCCATCCAGACAAGAAATTTCTTGGAACTTTCTCAACGTGTTTTTTGTTACTTGTTCCTTGTTGTCAGCAATCAGTAGTATCATTCCAACACAAATTCATCATCCAAAATGTGTCGATCCAAATATTCATCAGAGTAAATTACAGTCATCCCCTACCTTTTAATCTACCAAGAAAACCATACGATCCAGACTTTAATGGCGCAGATCAATCAACTCTTTCATTCTTGAAATCAGCCCTCATCATCTGTGGGCAGTAACCAGAGTTTCGATAAATCTGAGACCATCGAACCTGGGTGCGAATTTCTCGGTCAAAGAGGCTCTTGCAGAAGAATTCTCTGCGTTTCCTTCTTCCTGAATTAAAAAAAAGTAGAAAGACGAATAAAATTTCTTCACAGAGACAACCAGTTCATACAAATCAAATCACAACCCATAATCTTGACGAGACTACTTCCAGATAAGCGAACCGCGAAAGAGACGAGGCGCATAATAGAAAAACGAGCCTAACAAACTCGGTTTTCTAGCGATCAAACCGTAGCCAACATACAGTTACAGCGTGAAGTCAAAAGGGGGAAGAACCCAGAAAAATTTACACAGAAATACAGAAACCCAAATCTCTTTCTCGTCGAACCTGATGAGAATACTGAGGGGTATTGCCGGAATCCCATAAGAAGACAGGAGCAGGAGAAGACGCAGAGAGGGCAGTGGCGGAGGCGGCAGCGAGGGAGGCAGCAAAGAATCCAGATTTCTTCATCTAAACAAACGAGAAGGAATTTCAGCTCAGTCGATTATGGCGGAAGCAGAGGGAGGCGATTGATTTCCCGGGAAGAAAACTGCGGGGAAAGTGAAGAGGAGAAAACCATGGTGGCATTTAAATAGGGAAGGTGTGGTTCAGGTGAAATTCAAGATAATTACGCGGCAACCAAACCAGTTTTAGTTGAAATTCAATAAAAATCACACCTTTCCTTCTTCCTTCAACTGTGTTAGGATTTAATTAAAAATGGTTTTTTTTACTGTGATTGTAATTACGAAGAAAAGGGCATATTCGGAATAACGACAAGATACTTGCGGCAGGTTGACGCTGATGTTCTAGAAGCAAGCCTCCAACTGGACGATCAATTAGCGTTTTAGCCAATAGTAAAGTGACAAATGCATGGCTCAAGTGAGACCATGTAATCGTGGATTCTTTCACAAGTTAGTGGGAAAAACGAGACCGACAAATGACAACTCAAAACATAGACATGGAAAGACAGTTTTACCCCTTAACTCCTCCACTCATGTTCTTCAACAGCCACCTCGATGGAGAATAGAAAGTCAACGGCTTCGAAGTAAAGATCTCATTTTTATCTAAAATAATACGTTTTGAATTATCCCAAATAATAAATTCATATGAATTTTAAATTAAAACGAATAATATTGTGTTAAAATGTCTTAATACTTCAAAAATAATAATCATAAACAAATATGGAAAAGTCAAAGGGTATTATCGTAATAAGAAGGGTTGTGGGTTACAGAATCTTTATTATGGTTAACGAGGAGGCGACGGTGGTGATGGGGCTTCAATCTAATCCATATAATGGGAGGAGAAGTGGAGAACCACATCTGATGGCGACACGTGTCCCGCCACCACTATCGTCTGCCGGGTCAAGTCGGCTTCCTTAAGATTCCATCATTATCTTCTCCTATTTTATTTATTTTTTCCTAATTGTAGCGTAATTGTGCAACTCAAAAAATCAATTTGATAGTCCCAAATGGGCTGACAAAATCTCGGACCATCGGAGTGGTCGGTGCTCCAAATATAATATTGTATGTTTTGAATTGAAAGTTATATGATTTTATTTTTAGACTATATTCAAAACGTGTTGTATTTGGTAGAGAAAAAAACTCGACTTATAAATCTTCACTAATCTCTACTATCGAGTGATGTGTGATTTTGACACTATCATTGATTTCACAATGCGGGTCGTGACAATGTTAAAGTCCATAAAACTAGGCACGATCCAGACCGATCAAGTTGTCTCCCTACTTGATCAATTGGCGAAATCTCCGTCAATTTCAACTTTTTGTATCATTTAATAATAGTTTTATTTATGAATATTAAATTAAAATATAAGATGGAAAATGTATGTTTGTGAGTATTTAAGTGAAGATGTTCATTTGTTGAGGTGAAGTCAAGACTCAATTGGCCGAAAGCAAGGAAGAAAATGAAAGAATAGGAAGAGGAAGCAAGTGGACAAGTTGGGACGGAGAGTGCGGTTGTGATTGTCGACTTGTCGTAAACACTTTGATTCACTCACCCCACTCATAAAGTTTATATTAGTCTCAACCACTAATCCAACAAAGTCAATAACCTAAAACTATACCTAAAATCTTAGAGCTTTACATGTATTTATATCGTAACATAAATCATTTGTCACGTACTAATCTCGTTTAATAGATTAATCTATACGATAGACTTTAATATTTTTAAACAGTTGAAAAGAATCTTGTAGAGCTTTTCACGCTGCAATATATGTGCTAGCAAATAGAGCGGCATGCGACATGCACAAGAGTGATGGCAAGTATGCACGTAGAAGTGGAATCGGTCTGATTTGGTTCTACCCCAATTGAAACTGAACTAAATAGTTCGGTTTTAAATTTTTTGTAACCGAAACCGAACCGATTGGCATTTGGGATCGAAGCCATCCAAACTGATATTTTTTATTTTTCTCGGTTCTCTATTTTTTTTCATTTTAAACTCAGTTTTGGGTCTATTTTCTCCGATTTTTCTTGGTTTTAGCTAGTTTTGATCTAAGAAATTTAAAAATTATAAATTTGATTCGATTCAGTTCGATTTTGATCAATTTTTGAAAAAAATGAACCGAGAACCAAACAAAAAATTGGTTTGGTTCGGGTTTTTCCAAAATTTCCACCCAAGTAAGCGCGATGACAGGTCAGGTATTGGAGCTCATCGAAGAACAAGGAGAAGAAATGGACCAAAATAGTAGAGTTTAAGTTATTCAAAGCAATTCATTTGATTCTCATTTCTGTGTAACAATGGCGCCCAAAATAGAGACACACAGCAGTAGAGCAAACCTGAAAGATCATGCAGACTTGACAGAGTCTGCAACAAAGCCACTACTAAGCAACCTCTCTACATACTTGGCCAGAATATCCACCTCCAAGTTCACCTTCTGCCCCACTTTCTTCAGAGGAAGCACCACCGCTTGCTGTGTATAAGCTACGAGCAGAAGATCAAAGCATTCTTCTTCTTCAAACACATCAACAACAGTCAAGCTAGTTCCATCTACTGCTATGAACCCTTTAGCAACTACGTATTTCAGAATTTCCTTCGATGCCTTTACCTTCACCCACAGTGCGTCTTCTTCGGCCTCCATGCTCACTATCTCTCCGGTTCCATCTATGTGCCCCTGCACAAAATGCCCGCCCATTCGGCTCGTCGGTTGGACCGCTCTCTCTAGATTTACTAGCGAACCCGGGATGAGCTCAGTCAACGAAGTCATCCTCAATGTTTCAGGTGATAATCCGACCTTGAATTCTGATACATCCTTCCCGAATTCCGTCACTGTCAAGCACGTACCATTGACGGCAATACTGTCGCCGAGGTTGACGTCTTGGAGAACTACTTTTGCGCCGATTTTCAATTCGAACCCTCCATCTCTAGTAGTACCCAGTTGCATAATTTCTCCCACTTCTTCAACGATTCCGGTGAAAAGACATCGGACAGAGCTTTTGGAGGAGGAGTTGGGTTTGGTAGGGAGCTGGAAGCGACGGCAGAAGAGGTTTAAATTGGGTCTGTGAAATTGAAGCGAATCAGAGATGGCACAGAGTGACTGTAGGGGATCGTGCTTTTGGACAGAAGGATTGGAGGAGCCTTGGAGGGTGAAGCAGAGAAGAGAGAAGCTGCCATTTTTTCGTCTGAATCTTAAGACTGTTCTTCCTTTCAGAAACCTTGCAATTTAAGGGCGGTTCTTCTGGAATTTTAAATAATAATAAGACTAAAATAATAAATAATTATGTAAATTTGTGGGGCCTAAGTAAATATCACATAAATAAAAGGCTACGTCTGCAAAGAGCCAAAAAAACTTCGGTCGGTCCGGTTTTGTACTTATCGCTGAACTCGGACTTCAATCTCAACGTAATCTCGTAGAAAACCGTTTCTTCGTCTGATTGTTGAAGCCTGAGGGCTCCTGATTTCCAGATTTTTTTTTTTGTAAAATAGCCGAAATCTCCGCCCCAGGAGAGGCGTATTAGGGAATCTACTCGAGTGAACCCCTAGTTTTCTTTCTGCGGAAGCTTTAGTTTCTTCGTTTTTCATCATCTTTGCTGTTTTATCCATGGCATCTGGATCATCGGGTCGTGTGAACCGGAGCTCCGAAGGGTTTGATTTCGGGTCTGATGACATTCTTTGTTCGTACGATGACTTCGTTGATCAAGAACAATCTAAAGGCAGTCGCAGTGAAGCTGTTATCGGAGCTAATTCGAGCACGGTAGGCCGTTCATACCAAAGTCGGTGGTCTTAATTCACCTTAAATACCTAAAATTCATGTTAATTCGGAGTTTTGTATTGAATTTCTAGTTACTAGATTGCCTGAGATCAATGTGCTTGTTTAACCATTTCCTTTTACGTTCTTTTGCGGGACTTGGAAAAGAGGGAATTTGAATTCTTCTGCCCCAGATTGTGATTTTTTCTTCAATTTTTTTTATAAAAAAATATTCAATGTTTGCTGATCAAGTAAGTGATTTACATAAATTAGTGTTCCTTCGCTGAAGATTATATGCGTCAAGTTGGGAAGGGCGATGATGAAAAGTAGCTATTCATAACTAGATATCACATATATCTTTTTACAGTATCGTTGTTAAATATCGATTTCATAGCTGTTGCATTTCAATTAAGAAATATCTTCTATGGGCAGGACTTTCATAAGAGTAGAATTGCCAGATCTTCACTGTTTCCTACTTCCTATAGCAAGCCAGACGATAATTTCCCCGACGATGTGATTTCTGTGGTTGAAAAAAGCACGAAAAAACATTCTGATAATCTCATGCGTTTCCTTGAGGGAATTAGTTCGAGGATGTCACAGTTGGAACTATATTGCTACAATATCGACAAGTCAATTGGAGAAATGCGATCTGATTTAGCTCGTCATCATGATGATGGAGATTTGAAACTCAAATCTTTGGAAAAACTGTACAAGAAGTGAGTTTTTTCTGCCAAATTTTTAGTCTTTTTTATGTCTTATTTACTTAATTTTTTCAGGTTTAAGTTCTCCTTCAATATATGTGGACCGAACCTTATTAAAGCTAATCATACCAAATATTTGATGAACTTGATTCTGTTGTAGACATTTAGCATGCTTCTCCATTAATTTCACTTCGATGGAGAACTGAAGTGGAGCTATCTTCCACAAAATTAGTTGCTACATTGTTATTTTTTGTCCAAATTATTGATGTGGCAATTGTAATTGGATATCAATAAGTGTATTTTATCGACTTAACTGTTGTATGGAATGCCAAGCTACACATGCTCGTCTGTAAATATGCACGATACCTGTATAAATACACTATGAAGCTAGCAAAACACCGCACAAGTGCTAGGACCGGGAAATCAAGATTCGAGAGCTCGTATCTTGTTTGATTTTATTTATTGTTTTCAGTTGCCAATGATGATGATTAATTGATGAACGTTCTTCATTTTGTTTGATTTTCTTAATTGTATCATTCATATCAGAGTGTATCCAGAGCTACTATGCATGTCTAATCTTTCAGTGACTATTTGTCTAGTTGGCTTAGTAAGCCAATTCCCTTTGTCCTGGACGATTTCAAAAGATAGTGTCAGTTTGTCTTTCATTTTTGTTGGTGAAGTCAAGATCTTGTGTGCTGAGTTCTGCAAGATATATTATGTAATTTTGAAATGCTTCTTTCCGTGATGGATACAATGACATTGTTCCTGCAGGTCCACAGGTCTGTACAGATATTAAGAGACAAGCAAGAACTTAGTGAAACTCAAAAAGAACTGGCCAAGCTTCAGCTTGTGCAGAAAGGATCTTCTACTTCCAACCAGTCCCAAGGAAACGAGGACAAAACATCTTCACCTGCATCAGATCCTCAAAACACAAAAGACACATCTGGGCTGCAAAACCAGCAATTAGCTCTTGCGTTGCCTAACCAGTTGCCCCACATCAACAACCTGTACCTCCTCCCCCCTCACAAGCCTCCGCACAAAATTTGGCTCAACAACCATCCTATACTGTTTCTCACCCACAACTTCCAAATCTACCAGTCATTACCCAAAGCACCCAGAATCAATATCTTATGCCCGATCCTCAATATCGTGCACCACAAATGCAAGATGTTGCTCTGGTTAGTTCACAGCCAACTCATTCACACGTGAGTCAAATGGCTCCAACCCAACCATTCCCCCAATATCTGCAACAATGGCCTCAACAATTCGCCACCCATGAGACCTCCACCAGCTGCTGTATATCCTTCCTACTCCCCAAGTCAACCGTCCTAATCCTCCTCCTCTGGAAACACTCCCAAGTAGTATGCAGATGCAATATTCTTCTGTTCCTCAGGCGGGATCACGCGGTGACACAATGCCTTATGGTTATGGTGGAGCAAGCAGAACAAATCCTCAGCAAAACAAGACTTCATTTGCAGCACAAGCAGGTGATGGCTATATATCTTCTGGACCTCCGGTTGGAAATGCGTATGTGAATTATGAAAGTGAGGGGGGAAGAGTTCCTCACCCAGCTCAACAAGCTCACTATCCTCCGGGTGGATATCCTCCAGCAAATGCATCTCCTCATAATTCAAATCACTCCCACCAATTCATCAGAAATCATCCTTACAGAGATTTGATTGAGAAACTGAGTAGCATGGGTTTCAGGAGTGATCACGTAATAAGCGTGATTCAGAGGCTGGAGGAAAGTGGTCAGACTGTTGATTTCAATGCAGTACTGGATAAGCTTAATCTCCATTCTTCTTCAGAGTCTCGGAGAGGATGGACTGGGTGAAATTTCTCAATCCCAAAAGTTTTATCAATCCATTTAATTCAGTCTTGCCATTGGTTTAAGGAGGTGAACAGTTTTATATGTTTATATTTGGGTTGAATATCTCATGAGTTGTTATCTCGTCTTTTTTAAGTCTCTTCAGGAAGACTATGTTTTGGTTGCTCTGGCTTATTCAGGTCTACTCTGAATTGCTTCTTTGACAATTTCAGACTCAGACAATTTGAATTAGCTCAAATGATTTATAACACCATATATTATAAAAAGTTATTAATTAATTTAATAATATAAGGTAGAAATAAATTAATAGTCGGCAACGTGGAGGTGTTTCTTTCAAATTTGCACCTAAAACGACTTCAACTGCCATGCAAATGGCGACGCGGGTCGCGGAGTCTACATAATCTACTTGCGGACCACCCTTCCTTACAATTTCCGGAGGTACGGGCTGCCATGGCTGCCTTGAAGACCGTCGGGAACCTCCGGAAGCCCCCCTTTGTTGAATGGCTACCTCACTTGGACCTCCTCGATTGGCTCGCTCTATTTTTTGGTTTTCAGGAGGATAATGTCCGGAATCAAAGGGAGCATCGCAACCTCCACTTGGCCAACGCTCGGATGAGGATAATTTTTTTGTGACTTAAGCACATGTGGGTAAGACTGATTTTGTCGAGCAAAGGTCATTTTGGAACTTGTTCGAAGTTTTGATCGCTTGTGGATCATGTTGATTCTATTTCTTCAGGCATCACTTATTATTGTACTAACACAGAGAATGCCTTGGCGTGCATTGGAGGATACACAGATTCAAGTGGAGGTGTTGTCTGTGTTTCTCACATGGAGTTGTTTAAGATTTCTGCAGTCCTTGCTCGATATAGCAATGCAGTATAGTTTGGTTTCGAGAGAGACGTTGGGGCTTGGAGTGAGGATGGCGATGAAGTCCATTGTTGCAGCAGTGTGAATTGTTTTGTTTGGAGTATTTTATTGGAGGATTTGGGATCAACGAAATCATGATAGAACATGGTCGCAAGCAGCGAAAAATCGGGTGCTAACTTTTGTTGAGGTGGCTTTAGTTTTTATTCTTCCAGAGCTTCTTGCTCGGTTCTATCACTGGTTTATTCGTCCATGCCTTTCCAATCACTTTTGTTCCGACTACTTCATCAAAAAGCTTGCTAGTCATTTCAATGGCGATAGAATCAAAAAGCTTCAGTTTTGATTTTTATATGAACTGGTTCAGTTTCTTAGAGATGTAAGGAAGAATACAAGCCACTCACGTGGATCATCAATTCAGGCATTTAGATCAATAAAAGCTTATACTTTGATATTCATAACAAAAAGCTCCACCAGTTTGACATACTATATGTTTATCTAACTCGTCCTGTCTCGATATGTACGCACATGAGATAAATCCTTCAGACAGATTCGATTCGTTCACCTTCTCCGAGAACAAAGCTCCTTCAAGGGGCTTATTACAAGTTGTCTTTGATTCCCAACTCTAGCCAACCTACACGAATGGTCGACTATGAGGCGATAAGTCGGAGGCCTTTCCCATGGCACGATTCCGAAATCATCGTTGTATACTTCCATCCCTTCGACGAAGAATTGCCAGGCCAACGAACCAGCTCCTGCCCAGTTTTTCTTCGCTGATTTGAAAATAATGTCTAAAACTGTTCGGTAAAACTGATCCCGATGTTCTGGTTTGAAGCCCTTGTTCAGGTTTGACAATCCGAATTCGGTGAACATAACTGGCCTGTTCAGTTCTTTGTTGCCATCCTCGATGTGAGACAACATCCACTTGGACACAAATTTCAGTCTGTCTTCTAATTCTTGTTCATGAAACCTAGTTAAAAAAAAAAAAAAACACGAAAATTGGCTTTCTCATAATAATAATGGAGGATAGTTCTGTATTCGAACACGAACAATTCTTAGAGAAAATCTTTACACGACCTTCTCGTCTAGTGCTTACCAATGATCTGGATAGATATGGACTGACGCAAAGTCGATGGCCGAGGCGTTGGAGTTGCTAACAAAATCAGACCCAAGTCTAGATGCCCATTCTTCAGGATTTTCAGTCTTTCTTTTGGGACTTTTTGGACCATAAAATCCTTCAAGACCCACAGTAAGAAGATGCTTCTTGTCAATTGATTTCACAAAAGCTGCCATTTCTTCTATCCACTCCTGCGTTTAATTTAAAGAGTTCGTATCGTGGACCGTAGATTAGATTTCATGTGATTAAGGAAAGAGGATTCGAGCCAGTGGCTTACCTGAAGAGTGTCACCGGATGCATCAGTCATGCAACGAGGTTCATTCATAAGTTCCCAGCCAAAAATTGTGGGGTCGTTTCTATATTCGATTCCAGTGATAGTGTTCTTCCTTGTCAGCACAGTCTACAGAAAGAGATGATTTACCTTTCAAAGAAGATGACATTATAAACTTGAGGAACAGATAGATATATGTATGTATGTATGTATACCCGAATATAATTTTTGAAATAATGGCGAATGGAGGGATCGTAGAAGAACGAATCGTTTGAAGAGCTTAAGCCAACGCCCTCTTGCCATGCCCATTTCACATACTGAGTCTTCCCACCATATGCTTTCAGGTTATTGACTAAGCTAAGAAGAAGTCTTATGCCTTGTTGCCTTGCTTCTGCAATGATAAAATCCAATGCCTGCAGACCACCATGCAATTTCAGAAATATTACAGGCCAAACTTACACGATATTCAAGCGAATTTCATTCACAAAACACAAAAACAACTAAAAATAGTAAATCAGCACGATAGAGTCGTGCTCGCTGATAAAAGCTTCGATCGTTTAGCCAACAAAATCATCACTTGATTTTGATATCATTTCATATCTCGAAAGAAATTTGAATTCGAAGTTATGTTGCCTAATGAGCTTAAACTAAACATACACATTCTTCTTTTCAGTCTTCATCAATCATCCTCTAAAACAAAACAACCATGAAGGAGCATAGCTTAAATTACAAAATGAAGCAAGACAGAGAAAGGGGACAATTCCAGTTCTCTCAAAACGCAGATCAAATCTATTGTCAAGTAAAACCATACAACTATAAATTGGCGACAAGAGAACAATTTGAAGAAATCAATTCTGAAAAAAAAAAAAGAAAAAGTAATACCTGGAAGACTCTCTCATTGTACTGGCCAGGAGAAACTTGCAGGGCATTGTAGCCGCCGTCGTTAAAGGCCCAAGTCCGGCAAACGGTGAGACCCATCTGAGCACCGGATTGCAGCATTGCTCTGATCCTCGGACGGTTATATTCCTCAACGGCGTGGTCCATGAACCAGTAAGAGTTCCATCCATTTATATAGAAAGCTTTACCATTCAATACAAATTGTGTTCCATTCCTCTCAACGAAATCCAATTTTGGTTCTTGCTTATAAGTATAACTAATCTTAAATTCTCCGAAAGACATGTAAATGAACGCCATGCAAGATGCGAGACCAAGAATTTGGTAGAGCAGCCCATTTCCAACCACCATTTCTCTATAGCAGATCATAAATGCGGCAGAGATGAACTAAAAAGATAAATCTGCAAAAACTCAAAGACCGTTGAATACCCTGTTCGATCTATCTGATCTTACAGCCCGATGCGAGAAGAGATTCCTGTAAAAACCCAATGTTTGGAAAACCCATATCCTTATTTCAAAGAGGGATCCTTTTTCAATAGGCGAAACACAGTGTGGTTTCAATGCGCAATGAAATAGGGTTTCAGATTTCTGAGGTGTAGTTTTTCTACTAGAAGACTGCAGGAAATGGAGGACGATACAAGAAATGGGGAAAGCTCAGAGCAAGCAAGAGATGAGCAAATAAAATCACATCTAACAAACTCGTATAAAAAAATTAAACAGAAAGATCCATAAAGGGAAGATGCAGAGAGAGAATGGTGAAACGCTGGTGTCTTGTTTCACCTGTGAATCAGATCTGAGAAGGATAATAAAGACTGGTGCTTTTCATGGACAAACTGACCTAAATATGCGTAGTCGCATTCTGGCTCGTACTTCTGTGGTTCAGCTAATTCACTGATTCTCTGATTTCTTCTTGCTCACTAAACTACATGAATCTCAAAATACAAAAAACAAATTACTATCTTCCAGAATCCATAACCCATTTTTTATAGACAAATTTATACAAAAAGATTCAATTTTTTTCCAAGAATATCTGTTTGATGTGCATAAATTCTGAAAATTACATGCAAGAAACGAAGACTAATTAGTAATTGAGACTAAACCCATCAAGCTAATCAAGTAATCCATAATCCAAGCCTTATATCCCGGGTGAAAGTGCAGATTCGTTTGAAAACAATGCCAGAACGTTGAACTGTTTTGTATTTTTCTCTGGCTTTAAGCAGCATCTGACAGAAATTGCTGATGTAATAAAGAAAAAAATGTCTTCTTTTTATTCTGACAATTAGTTTGCCAATGTCTGGACCTCGTAGGATCTTAAATCCAACTTTTTTATTTTTATTAATGATGAATTTGATTAGATTGCAACCAACAACTTCAAAGAGAAACAAAGAAAACATCATAATATAGACATGAAAGTCATTTGTCATGTTCCTTAAATTTAGCAAAAATTAAAGAATTAGAGAGTATTGTATAATGCCACCGACGGTAGATAATAAAATTAAAGAGCAATTATAATGGAAGTTGTACCAAATATTATGTTCCCAACCAAGATGAAGTTCAATTATAATCAAAGTAGGACAAAAAAAGAGGTGATATGCTTTGAGTTAGTGCTGCCTTGCTCTAAATCATGATCTTATAACATGTACCAATCTCATCCCAAGTTTATTAAGAGAAATCCCAAATGGAATGACCTTCGTCAACAAAAGTTAGAAGATAAATTTGATTCAAAAGCAATTGCAGCGAATCATAGTCATCACAATATCAGGTGCTCAACTTTGACAAGTGCTTAATTTCTTACGAACGAAGGCATAGACGTTAGGGGTGTACAAAACTGACTTGAACCGAAAAATTGGACCAGAATCGACTTATTTGGTCCGATTCTGGTCGGTTTTTCTTTTAAAAAAAATGAATTTCGGTTTGGTTTTCGAGTTTAATGACAAAAACTCAAAAAATCGAACCGGATCACAGAAGAGAGAAACACTCAGGCGATCGATCGACTAAATTTGTTAAAGAACAGTTTGAGTGTTGAACAATCGGCCACATCCAGGCGATCGATCGGCTAAAGAGACGTTTGTTGAGTAGATGAAGTGCCGATTGATCGGCTACTCCAAGCGATCGATCGGATGCGTGATTACAAGAGATCGAGCAGAAGCATAGCCAATCTTTCGGCCAAACTGAAATTCTAGGAAAATCGGAACCGGACCAGAATTGGAACTAAAATTCTGGTCCAGTCCTTAAATTTTTTTTGATAATACTGGTCTTAAAAATTGAAAACTGAATATTATTGGTTTGGTCCTAATTTTTCTCAAAATCAGACCAGATCGGACCAAACCACTTAAACCCCTAATAGACACTAGTGTTGTTTGGCTGATTTTGGTGTTGGAATGGCAACAAAAGGATTATTGCATTAATCGGTAGACCTAAAAAAAACAAGTGAGCAAACTCAACTACCCACTAACAATTTTCAAACTCCACTTATGGAATCTGTTCTTCTCACAACCACTTCGTACCCACCAAGACTTTGATCTAATCTTTGAATGTTCCACTTTCAAAACTTACTAGCCATGGAAAGGTCAGAAGCAGAAATTATCCAGAGGTTTTAATGGCAGAATCTTAAATGCTCATCTTCAGAAGTACAAAATTATCATCTTTCACGCTAGATTGTAGGTCCTTTGAAATTTCTGCACAATTGATGGCAAAATTTGAAGTTGACGATTTGTGGACTTTGAACTAGTCATATTCTCCCTCCATTGAATCTACAGGAATGAAGATGAGCCAGTCCTTGTCTAGGGCAATCCCAAGTCAAGACCTTTAATTTCCCTCTCATGCACACCCTCCAAACCCCCATGGAAACGTCAAGAAACACAGATCCTTCGGCCAAAAAGCTCTGTAATTCCCTGTCCGTCACTCATGACACCATGAATAGCATAAACCCACCAACGAACAGAAGCATTCCCGAGAAGGAACTAGAGATTTGGATAAACAATTGATCGTCTGAAAGTTTCTCGGCTGTTTTGGTTCCATGCCCAAATATAGAGATTTCTGTGAGATGGAACGTTACTAGGGATCCGCATATGGATATAATCTATGAATGGAGAGATCTAATCGCAGAAAATCTCATTGAACCCATTGAATTAGATTACGAAATTCCTAGTTTTTTTGTTCGTTCGCCAATAAATTCAAGAAATGCACAACGAGAATGGTGAATCAGTGGTCGATCCCCACAAAATATCTTCCATGGCGAACCAATCATATGAAGTCAAAAGTCGAATCTTTCAACGAAAAATCGAGAATTGACAAAATCCAAATGAAACCCAGTTGTTTTTAAGCAAAAAAACTCGAAAAAATTAAGAAATATACTACTCTGATGCGGAAGACAATCAACCCAGAAGGAAAAACCTTCAAGGGGGGAAAAAAGGTGAATTTTTTCATAGCTAATTTGGACGATCAACCATACATCCCCACACGTCCGAGACTTCCAGCATGAAAATAGACACCAAAATCAGAATCCCTGGTCCTACGATGAAACAAAAGAACAAGGAGTTGGTGAAACTTGGAGGGCTTCGCCGCTAATTCACAGAGTAGATTTGGAAGATAATATCACTTTATTAGCCTTAATTCAAGCTTGCTGTTGCTGACGGAGAAGGAGAGAGAAAGAGAGGAGAGAGAGAGAGAGAGAGACAGCACAGACAAGTTGGCAATAAATCTTTCTCACGTTCACAGCTCATGCATAGACTAACGAATTAAATACTCTCTTAATTATGCTTACCTCTCATGAATAGACCACATCGAGAAGATTAATCCTCTCTTTCAACTTCACCAACTGCAAAAGTATAAAATATTACAGGCTTTGTTAGACTAAACTTGTCGACCACATCTTAAAACATTATAAAACAACCATAATCTTCCTTGTTCTTGTCGATCTACTCTGTAATTTCCACAAGATCAATTTTTTAAGGCGTGATTCCAAACCCTTTGAATGATCTTTTCGAAAAAGAAGACTAAATTTTAATGGAAGATGGCATCATAATCATTGTTGGCGTGCGAAGTTAAAAAAGGTAAATTGATTTGAGACATCTGATAACATGGGAGTTCAAAAGGAGAAATTTTTATGTTTTTTGACTTCAAATTTTGAACTTTCAAGAACCTACTGGCTCATCATGTCCATCCATCTTCATCAACACGTAAATAACGCGTTAAAATCAACACCCATGGCCCAAACGAACCTCCACAATCCACTTCTTCAATGGAACGTCTCTCTGATCTTATTTCTAGAGAGAGAGAGATGTTGACTGAGAAACTGGCCGGCATAGGCCGTCTTTTTTCTTAAATAATATCATAGTTGTTATGTAGCATGATATATTGTATGAATACGCGTTGAAATTCAAACTAAATAAAATTTTTTATTTTTTCTCTCTGCGTCTGAGTCACTCTTTCGTTCTCAATCGACGTTTTTTCATCTGGTTCTCGAGGGTTTTGCTCATCAGTTAATTGATTCTTTGAAAATAGTTGGTGTCCGTGTCGTATTTTCAATTTCAGCGGCTGACGCGTCTTCAAATTCTCATGTTTTTATTCCTGAACACTCTCGGCGCAGATTGAATTCGCAACTCTTCCCGAATCCGAAGTGTTAATTTCTATGATCTTTCGTGCTTAGTTAGAAATTCTGACCGTTTCGATTTTTTTGAATCAGTTCCGCGAATTTCATTATCTGAAAGAAGTACAAGGTGATTTTGAGGGTCGTCAATGAAATCGGTAGTTTCTCAGAGTGTGAGTTTTTCAAAACTATTGCCAATCACTGATTATGGGTTTATTTATAAGATAGTTTCAGAACGTCTAGCATCGATTTTTGGAAGAAATTGTGATTTGTGAGGAAGAATTTGGTTGGATCGAGTTATGGGTTGCGCCTGTACTAAGCCTGCGGCTGTGGAAGATCTTCGAGACAGCCCGAAAGGAAGATTGAAAGCAAAAAGGCATCGCGATCGAATTCGTCGAGAAGAGAAGAGGTTATCCGACTGAAATCAACGAGAAAAGAGGAGGAAATTCGATTGAACTCATTGAGAAGAGAAGAGAACGTTCAATCCAGAAGGAAATTGGATCGAGGCGATGGGAAAGTTGCATCGTTTGATAGGAAATCTAACGTTTCGACTGGAATTCATGAGGATCAAACTGAGAAAAAGAAGAAGGGGGAAATGGTAAAATCTGCCATTTCTGATTATCCCGGAAAAGGAAGACTACCCAGGGCTGCAGAAGGAGAGCAAGTTGCAGCCGGGTGGCCGAGTTGGCTCTCGTCCGTGGCCAGTGAAGCGATAAAGGGTTGGATTCCTCGTCGGGCCGATACTTTCGAAAAGCTCGAAAAAGTATGAACAATTTACACTCAGAAATTTCGATTAGCCATTGCAGTCTATAAATTACTCTTATGTTTGCTTGTTTTCTGCTTTGAACAGGCATAACTTTTAGACATGAACTGCTAACTCTAATTTTCTGTGCATACTCATTCATTTTAAGATGCAGAAAACTGTGAATTTGTTTCTATGGCTGATTGTTTTGCTTTGCAATAGCCTCTGTTTTACTCGTTATGATTCTTCGGTTCCTTTTCGATCGAATAATTTGTGCTTCTTTTTTGTTCTTGCAGATCGGGCAAGGAACGTATAGCAGCGTGTACAAGGCTCGAGACATAATTCACAATAGATTAGTAGCTTTGAAGAGAATAAGATTCGATAATCTCGATATAGAAAGTGTCAAGTTTATGGCAAGGGAAATCCTTATTTTGCGTCGGCTAGACCATCCAAACGTCATAAAACTAGAAGGTTTGATTACTACCCCAAGATCTTGCAGCTTGTACCTCGTTTTCGAGTATATGGAACACGACCTTACGGGGCTGGCATCTCGTCCAGGTCTCAAATTCACCGAACCGCAGGTAATTAGTGCTAATTCGACTTTACGTTTCTTCGTGTTATACTGCTTTTCTAACCTATGTTCTTATTTTGAGCTAGATTAAATGTTATATGCAACAACTTCTTCGGGGACTCGATTACTGTCACAAAAATGGTGTTTTGCATCGCGATATAAAGGGCTCGAATCTTCTGATCGATGACAATGGTATCTTGAAAATCGCAGATTTTGGTTTAGCGAGTTTTTACGACGCCAATAATAGTGTTCCTTTGACAAGTCGGGTAGTGACGCTTTGGTATAGACCACCCGAGCTTTTGCTCGGAGTTTCCCACTATGGAGTTGAAGTCGATTTATGGAGTGTTGGTTGTATACTCGCAGAGTTATACTTCGGAAATCCGTTTTTACCCGGAAAGACTGAGGTATCTCGTGCTCTGCCTTACTTGTTAATAATCCGGTCTGCTTTTCTGTTGTTGTAACGTTATGAATATGATGCTTTTGAAGGTTGAACAACTACATAAGATATTCAAGCTTTGCGGGTCGCCATCCGATGATTATTGGAGAAAATTGCAGCTACCTCATGCAGCCGTTTTCAAGCCTGCACATCCGTACCGACGATGTGTTGCTGAATTGCTCAAGGAATATCCCCCAGCAGCCGTGGCTCTTATCGATGCTTTGCTTTCTATTGAACCTTCGAGGCGAGGAACTGCAGCTACGGCTTTGAAGAGTCAGGTACTTGTTTCTTCGCGTTCCTGAAATATTTAATCGTTTTAATGTTTAGAACGAGCAATTAAGTCATTTATGTCAGAATTATCTGACGATGATAAGGTTGTGTTTTTGGACAGTTCTTCGCAACTAAACCATTCGCCTGTGATCCATCGAGTTTGCCTAAATATCCTCCGAGCAAAGAGATTGACACGAAAATACGGGATGCAGCCAGAAGGTATAATATCATAGTTAGTTTGCCATATGATTTCAATTGTTGTTTATCTTAGAGAGAGATTAAACTTTTCGATGCAATTTCCTATCAGACAGGAGAAGGACGGGGGCAAAGGTCGCGATAGGGATGGCGATGGCAGACAAGCTAGAGATTCAAAGGATTGTCTTGATCCTAATGTAAAAGTAGAATTTGGAGCACCGTTTTTGGTAAGTCGTCGAAGATCATTTTTGTAGCCATCATTTGAGATGATATCGGTTTTTCTCCCGACTCGGTCTATGAACTCGAACTCGTTTGTGTTGCAGAGACGACAAGGCCATTCGAGCTCTGTGAGCAGAAGTGACCTCTTCAATCCTAGAAGTGAGCAGCCAATTTCGGGTTTTCTTGTAGCTCCACCTAAACAAACTAGGCCGGAAAAAGAAGAAAGCCGGGAGTCGAACTCACACATACTTTCACATTCCGGACCATTGATAAATGAACCTAGTCCTATGCCAACCAGAGCCAGTTTGTCAACACTTTCTGGTCTGGTTGCAGCGAGGATTTCGACTTCTGAAGAACACCGAGATCGAGCCGGACCTTCACATTCCAATCCCGTAAATCAACGGGTCAGATCACCTAAATCAGTAATCGAGATGGAATCGACTAGAAAGTACGATAGGAAACGACATGCTCATAGAGTTGCAGATTCTTATCAAATTGAGAATCAAAAGCATCATGCTAAACAGCCACCCCCAGTAAGTTTCCTTTTCCTCAGCATAGCTTCTAAAAGCTGTTTTTTTTTATCAAAAGTGCTTCTACCTTGGCTTAATGCTGTTTCTGCTCTGCAGAATATGTCTGCAGCCATGGCCAACAAAATCTACGCATCAGGCCCCATTCTGGGTTCATCGGACAACGTAGAACAAATTCTGAAAGAACGAGACAGACAGATTCAAGAGTTTGCCCGACAAGCTCGAAATGGTAAATTTCATTTAGTGACAGGCTCTAGAGCACACCGCAACTAGCCGTGGTGATGGATAGTTTTAGTTTTCTCCCCCCATTGTTGATGTCTCCTTTATCCTTAATAATCGTCCTGTATAGTGAGAGAAAGAGAGGTTTAGTGAGAGAAAAACATCACTAAATTAGTGCTGTTACATTGGTGTCTTCATGATAATTGCTGAAGCTTTCTTGGAGAATTTTCTTGCTTTTGAGTTCTACCCGACACAGTCAGAGGTGTAATCTAAGCTCTTTCCTGAGAATTTTCGGAGTTTTCATGTTGGTTTTTCATAAATTTAAGACATAATCAAACTCGTGTCGTTTTTCGGACTAATTCATATTAAAAACGACCAAATTCAATGAAAGATTACACACACCCAAGTCATTTTCGAGCAGTAAGAATCCTTCAACTCGATTCGTTTGTCTCGAGATTGAATTATTTAACGATCATCCTAGAAAACACTAGATAGATGTGGTGGGTGTAAATTATGAAAAATTATTGATAATTTCTATATAAAAAAAAAACAAAGTGATTGCCTAAAACCATCCCCATAACCTATCTTATCTTGAAAACTTCTATATCAAGGATAAAGTATTCTCGAGTGGAAATCTTTTAAACGCATCGATCGCAAAATGTCTTGTTCGATATTTGTTTTGATTGAAACATGGAGCGTAAGAATAAAAACAATCTTATAATTTTCAATTATACGATGATTATGTTGCCATCTACGTAAAATTAAATTATTTAATTATTTGGTAGATAATGTGAAACACACCCCACCCTTCCATTAACTTCCAAACTTTTAACTAATAAATTATTTTTTTATATCATGGAATTAGGATTACATTAATCACGTTTCTCTTTTTTTTTTTTTTTTTTTTTTTTTTTTTTTTTTTTTTTTTTTTTTTTTTTTTTTTTTTTTTTTGTAAATAGTCATTATTACTGACGATCTAATTATAAATATTACGTTTGGTCTCTTATTTTATTTTTTCAATATATATATGTTGACGTGTCAAATAATGATCGATGCAATTAAAATAATAAATTAATTATTTTTAATTTGTTACATAATTAAGCATTATGTTTGATTGATTAAACGAGAAAGAAGCGTACTCGTTAAATGATGAGAAGCCGACAGGTTAGGTTGTGACGCGGCGAAAGGTGGCCGTCAGAACAGGCAATGACAAAAGAGTCCTCAGTCCACCGAGCTGGTAGCGGGATAAACTCGTAATATTCTTTTAAAGAGAGGACTTTATAGTCAAAAGCCTGAGAAAATTGGATATTCTATAATAATCTGCAAACGAAAATGAATGATGATTAGAATATGCCAAGAATAAGTGACATGCGGGTTGGCCCCACCCGAATTGGATAAACCCAAACCCATAAGATAAGCCCGGGTTTGGATTGTAGCGCCTGTTTTCACCACGTGGTCCCCACATCACCTCTTCACAAACGATAAGCCTCGCCATTAATCCTTTTTTTTTTTTTTTTGGTTTTATTTTTTTTTTTGTGACATTAAAACATGTTACTAAAATTTAATCACATTCTAAAAATCAATTCGTGACGACCATCCGTGACCCTTTCCGACTCTTGAATCGTTTCTTTCAATTTAGCAAAATGACGTATAGTTAAGAAGAATTCATCAGAAATCTTGTGTTTTTCAGACGTCGACTTTGAAGACTAGAAGACAGTTCAATTGAGTCGGTGCTCGGGATAAATAGGTTGGTAAATTCTACGTTACTATACTTAAAAAATGGTTTCAATGAAAGGGGATTTATTCGTTAGGATATTCGAGACATCGAGTATATCCAAAACGAATTTTCATGGCAAAGCGTGGCTGACGTGGAACATAGCTGTCTGATTACTCGCAGGATCTAATAATAGGTTGCCACGTAGGAAACACATACATCCATGTTCGCGGCGCGTCGTTCGTCCAGTTTGGCCAAGCCGGGTCGCTATAAATGCTACCAAAATTTGTAGCTTCCTTGCGAAATAAGGGGGAGTGGGATTGCAGAGATTGGAGAAACAGGGGAGGTGCTAATGGAGAGAAGATCTATGGTGAGGTCAATCATGAGCATTCCGGCGAGTGGTCGTGGTTTGAACGGAACTGATGGAATTACCGGCAGCGAAGAGAGTTTCGCCGACGTGTTTTTCGGGTTCTCGGATCAGATCGACGGTGCGCCGGAAAATTTAGCTAATGCCAGCGACGATGAGAGCGATGAGAAACAAAATATGTGCGATGGTGATGCAAACAAGGCCTTTTGGCAGACCCAAGAGGAGCTTCTTCTGGTAATCAAATGGTGATTTTTGTTTCGCTTGAAAAAAAATCAAGTTTTCAATTTCACGGGAATGGAATTTGAGAACGGATTGTTTTTTTTTTGCAGGCAACGTTACGTCGGAGTAGTTCGATTGAGTTAAAAATCAGGCGAACAACGAAGGACTTGCTAAAGGAATTAAATTCCGAATTCCTACAATGTGGGTGCCAGAGATCATTACCCGTCGGTGGCTGCCGGAGCTGCTTAAAGCGAGAAATATGCAACCGGCTGCGAAATGCCGGCTACGATTGCGGAATCTGCCAGTCCAAGTGGAAGAGTTCGTCTAACATTTCATCAGGTAATGAATTTATCACAAAATCCCCTGCTTCTTTCAATTCACAATCAGGTGCTGACGAAATTTATTGTTTTATGTAATTTACAGGAGAACACAGTTATTTAGAAGTGGCGGACAATTCCAGTGAGAAAAAAGGAGAGGTCAGAGTCGTGATTGAGCTCAACTTCCGATCCGAGTTCGAGATTGCAAGAGCTAGTGACGAATACAACAGGCTGGTCAGCCTTTTGCCGGAGGTGTACGTAGGAAAATCGGAGAGATTGAAGGCGTTAATAAAGATTCTTTGCACGGCGGCGAAAAAGTGCATGAAGGAGAAGAAAATGCACTTGGGACCGTGGAGGAAGCAAAATTATATGCAGGCCAAGTGGTTGGGGACGTTTGATAGAACGGCACCACCATCGCCATTGCCGGTGAGTTTCTCCGAACGGCCACGGAAGGCGAAGGCCTCGTTGCTGACCTTTGAATTGGTGGAGAAGTTGCCCAATTTTCACTGCACTGCCGTTCGAGTCGTGTGATGATGGTGATTAGAGAAGAAGAAGAAGAAGAAGAAGAAGAAGAAGAATCGTTTTGTTTTTGCCTCTCCAATGTGTAAAAAGATCGGCTTTTTGCTTTGGGCAAGAGCCAGAGCTCTTGAAGAGTGACCCTTTTGCCACCATCTTGACTCTCCTAAATGGATATCAATTATCATCTAAAGCCAATCTCCCTACTTAGTTGATTCTTTATTCGATTAATTATAACGAAGTAAAATAATAATAAGGTGAAAATGACAAAAAAAAGAGTGGAAAATCAGGTGCTTAATCAGTGATTCTAGCGCAATGAGTGATAAGATTACAACCTCGGTGATAAGGATTGGCTTTTCCACGAGCAGCGCAGTTGTAATATGAGTTTCCTCGACGATTGCAGGGAATACTATCTGCTTTCAGAGCCCCGTAGCTTATAAACTTTGCTCCTCCGGCTAGACTTCGCCGTTCTCCGACAGACTCCATACCCATTATCTCTTCTTCCTTTAGCCATTGCAGTGGCATCCCTTCTCTGACCTCATCCCTCCCAGTTGATGATTCAACTGCGATGGCCATGGCCATGGCCAGGATTATCAGACAGAACTGAAATGGGAAAACTCGAAGAGCCATGAGAGAGAGAGAGAGGAGGAAGATGTCGAATAGAGAGAAGAATGGTTTTGAAAGATCAGAGTAGAGTCGTGATATATTTATGTACCTAAATTCTCTTGTTTTATGCTTGGTTTGACACGTTTAGTATGATGTCCGTTTCTTTCTCCTTATTCTTTTGCAGATCATAGCTTATCCCATGAAAAAGCCTTCGTCTGTAAACTGTGCGTTTTGCTTGTGGAGAGAGAGAGAGAGAGAGAGAGAGAGAAATTGCAGAAACCCATTATTTCTTTTCTGAAATATGTAGTTTGAAAGAACAAAATAATTAACAGAGACGAACAATTATGGGAAAGATCAAATCTTGTCAACTTTCGAACCGAAACTATAACTTATGATAGTCGAACCATTCATAAAAAGCTGCAAATAAATAACAACGAGGCGATCCCGATACACAAGACAAATCCAAGTGACGCTCTGATACCGGACAATGCAGAGTTCTTAGCAGGCGATGGAACCGGGGAATCAATATCAGAAGGACTTTCAGCAGACGGAGATTCTGCTTTTGGGGACGGTACTAACGGAGGCGACGCTGGAGGAGGAGGAAGAACAACGTGTTTGTGCCGCTCCGCCATAACCACTATGTGAAGCTTCTGACCTTTTTGACAGCACTCTGCATTACCGCTGATGAAAAAAAATGGACCAGAGTGACTAAATTTGAAAATGGAGTCTCCTCCTATAAGAGAAACTCGTGGGTTTCTGATGTCACACGATAAATAATCTTCCTTCGTGACAGCCAACACCGAATCAGTTCCATTTTTGTACCTGAAAACTGCACCAAAAAAACAAAGATGAGCTAATCTTGGTCAATCCTACAGTCCGCCATTAGAGAGAAAATGAAGCTTTTCAGAGAGAGAGAGAGAGAGAAAGAGCGTGCTCTTACGGAGGGTGTCATTGATTTGAAACCTGTTTCTCTCAGCCCACCGATTGTAATCCTCAGAAGGGCACATGACCCAACCATCTCTACCACCCACGTAGAATTTATAAGCTACAGATGAGCCAAGACACTCCATAAAAACAACAGCCAAAAAACAAACAAATCTCCCTGAAAAACCCATCACACCAATAGAGAAAAAGAAACTCAAGCTAAAGTTTTCAGAAAGATAAGAAGCTGAAACTGATAGATGAGGAAGGAGGTGGAGAAGATGAAGTATATATATAGAGGGAGGGAGGGAGAAAATGACCGTTGTGGGGTTTATAGCAAGAGAGAAAATAAGGAAAGTGAAGCGGAAATTCTGGGTTTAAATTAGAATGAGCGTTTCAGAGAGGAGCTTCAACTCCATAGCTGTGCCTGTGTTGAGCTTACACTTAGCAGCATGCGAGAGACTCAACGGTTCTCAAACATCACGACCATCAAACAACGTGTCGGGATTATCATTCCGATCAAGAACATGAAATATTTGACAAATTTTATCAATTTGCTCAAATTATAGAATTAAAAACATGATTTTGACTAAAAATTGTTTATTAGGATTTATAAAAATCAATACTCGTTCTATTGGTGGAGAATAAAGTCAAACGAGATTCTTTGCTAGACCTTGATGCACATGATCACAGCCCAACCCCGTCAGCTCTTCAGGCGGTTTGCAGGTTCGTTTAAGGAGAAAAAGAGAGAATTTTCAGCGCTCTCCCCCGGGCGGTAGCAAGAGAGACTACCATGTCTTTGCACGCGTTGAAGGAGACTCTCAAACCTTGCGAAAGGTCGTACCTTTCAACTTCTGCCCCTGCCTCTCCATCTAAGCGGACTGTTTGTGAAGAATCTCAACCTAATTACCTCAGAAAACCTCCCAAATCATCTCTTTCTTTGCAGCTTTTGCGCCTCCAGGACTCTTCACCTTTGGATGAAGATCGATTTCAGCGGCAGAATAAGAAGACGGATGTAGTTGAAGATGGAGAAGAGGATGTGGAGAAGGAGCAAGAACCAAAAGTGTCTGAAATCACAAAATTGCCTCTCTTCCAATTTGATCATACTGGACCATTTGAACCATTGATATTATCCTCAAAAGATGAGGTTCCGCAGATACAGGTGATTTCTCTCGAACCCCTTTCTGACTATACTCAATTAACCCGACATGTTTTTTTACAGAGTGAATTGGCACGAGGATTACGCAAATTGAGATTTTTTTAATTGCAGCATAAAGAAAATTATCATTTAATCCGTGGTAAGAAAATGTTTATGGCTTCTTTTTCTTGTTGCAGGTACCTGCGTCTATTAACTGTAGGTTGCTTGAACATCAAAGAGAAGGAGTGAAATTCTTGTTTAATTTATACAAGGACAACCATGGAGGCATTCTTGGAGACGACATGTGAGTAAAGATATCCAAACATTATTCTTATATTGCAGTTTTTCTTTCTTAATTCTATCACTGTTGGAATTTTTATGGAATTTAGTTTTTTTAGTGAAAAGTTCTCTTTGCCCTCACACGCCTAATGATCTGTGTATCGTTCTTTTCTCATGCATTGAAACTGTATAGAAATGAAAGGTTTGGTTGAACTCAGATATTGTGTTTATTTTAAAATTGGACTAGGGGACTGGGGAAAACCATCCAAACCATTGCTTTCCTTGCTGCTGTATATGGAAAAGATGGAGAACATCTTGACTTTGTGCTCTCAAAGGAAATTCAAGAAGGAAAGAAGGGTCCAGTTCTGATAGTTTGTCCCACATCTGTAATTCACAATTGGGAGAACGAATTTGCTAAGTGGGCAAACTTTAGCATTTCAGTTTACCATGGTGCGAATCGTGGTCTAACTTATGATAAGCTGGAAGCCGGTAGAGTTGAGGTACTCATTACGAGTTTCGACACATTTAGAATCCAAGGTAGCATTCTTTCGGAAGTTAACTGGGAGATTGTGGTTGTAGATGAAGCTCATCGGCTTAAGAATGAAAAATCAAAGCTCTATATAGCCTGCTTAGAAATAAAACCATGAAGCGGTTTGGTCTTACTGGAACCGTTATGCAGAACAAAATTATGGAATTGTTTAATATTTTCGATTGGGTTGCTCCTGGATCTTTGGGAACTCGTGAGCATTTTCGTGAATTTTACCAAGAACCGCTTAAGCATGGTCAAAGGTCAACTGCTCCTGAAAGATTTATACAGATTGCTGATAAGAGAAAACAACATCTAATAACAGTTCTTCGCAAGTATATGCTACGACGGACTAAGGATGAAACTATAGGACATCTCATGTTGGGTAAGGAAGATAATGTTGTATTTTGTGCGATGAGTGAATTGCAGAAACGGGTTTATAGGAGAATGTTACAACTGCCAGATATTCAATGTCTGGTAAACAAGGACCTTCCTTGTAGCTGTGGAAGCCCTCTAACTCAAGTGGAATGCTGTAAAAGAATTGTGCCTAATGGAATCATTTGGCCCTACCTTCATAGGGATAGTCCTGAAGGATGTGATTCATGTCCTTTTTGCATTGTCTTACCTTGCCTTGTGAAGCTCCAACAGGTGAATGAGTTTTGAAAGTTGCTCCTGTCTTAGCATTGCAATGGCTTTCACATCTTTTTGTCAAGCAGTGTTTTGTGAGTCTGCAGTCATCTAACATCAATTTGTTTTCTTTCCGAAAAAAAAAAAAAAAAAACAGATTTGAGCTCATGAGTAAATGCTTGTTCAACTCTCTAGTTTTCTGAATTGCTGTTGTTGTGGGAAAGCCATTGTGTTGTCCCAAGCTAAGGTAGAGGAAGTGTTTATCGGAGAGAACAAAATGAACAAAAAGAGAGACTTGTTTTTTTTTTTCCAAGAAAGGAATATAATCATTGATTTGTTTAAAGATCATGGTTGAGTTTACTCATACACTTTTACATGACCTTGTACCTTGCTATCATTTAACCATGGATATGATTACTTTGCCTGTGTTATAGTATGTGTAAAATTTAAATCAAGATATAGAAACACAGAACACGTTGCATGAGATACTATCAAATTTCCCTTCAAGGCAGGTGAAATTTGCTCATTATAATTGTTTGTGCAGATATTGTTTTGATTAGTTTGCTGTTGGTTTGATATACCTTCATGCCTTTCTCTAGAATTAACTTTATCTGATTATCGTAAAGTCTGTGATAACTCTATATAGCTATCTTTTAGATAAGCAATCATTTGGAGCTGATTAAACCGAATCCCAGGGATGACCCTGACAAACAAAGGAAAGACTTGGAATTTGCTTCTGCTGTCTTTGGCACTGACATTGATCTGGTCGGAGGAAGCACCCAGAATGAGAGCTTCATGGCCCTCAGTGATGTTGAACATTGCGGCAAAATGCGAGTTGTAGAGAAGTTGCTGTTCTCTTGGACTACACAGGGTGACAAAGCACTTCTCTTCAGTTACTCTGTCAGGTGACCTGCTACTTAATCATTAACTTAGCTTGGCACAATTTATTTCTTGCTGTTTCTCTTGTAAATTTGCTTTTTCTGAAGTTCACTTTACTCTTTTTAGGATGCTGGACATACTGGAAAAGTTTCTCATACGCAAAGGTTATTCTTTCTCTAGACTTGATGGTTCCACTCCGACCAACATGCGTCAATCTCTTGTTGACGATTTTAACTCTAGCCCAAGCAAACAGGTAACGTACAAGGAAGGTTAATAATTGAGAGATTATTCTCCAAGGTGGATTTTGATTTCCTTTCTTCAGGTTTTTCTAATATCTACTCGAGCTGGGGGGCTTGGGTTGAATCTTGTAAGTGCAAACCGTGTGGTCATATTCGATCCAAACTGGAATCCTGCTCAAGATTTGCAGGCTCAGGATAGGTCATTTCGTTTTGGGCAGAAGAGACATGTTGTGGTTTTTCGTCTGCTTGCCGCTGGTTCGCTGGAAGAACTTGTATATTCTCGTCAAGTATACAAACAGCAACTTTCGAATATTGCTGTTTCTGGAAAAGTAGAGAAGCGATATTTTGAAGGTGTTCAGGTAAATCATTAGCTAAATCAAGTTGGCACACCATGGGCGCCGCGCGCGCGCACTGGGTGCGCGCGTCGCCCAGGAGTGCGCGCTCTATGATATTCATTTGTTTTCTTTTTTTAAAAGGAAAAAATCATACTAATTCTATTTTACCTTTTGAATTTCTTTTCAGGATAGCAAAGAATTTCAGGGGGAGCTTTTTGGCATTTGCAACCTATTCCGTGATCTGTCCGATAAGCTTTTCACCAGTGACATCATAGAATTACATGAGAACCAACAGGTAGGAGAGGGAATAGATCCCACCACTAAGCAGAAAATTGCTGAAGAAACAGGTTTACCGCAGTCACTAGGCTCTGAAGCTTCAGAAACAACTACTCTTGCTCCATTGTTCGGAGACGCGGGTAAATTTTCTTTAATTTTTTCCGGTTTTACTTCTCGTTGTTTCTCACCTACCGATTCATTGCATGGCAGTATTAGACCAGAGTGTCATTTTGTTATGGAGGTCTGCATTTATTGGAGAATGAATTCAAAGGGAGTTTTTGTGTTTATTTTC
This sequence comes from Begonia masoniana, assembly GCA_022432975.1. Taxonomy (NCBI): domain Eukaryota; kingdom Viridiplantae; phylum Streptophyta; class Magnoliopsida; order Cucurbitales; family Begoniaceae; genus Begonia; species Begonia masoniana. Next base: position 56,149,346 of record CM039503.1, read on the forward strand.
TCTCGTTTTCCCCAGGTATTGTGTATGCTCATCGTAATGAAGACATAGTTAACTATGGACCTGGAACTCAATCAGATTTGAAGCTGAGAGCAGCGTCTCATAATGGTGATCATTGGCAGCCAAGAATTCTCAACGCGAAGGCGAAGAAACCGGACAGTATTAGCGGGATAAATTCATCATCTTCATCGAAAAAGGCAGAATATAGCCTCGTTGCTCGATTCATGGGAATGGGTGAGATTGAATTCAGTAAATGGGTTCTATCTGCAACCCCAGAAGAGAGAGAAAAAGTCCTTCGAGACTACAAAAGAAGAAAGGAGAAGAGACCAAATGGTTGATGATACTTGAAGAGATTTATGGTAAATTGAAAATAACTTCAAAGCTTGCTTGCACATTATCGATAGATAAATTAGAACTGTACATCTAACACAATTGTACAAACTTTTTTTATTTATTTAACTACCACTTTGTGTTGACGCCGCCAATTACTTGTCTACGTTAATGTTCGAGGCAGCCTATGTTGTCTGAATCTCGAATCTGGACACTGATTTTGAAAGTCGAGAACTAGTTTAGTGTCGGCCAAAAAGCTTTCATGTTGCATGAAAATTCAAGACAGGAAAAATGCCAGTTGATGATGCTACTTCTTCGATCATAGATGCAATGTTGGATTGTTCTTCGATCGAACTTGTGCAATCTCTTGCCCCCTTATGATCATTTCTTCCATTCAGATTGGAGAGAATTAGACAGAGTAGGGAGAAAACCCATCAGCTTATTGGAAAAAACTTATGGTTTTCAAGAACAATATTGGAATAAGATTATGAAAAATAACCCAAGCAAAGGATATTATCAAAGCTAAGCAATGACAAGTTGGCAAATCATCAAGACTAACGGCAGAAATGACAGATGTAGTTATGATGCTTGTTAGCAGCGAAAAAAGAAAGAGGATGACCCTCATTCTTCTACTTACAGAAATGGTGGATGGGAGGCATAGACAGCTAAAGATGAGGTATGAATATGGAGTTTCCTTTCTGAAAGCAGACACAAGGGATAAGAAACTGCTTACTTCCCGTAAAGATTTCCTTTTGCAAGTAAAAGCATTGAAGCCTGGTCTGGTCTGGTCTCCGTCGACGGAATAAGAACTTGTTTGTGAAAGAAATGGAAGCCAAGTGAAGACAGGACTTTAAAAAGTGTGTTGGATTTGGATGAGATTTTAAAGATGGAGACTTTAATAGATTCTCGGCTCCATTTTCTCTTTTGGGTTTTAATGGCTCCACAAAATGATACAGCAGATAGGCAGTGTCGGCTCGCTGGTTTCTAATGGCGTTGCCAATGCATAATTTCCATCGCCGACCAAATTTTAGTCGTGTCAAACCCACCGTAGCTTCTCACAGAGGCCCCTACCCATTAACCATCAACACTTTCTCGCGTTTCGAGAAAGAACTGAACAAAGATAATCACGCGTACATGAATCTCGACTCTTACTCTTCCCGCAAATATGTTGAAAACTTACCCTAACCAAAAGATGTTATTTGAATTAAACTTATATTGTCAATGGAGAGAGAGAATTTGGATTTCAATGTCATCACCTTCTCTTTGTACAACGACTGTTGCAACCACCAACAGAGAAAAACAGACAGGACAAACCCAGAAGAGAGAATCAACTCAAAAAGAAGAACGAAAAAGAAAAGTGGAGCGAGCCTCTTTGTGGTCCTCCTTTTTTTCTCACACTCTTGTCCTTTCATCTTTTCCACTTTTTTCCTCTGGGTTTCTCACGCCAGTCCGCGTCCCATTAATATCTACTCCTTCTGCATCAGTCCCCATCAAACTAGAGGAAGATGGCGAGGGAAGTGAGGATGAAGGAGGAGGCAGTGCCCACGGCGAAAGAGGAAGATGAGAAGTTTGGTGGGCTGGTGGAAGACGATACTGATAGGAAGAAGAAAGTGGTTTTTTGCAGTGGGTCGGTGAAGAAAGCTTCCGGTGGAGGTAGTGTGATACGGAGCTGTCAGGCCGAGAAGTGTACGGCTGATCTGAACGAGGCTAAGCAATACCATCGGCGGCACAAGGTCTGTGAGCATCACTCAAAAGCTCAGATCGTGGTCGTCGCCGGAATCAAGCAAAGGTTTTGCCAGCAATGTAGCAAGTTTGTCTAAGCTTTTTTGTTTCTTTTCTTTCTTCATCTTCGTAGTTCCAGTGCAACATCTGAGCGGGTAATGTCTAATCCGTCGCAGGTTCCACGAGCTGTCGGAATTCGATGAAACCAAAAGGAGTTGCAGAAAGAGACTGGCCGGACACAACGAACGGCGAAGGAAGTACCCGAACGAAGCAAACTCGGATGGTTCGAGCCGGAAAGTCGACGATAAAGGCAGAATCCAGATATCCATGCAAGCCAAACATGTAGAAGAGATCAGACATCTCTGATCAACAACATGCTCTCTCTCTTCTGTCATCTCTCTCTCTCTCGTTGTTCTGTCATCTGTGTACCCTTTCATCTACTTCCAACAAATCTAGTCCATTGATCCTTCTTTTTGTCATAAAATCCATAACAATAATACTTTTCGATCTATCTAATCTTATTTTTCGACGTGATAAAAAATTAAAAAAAAAATCAAGAAATTAACGTAACATTACTCGTATTTAAGGTTAGAGTAATTAATTGAACATGTCATACGTGTTAGATTGTGGGTTTAAAAAATAATGATTAAATAGGTCGTTGACCAAAATATTATGGAGGATTTAAAAGTAAATTACTTCACGAGTAACGTTGAAATGAAGGAAGTTTTGTCCAAGTAGTTAGACTGAGAATAAAGGAGGTTGAGATGAAGTTACGAAAATAGCCTCCTTCGCAATCATTTGCTACAAGGGAAAGTTTTTATTTTTATTTTTATAAATAATTAAAATAATGATAAATTTTATTTTTTAATAAATATTTAATTTTATAAATATTATTTTTAATATAAAAAGGAAAAAAAGAAGAGCAGCGAAAATCTCCAATCTTTCCAACCTTCATCTTCTTCTTCTTCTTATTCCTCTGTTTCCGTCTGAAGCTTTCTAACACCAGAGAGGAAACCCGGTTCCTCTTTCTTCTCTCACTCTCTGTAGTAGTAGTAATGCCTGTGCACAAGCGTTTCGAGTCGGATATTCTCATTGATGGAGAGGGTACTGACCCCCTTCATCATCTCAAGCAATCTCGTCCGGAACGTGAATCACAAAAGGAAGGAGGAGAGGAACGGCTTCTAGGAGGAGACGAAGAGGTTGAAGAAGATGCGGAGGAACTCCACCCAAAGTTGGAAGACGATGGAGAGGAAGAGGTTTCGGGTTACGTCTCTTTTCCGTGTCCTCTGTCTTCTCTCGCTCTCTTATTCGAATGTCGATTTAATGAAGCTTGTTTCTTTGTTTCCAGATTCTGAAGGAAGCCCGTCTTTAAGCGCTAAAGAGAAACCCGAGTGCTCTCTCTTTCTCAATTTCTTCTACCTTTTCTTCTCTTCTCGAGTTTTGTTCGTTATAATGCTTTTATTTCTATGGGGAAGCATGTGTTTTTTAAACGATTCGTTTAAAGAACTGGATGGCCATTAGATTTTGGATTTTGATGGGTTTTTCTTCACGAGTCAATATGTCATCTTGAATTCAGATGGTATTCGATTTCATCTCAGCGTGTTCATAGGATTTCTTGTGCTTGATCTGACGCCGCAAAGATTGTTGCATGTTGGGATCTGTCATAGTTATTGTTTGCTATTGACTTTCATTTCGGCGTTTTAAAATGGGCCGATTCTAGCTTTCAAGCAGTCATTGGCCTGGTAGATCGGTTGACAGGAAAAGCTGCACTAGTGCGCCATTACTGAGCATTGTGATTCAGTCATTCCGTGCTTCTGTGCTTTGTCTGTTTGAGCTAAAAATTGCTAGTTATTTTGTAGTCAGTCATCTTCAAAGCAATTTGAGGTGAATTTATAGTAAACCAAATAAATTAGTGTCGAGTATTGTTGTCTTGTGGTATTCCCATTATCCTTCCCAATTTGAACTGCTGAATCCCGATCTTGTATGTTGTCTTAATTCTCCGGTAATGTAGATTCTTGACACCCTTCCATTTCTTCATTCCAAGTAATGATTAACTTAGAAAATTCACTGTCATTCAACGACTTCTACTTATTAGATAAGTGCATTAGGCTGCAAGCATCCATTCTTGATAGAAGTCACATTAGATTAACTTTAGTAGAAAAAACAAGATATTTGTTTTTCACTGTTTGTTGACTTGTGTATAATTTTTTGCAAAGATATTTCTTTCTCTAATTTGTCGAAGATCCACCACTCTTCGAAGACACCAGCACTTCTGTCTGCTAATTATGAAATTCTGAAAAAAGTTAAATTAATGTTGCATACTTGCTGTGCAGATTTGTCTATGTAGAACTTCCTGAAATTCGAAAAGATGTACAATGTCCAATTTGTCTTGGTATGTGTTTCTTTAAATATATGCTTGATATATGTGATCAGTTGTGGCAATAACCCTTTTTCTCAGTCCCAACTATTCCAACTTGGAGTATATCCAATAAGACACTTCTTTTATAGATAGCTTATTTGTACTTGTATGTTCAGCAGTACTTAAAAATGTCTAAAACAGCACAAATGAAGGAAAGCAAGACCTTAATGTTAGACGATTCTTGTCTGTCTTCTTCATGTTCTGGTCTGAGGCACTTGTGAATAGTCTCTTTGAAACATATTTTTTAGACCCTGAAACTTGAGATAAATTCTCGTCATCAGTCTACAAAAAATCGAGATTAACGAGTGAGAAAATATCAGATCTTATGATTTGCCATGGCTAGGAAGCTGAAATTGCCACTTATTCTAGAAAAATAGTGATATATGGCTGAATGTAGTGTATCAATTCCTGCTGTCCCATAATTAAGTTGTGAAGTAACTTAACATAGCTGTGTATATATCTTTCTGCTGTAACTCAAATCATTCAAAAGCTTCTACTTTTAACCATGGATGGGGAGTAGTAAGCTTTCAAGAATTGGCTGTAGAGCTTTTGCTTGATTCTTTATCTTCATTAAAGTGACTAGGACTGTTAGATATGATAGTTGCAGTTACCAGCCTTTCAGATGCTGTATTGCATTTACCAGTTTGTGACCTACTCAAAATGCAACAAAATAAAAAAAAATCATTATTTGCTTTCGAAAGAGCCTACTTATATTACATTTTGTGTATCACCCTGATTGATAATCACTACAGTGAGGTAGTTACAACTTGTTGTTTTCACTTTGGCAGGAATCATTAGGAAGACACGAACTGTTATGGAATGCTTGCATCGTTTCTGCAGAGAATGCATTGACAAATCAATGAGGATGGGGTATGTTTAAAGCTAGCACTTCCAGTTTTCTTGAATAAATTTCTTTGCTTGTCAATTCTTTTCAAGACTTCCTACAACCTAGTTGATTATTCTTTCAACTCAAAAGAACTGAGTGGATGGTGCTAATGAGAATTATACTATGAATCTGTAAATTGTTTCAGGAACAATGAATGCCCTGCTTGCCGAACGCATTGCGCTAGTCGACGTTCTTTAAGAGATGATCCAAATTATGATGCTCTAATCGCAGCATTGTATCCAGACATTGATAAATATGAGGAAGAGGTGTTCATTGACTTATAAATTTAATTTCTTTGATACTTTTAGTCTTGAAAAACACTAAATTGATAGTTTTCGGATGCTAGGAGCTGGCACTTCATGAAGATGAGAAGAATCGGAATAAGCAGGTCAGGTTCCTGAGTGGAAGCTTCTTAAATATTAAACATATTTCATTACTTTTTTGTGCTGCTCTAGAATAATTGCTAGATCTATAATGTTGTTAGAAGATTAGAACCTGGATGGAAAATTTGAATGTCTATTCTTCCATGCTTCATTTGAAACATTGTCAGAAAATAATTGAAGATATCCTGGCTAATAATGGCAATAGCTTGTGCAAAGTCGGCCTTTCTATAAAAATTTCATTTCTGATGCAAATAATATCTTTTTTTACTGTTAGAGAAATGGTTTGGTTCTAATGAAATTCTCTAATCTTCTGACACTGCATTTACTCTTCCTTTGTGTGATTCCAAGTTGACGGTAAAGTGTAGACATCCTTTTCCATGCTCATGCTGATTGTTGAGTGACGCAATGTGGAACAGATTCAGGAATCAATTGCATTAATTTTTCAAAAGCAATCAGAAGCACTGACGAAGAAACGCTTGTTGGGAAAGGATTCAGCCACCGGTATGATAACAAGATCACAGCGCAATCACAAGAATTCCAATTTTAAGAGACGAAATAGCCGAGGGGCTGAACTTCAAGACCCAGATGAAATGGAGGATGAAAATGACGATAATGGAGGAAAAGACTCGTCTTCTGCAGATGAACGATTTACAGAAGCTCCGCAAAGAAGGAAGAAGAGGAGGCTCGGGTTTCGGTCTAGTCAGCCTTCTTCCTCGTCAGCCAATGGCGATAATGGATACCCTGAAAATGATTTAGATGCAAGTAGAGAAAATCGAGGAATGTCTCCTGGGCTAGTGTGGAATTCTGAAATATTAGCTTGGGGACGGGGAGGGGCTCGAAGCCACACACGGCATGGCAGTGCGGGTGGTGTTAACAGTAAGATTTCACGAAGTACTCGGTTAACTAAATTGGTAGATTATCTTCGAGGCTTGGAGGAAAACACCGATGAGGTATTAAAAAAAAAAGTAGACTACTGGTCTTAAAATGTTCTGATATCGTCCTGACAATTCTTGTTAATTTTCCTTCTTTGCAGTTGGATGTTCATCTGATGCTTATTTCTCTGGACAAAGAAAATATATCGAGTTTACAGCAGCCGCATCTCTGCTGCCGTCCGAGCTTGTCTGTCAGACAGTTATGCAAAGTGAGTATTTTGGCTAAGCGTTTTACCTTAAATCTGGTAGTGTCAGGAAATTATATATTGAAAATGGTTTCTTTCAAGAGAATTTTATTTCAAAAGTTGATCAAACTGCGAAAATTTTGCAAGTGCTGTTTTTTTTATCGACCCTGGATCCTTACACATTGCATGCAGTATGTTGCTTGTAAAACACGTTTGGAATCGGAAGAAGTCGAAATCATGGTAGTTAAACGGAACTACAGTAGCCATGATGGCGACCACTGGATGAATAGTCCTTCGATCTCGATATCGAAGGACGGCTTGAACGGAGACGAGCTAGAAATTCTGGAAGAAAAGGAAACTCTAGCTGGACTGAAAAGCAGCTGCAACTTCACCGGCGATTATTTGGTCAGTATTATGTTGTTCAAAACTCGATTAATGCAATTTCACTGAATGTTGTCATGTTTCCATTCTGTATCAGATTCTTGGGTACCGGAGAAAGCAGAGTAGGTAGGTCTTTGTAGCCATAACCATGTTTGATTTTCAGAAGTAGCAATTCAATTCGATTGATTTCCATATCCATAATACAAAAAAGTCACAGTTGCGGCTGATGAAAGAGTCAGATTGCAGATACAGTTGACAATTTGCAGGACTGCAGAAAGAAGCGTTGTTATAGTTGCAATTTTTAACTTGTAAAAACATTTGGACATGAACTACTTTTCTTAATCTATGAAAGCAAATGTTATGATTTAGCTGATGATTAGTCACCAGTGTGTCGAAAATGGGTCTGTTTGTGATCTGGGTATTGCTTCCTGGGTCAACCAATTGTCACTTTCACGTCCATCTTCCAAAGGGCACAAAAAGACATGGTTATAGTCCGAACTCCATAACACATGTCGTTGTCTAATATAAAAACCACGATTGTCTAGAACGTACGTAAGTACACCTAAAAAGTGACAGGAGAAATTAATAAACATACTCCAAAACACAACGAACAAAAATAGAAAGAATTGCGGGCCATTAAACACCTGGTTTCGCCACCTACTCTCGCCTTGCATGCTGAACCAATTGCTACGCGGCCACGCATCTCCTCACCCATACCTTCCCCCTCCATCCTTGCCACCCTCTCTCTCTAAACCACACCGCCTATGTCTTCTCCTATATATTGTCTTCTTCCCCCTCTACTGTTCTTCGTGAACTCACCCTAAAGAGCTCTTCTTTTTGCCATTTGGTCTCTGAAGATTTTTTCTTTTTTGATTTTTTTCATCGGAAAGGATGAGTAGTGTCTGCGACAACTTCCACCAGTTTCTTCAATCTAAGAAAACCCTTCTGGAAAGCATTGATATTCCACCCAGAAAGCTTCTTAATCGCCATGAAGGTCGCGATTTTTTCTCTGATTCGCCGAGTTTCGCGTTCTCGGGCGATGCTCTCCTGCAGAACCTCCTGCCCTGTAACAACAATGGCGGAGACGATGGAGACGACGACGGAGAAGACGACGATCTGTACTCCTCCGACTTCTTTCGTATGTATGAGTTTAAGGTCCGGCGGATGTACTCGGAGCCGGAGCCACGATTGGACGGACTGCCCGTTCGCTCACCCGGGAGAAAAAGCTCGCCGAAGAGACCCTCGCCGTTTTCACTACTCCGGCAACGTCTGCCCTGAGTTTCGCCGCGGTGCGTGCAACCGCGGGGATAGCTGTGAGTTCGCTCACGGCGTTTTCGAGTGCTGGCTTCATCCGGCGAGGTACCGAACTGAAGCTTGTAAAGATGGGAAAAACTGTAAAAGAAGGTCTGTTTCTTCGCCCACTCTCCTCGGCAGCTTCGGATTCTACCGGTAAACTCGCCGGAATTTCAGACGAACAAGAAGCAGCTCCCGATCCCGGTCTCTGGCCACAAACACTGCTGCTTATTTTGTCATGGTGGTCTATCGTCCCCAACCTCTACTCTCCTAGACATGTCTCATCTCTCTCCACCCCTTTCGCCGCCAGTGTCGCCTGCGAAACATCAGTCGGTGAATGCTTTGACTCCGATGTCGAGAAACGGTGAGGCTAAGATGGCCGGAACGGCACTTCCAGAAATGATCAAATCTCTGGACGCAATGAGCTTCAACGAAGCCAGTAAAAGGTCTTCAGTAATACCACCATGGATAGATATTTCCATCTTGAGCGAAGAAAATCAGCAACAGTTTATTCTGTCGCCATCAACTCCGAATTCATCTAGGTCTATGAGCTGTGTAAGCAGGAATTTAAGTGATGAGAACAAGGTTAAGGATGGCGGATTGGTTTGCTCTGATCCAGATGTCGGGTGGATCGATGAGCTATTGATGTAGACGAGGAAAGAAGGAAGACGGGTGTTCAAGAGTGGCCGCCATGGCAGTGTATATTGGATGATTTGAAGTTCCGATCGATGTGATTATTGTTAAAATATGTTTTGATTCAGGTTCTCTCTAGTTGACAACTGTAGATCGAGTCTTTGATTTATTACTACTGCTTGAGTATCTCTTTTTCGAAGCAAGTAATCTGTAGCACTAATTTCCTTTTTCTTTTTATAAATATCTCAGCTTTTCCAGAATAAATGTTGATTGATCTTTCTTTTTCTGGTTTAACCTGATTATATTCCTTGTAACGCCTACATTCTCGGACTGAAACCATCATTTTGACGATATCTTTGGATCTGGTTTTTGCTGAAGTAGGAAGATCCAAATCTGGAAGGTCTCCACATGGCAGCCATGCACTGTACTTTTTTTGCAGGAGAAGAAACTATTGAGTTCCATTGGGATTCTTCCCAAGATTTATTTTGAATCATCGACGCGTATAACTCATACCGGCTACTAAAATGACCAGTTTTGGATGACGTAAGCTAGACTTCAGAAAGAGAATACAAAAGAGATGAAAAGGAAGATGAGGGAGATGACAAACTATCACGTGAATCCCATACACAGAGGTGAGGTATGCGCAGATACAGATGTACTGCGATGATGTAGGTGGATATTGTTTTGTTTGGAGTGTCCTGTCTATTTTATAGATGTTTCCTAGGAGGACACTTATCTCAAACATAGCAATGAATTAATTGCACGGATATTGCATGACCGGCCAAGCCTTTCGATACCCCACTCGTTTGTTAAGATCATCAATCGTCGGTTTATGTATATTGTTAGAAATCAAACAATAATATGAAGAAAAAAAACATAGACAGGACAATATGACAGGCAAGTTTTGAGAGTTTATAAGTTGATGGAAAATGAGATGGTGGGTGTTTGGGGAGCAGTAGCCCACGCTCTTAATGGATGAGCTAATGAAAATGTCCTCGAGGGTCCCTCCCCCCCTCCTCTGCCTCTCTCTGTCCACTTTTTCTTCGTACCATGGTAGGGTGGCAGAGGCCCATACTCACTGTGTACTGCACTGTATGATGACAAGATCTCATAATCAAACTTTCATACAACCAAATAAAGGCCACGCCTTGAAACAAGAACATACATGATTTGGGATGTTGTCAGTAGGGCCCATTATTGGGAGCAGGCTCAGCCTTGAGGCAACCCAATCTTCCTTTCAAATACTATAATAGGACAGTTTGTGTTTGCTAGTCCAACGCTGTTTCGATCTTTAAGACCAATCTTATCTCCTCTTTTTCCCCTTTGAGCTACTTCCTCCATTATGATATACATAGCCTAGGTGGTTCCGCATCATGATAGCAACTTGTCTTGCTCATCCTCTTAATTTAATTTATTATTTTCATTTATTGCTATTTGAAAGCGTTGTATAGGCAGATAGGGGAGGCGCCATGGCCGGGTACAGAGCTGAAGATGAATACGATTATCTGTTTAAAGTGGTTTTGATTGGTGATTCTGGTGTGGGTAAATCAAATTTACTTTCCAGGTTCACTAGAAACGAGTTTAATTTGGCATCTAAGTCTACTATCGGGGTTGAATTTGCTACAAAGACCTTGAATATTGATGGAAAGGTCATCAAGGCTCAGATTTGGGATACTGCTGGCCAAGAAAGGTACTCTCTCCAGAAACTCTACGTTTGATAATTGATATAATCTGAAAGTTTGTGGCTGTTTATGATAAAGTTTTGTTTTTTATGTCATGGGTAATCTTCTTTTGTGTCCTTCATGGCTCTGTGATGAAAATGTTGTACAAAGTGATAGCTTTTTGGATCGTGCTTCCAAAAATTTGAATTCTTTCTGGTTGTTCTTATCTTGAATACTGTTTGTGATGTACTTGTGCCTTAAAGTGATGGAAACTGAATAAATCTTCCCAAGTAGGAGGCTTTTACTTTGTAGAAAACATGTGAGAAGAACTCATATCACTATATTTGATACTTTTGAGGTATAGAAAGAGTCAACTAAGTCTTAGTTGATGAGTTCATTTGTGCATTTTGGATTAGATACTGCTATGTCCTAGCTTGATACAGTTGAAATCTAATTTAGTTTTAGACATATGCAAGTTCTAACCAATTCTTTAAGATCTCAAGGGGAATCCATCAGTAGTTTTGTGTCTTCGTGATTTGCTGTTCTCGATTCGAGAGAACTAGAGCTTAATTTATCATCTCTTTCCTTAACAAATAATCATGGAATTCGTATCAATATCGAGCTTTTCATTCCCGTTTTTCTTGGTTCTTTCTGGCAGGATAAAGATACAAAATTTTTACACGTTTGATAATTTTACACGTTTTAATACAATGCGTTTTTGGTAAATGTAACAAAAAATTTGTTTCATCAGGTATCGAGCTATTACTAGTGCTTATTACCGTGGAGCGGTGGGTTCCTTACTTGTATACGATGTGACTCGAAAGGCGACATTTGAAAACGTTGCAAGATGGCTGAAAGAGCTGAGAGATCACACTGACCCTAATATGATCGTAATACTTGTAGGGAACAAATCAGATCTTCGGCATCTCATCGCAGTTTCAAAGGACGAAGGAAAATCATTTTCCGAGAGGGAATCCCTCTACTTCATGGAAACTTCAGCATTAGAAGCAACAAACGTTGAAAATGCGTTTATCGAGTTACTGAATCAAATTTATCGTGTTATGAGCAAAAGAGCAGTCGAAGCAGGTGATAATGGAAGTTCTTCGACCCTTCCATCGAAAGGTCAGACTATAAACGTCCGAGATAATTCTTCGATACTGGAGAGGATCGCTTGTTGCTCAAACTAAGCTTGGTTTGAACTATAACACACAGGTTGTGAATGGAATAAGAGGATTTGGAGTTGCTTTCAAATTGTACAGTCTCGACTGAATATAATCACTGAAAATGGCTTGAAATGATTGTTTTGGGATGAATTATCCTCAAATGGGTAAGCTTTATAATTTTTTTTGATTAAACACTTGCTGTGATCTCGAGATCACCTTCGATTGTTGCTCATCTTGTTTTCTGGGTTAGATCGACAACGTTTGTAATGTAAGCTAAAGGTCTGGTTGCTCCATGAACAACAATGAACATCCTTTAATGTCTAATCAAAAGTAGAGTACAAGCCAATAGCCATGTTCATCTGAATTTCAATAGGTAGACGCATCGAACTTCAGATATTCGACTTGATTGTTCAAACTCAGACCAATTAAGGTTTCAAAAGAAATATTGAATCTAATATTTGCTATCAATCGAGCCAAAAGTTTAAACGATCAAAAATAGCATTTCTCAAGACAAACCAATGCTGTTACATATCAAATCTTGGCAATATTATCAATTCTTAATCCTTCCGACCAAAAAAAAAAACCACAATGATCCATACTTCTCCAAAAATGAACACTGATGAAAAATTGTAGTGGCAAACACCATTTTTCGTCCCTCATCACTAAATTCTCCCCAACAATTTCAAGCCTAAGTAGCAATGTTTTGAGACTTGTTAAGGATTACTCCCTCATATTTGACTTGGAACCACTTCATAGCATCCTCTTTCGTAACCCTGTGTTGAATCCCAACTCGAGACTTGCACCTCCTACGTCGTCCTACACGATATCCTGGCCGCTCCAATACAACATAGAAGTCCATTCCGTAAATACCAGTAGATGGATCATACCTGAAAAGATTTATAACCGATAAAAAAATTTATAATATAGTCTGATATACATACCCTGATCCTAATGGAAACACCTAATAATATAATACCAAGCATAAAATTATAAACTACCAACTGATATGACAACTAATCTCAAATAGACCTACAGAATAATATAGATAAGTTTCACCATGTTATTCAATATAATAAAAAGATCTCAAAATATCATGATTCTGTTCTCACTTGATTCCAAGATCAATATGCTCCTGGATTCCAAATCCAAAACAGCCAGTCTCACTAAAATTCCTTCGCAGCAGCTCATATTCCTTCACCTTCAAACCACTCTCCAAAAGCTGCATTGCTTTGTCTCCCCTGACAGTGACATAGCATGCAATTTTCTCATTACGTCTAATCCCAAAGGATCGGACAGTGTACCTTGCTGTTGATTACAAAAATGGACTTAGAATATGCTAAATAATTAGAAGAAATTATTATCCAAAGTCGGTAATTCAAGTGAAAAAATTCGATAATATTAAACTTCATCATAGATATAATGGCAATAACAGGCTAAAACAACCGCATAAAGGCTACTTCATACAAGGCTGCCACATCGAACATTTCCTATTGTCACCCTAATCGTCCAATCTCAACAAAAAATGGGCTGACTAACCATATCATAGAGCTACAAAGGAAAAAAATTTAAGACATAAGAGTTTGACTTTATTAGAACTATACTAATATTTCTCACAGGCAGACCAAAATGGAGTTATATCACAAGGAAGAAGCTACAAATAAAAGTATCACAAGCAAAAAAAAGTTTCAGGTAAAAAAAATTACTTAATAGTCAGATTAGAATTCAAAAGCCGTAGGACTATAAATAATTCGATTAGATAATCCTACACTTCGTAAAAAAATTGATCCATCTCACTATTTATCTCCGAGATGCTAAATAATGCTTTTCAACAGTCATGCAAAATTGAGACATTACTAATCAATTAAAAGTTGTCACTATTATGTTTATCACTTCAGTAAATGAAAGAAGAAAGAAGGTAAGATCTAACCCTTAGAAAACACAGGGGTTTGGCCACTGAGTTGCTCGAGGACCTACAGACGCAAAAAATGGAATTGGAATCATAACATAAAGGAAATTTTTAATTCAATCATAATTGAGCATGCTAGCACTTTGTTAGACTAACAATCAAGGAATACCTTGGCGGCTCGGGTGAGTCGATCTCCACTCTCACCGACGGAGATGTTGAGAACAAGTTTCTGCACTTTGATCTCCCTCATTGGGTTCGACAACTTTTTCTCCGCAGCCTGCATCCATTCCCAAAGAGGAAAAAAAATGCAAAAGGTTGAGCGAGAAAGCAACTCAGAGAGAGCAGTAAACAGAGATAAAAAAAAAAAAACTTCAAATTTCAGAAGGAGAAACAAAGAGAGGCATACCATTGCAGCTGTAGTTTAGGTCAGAACAGAGGCAGCCCGCAGCACTCAGCAGAAGATGCAGCGCCAAACGAGCGCGTCAAAACCCTAAAATGGAGATTGAAAAGCGGCATGGATAGGTTTTATAGGGCCCAAATAAAGTGGGCCGGGTCCATTAAAGTATTTATATTAAGCATAAATACTTGAATTAATAGACTATTTATTAATAACAAGTCAAAATAAGATTTTTGGGTAAATAAATTAGAATTTTAACTTTGTTTTGTCACTTACCCTCTAGTTTAAACTATCATTCGTGAACAATTTAACTATTTGCGGTCACTCACACTTGCAAAATGCACTGGAAAATGAGCGACCTCGACTTCACGGGGTCAATCACGTTTAGGTTCAACGACAGGAGGATTGACTTATTAACATATGATAGTTTAAAATTTGTTTCGTTAAATAATATAGTTTAAGATTTGTTTTATCAATGATCTTATGGTTTAAGATTTTTTTCATTTAGAATTTAATATCGAAATGATAATATCTCACGTCTAAACGATGATTAATTTCAATAAACATACAATTAATTAATTGTTAAGGAAAAAAGAAGAATAATATTCTTATGTACAATAAATCTTAACAAAATTAATTTAGTTTTGGAAGAAAGATGGGTTGGAAAATGGAAATGAAGGTTTCAAGGTGAGTGAAAGAACCAAATGCAGGTGAAAGCAAGAACCAAGCTTGTTAAGAGCAAGTTACAGCCTTTTCGTCCCCAACAACAAGAACCCTCTCTAGGCATGTCTGGAGACGGTGTGTAGCTACGACCTGTCCTCCACCTCTGGTTCATCGCCATTGTACTTGTGTTATGTCCTCCTCTCTCTCCCAATCCCGTCACGTTTATCGCCGTCTCGCCGCAGATTTCACACCGTCTGCAGAAAAAAGGAGAGGTTTTTTAGAGGGGTGTTTTACTTTTGTTGAGGAGATGATGGAGAGGAAGACGTGGTTTTACAAACCTGTTTCCTTTACGTTTAAACCAGGTCTCTGCGCAGTGAAGATGGGAGATTCCCAGTTCGTCTTTGCAGCTGCAACCAAGTTGAATAAGAGTGGAGTGATGGTCCTGATTTAGATGACATATTCTGCAAACTCTCTCCTCCATCACTGTTTTTCATGTAGAAAGCATCAAACATAAAATAGTAAAAAAAAAGGAGAGGTTTTTTAGAAGGGTGTTTTACTTTTGTTGAGGAGATGATGGAGAGGAAGACGTGGTTTTACAAACCTGTTTCCTTTACGTTTAAACCAGGTCTCTGCGCAGTGAAGATGGGAGATTCCCAGTTCGTCTTTGCAGCTGCAACCAAAGGAGAGGTTTTTTAGAAGGGGTGTTTTACTTTTGTTGAGGAGATGATGGAGAGGGAGACGTGGTTTACAAACCTGTTTCCTTTACGTTTAAACCAGGTCTCTGCGCAGTGAAGATGGGAGATTCCCAGTTCGTCTTTGCAGCTGCAACCAAGTTGAATAAGAGTGGAGTGATGGTCCTGATTTAGATGACATATTCTGCAAACTCTCTCTGTATTACAATCTTCGGAATTTTCTGTTTCATTACTGCTGCTAATTCTGACTATGCAGGCTCCATCTTCTCCTTTTTTGGAGCTTCCTTTTTCTTCGTCTTCTCCCACAACTCCAGCGTCTGCAATTTCTGGTGTGGGTTTTGAGCTCCCATCTTTTCCCATTGATGTTTCTGTTTTTCCACTAGAGTTTGTTGATGCTCCACTCTCTTCTTCCGGCTGCAGTTTCGATGAAGCAGCAGAGCTTGATTCGTCTGCACAAACTCTCTCCTCCATCACTGTTTTTCATGTAGAAAGCATCAAACATAAAATAGTAAAAAAAAAGGAGTAAAATTGAGAAAACCATAACAAGCTAAGCTTTATACCAAATAATGATGAAGAAAATGCAATCCAAAGGGATGGGGCTCAGGTGTACTTAGATTGAAAGCTAAGGAAAAGCTGAGAAATAGAAGGAATTAAGAAAAGTCTTCTCTGTACTGCATATGATATAATAACATAGCAACTCCATGAGTTTTTCAACTTTGTTCTGATAGTTTGCTCAAAAACAGTTTTTGAAAACTGCCCAAAATCATGAGTGAAGACTTAGATCTTGGAGAGGTACTTTCTCTTAGATGGAGGTAATGAGTTTAGTTTATGGTGTCTTAAAGTAAAATGTCTGGGCATATAAAGTTGAGAAGTAAAGGCATATTTTGGTACGAAGAAAAGGATCAAGTGTACAAGAAGGATACAGAAGGTAGAGCTATAATCTATATTTAGTACTTGATGTGTATTTTTACATGATTAAGGCAGGTGATGCGTTGCATAAGATGTACCCACAATTACTTGTTACTTGATCGACTGCTCGTGAGGATCCAACTGAATGACTGGTACTTGTTATCTTAATCTTAACTCGGTTAAGACAGTTTAATCCTCATGTTAATTGTTTTGCTTAATTTAAACCATATTTGCCATTTGTGAAATTAGACATTTTTATTCCTTCAATTGTAAAGGATTCATAAAGTTATATTATTGGACAAACAATCATTTTACTAAATCGGTGTCATTACACATAAGCTAAAGTCAATCTGGGATGCATATCATGTTCTTCAAACTCAATCCAATTCATCAAAGCAGGTAATGAGATGCATTTTTGTGCTATAATTGAGCTTCAATTTCCATCCACTTGAGTAAAAAATACGAGAAAGAGTTGCAGAAATGAGCACAAAAAAATGCAAACTTTACTTGCTACTGCAAGAAATTGAAACATTTTGGAACATAAAAACCCATCAATATCGATAAATAAATGAATTAACCAACTCATGATTTAGTAGAATTTTAAGCATAGACCAAAAAAACACTATATGTGATAAGCAATAATATCAAGCAAAAACAATTCAAACTGCTATGAAGCGCTTCAACTCAGCTGGATTTAAAACTCCTGCATAGATACAATTGAACAACATACCTTCTTAGATTCTCCTAATTCTTCTGCAATTATCACGATCAAAACAATGTACACAAGCAGAAACACCGTTGCATGAGCATTTTAGTAGATCCATAGGCAATCATCAACTCCACCTGTCAGCTGAGCGGCCACGGATACATGTATGTCTTCGAGTTGACGGCCATAATAGGTTTCGTGTGGACTGGTTAACATATGAGATATTCTTTGGTCTTGTTTCATCTCCTGGCATTACGTGCCTGCTTGATGTAGGAAGTTGAGGCCAGCCAGTCCCCTCGCGTGCTCCGGTATCAGCCTATTTATTAGTTCAGGTGATGCTCCAGATAACTGTACATTTGCATCAAAACGAAATGTGTTATGTTTGGAATTTCTTGAATTTTTGAAGATTTGAAAAAAAAAATCGAAGGAATTGTGAAGCAAGAAAATACACAACGGACGAGTTTTGAAGCACCATTCAAGGGAATACATGTATATGTCTGTGTGTGTGTGTAATCGCTCCCTTCTTCATGACTTAGATGTGATAAATCACATTGCCCTCTTTTTCCTTTTCAGTTGTGCAATAGAGTAAAAGCAAATAGCTTGAAAGAGCCAACCACATAAAAAAAAAGTCGATAAAGAAAGCCTACTTCCTGCTTAAAGTTGAAAAGTGGAGGCATCATGCGACCATTTGGAAGCCGAGTACTGGGTTCACGAAGCTCATCAAAGAAAGGATGGGCACATGCTTCTAGCTGAATGAAACAACAGTAGAGAGAAAGGAAATTTATGTAAACAGAAAACAACCACTAAATATTTCTTAAAACTCTCGAGACATGGTAATTTTAACTCACTGCTGTGCATCGAAGATTTGGAGAATACTGAAGAAGCCTTGAAGCAAGGTCGATTGCTTCAGGAGGCATTCGCTTGTGGAAAATCTGAACCGAAAATACAATCATTAGTGCACAAAAAATTAGAAGCTATGGAATAAATTCAAGTTAACTAATAATTGAACAAAGTTTATGCCACTCGCGATGTTAAAAACTAACAATTAGGAGATCTTGATGAATACAAAGCGTATATCCTCAAATATTCTAATATGCCACTTGTGATGTTAAAAACCAACAATTGGAAGATCTCGATAAATACAAAGCGTCTATCTTCAAAGGTTCTAATATGTACAACACCATGCGTCTGAAGTCATGGAATGTAATGGGAGAGAGTTTTGAACTAACTATATCACTACAACTTCTGTACAAAAGGATTGGCAGAACAAACCAAATTGGCTTTTCACCTAATTGCGTACCTTGTGCCAAGGATGAGCTTTAATCTGAGGGAACCTAAAATCTGTATAATTTGGATTCATGCAACGAATTTCCTCTCGAGTAGGAGTACCAAGTACCTGCAAAAATGCTCTGAAGTATAAGCCCAGATTTCTATACCATACTCACATAACTAAAAGAAAAATAACTATGCACAAGATTCACCTTGATTATCTCTACAAGTTGGTCTACTGCATTTTCCCCGGGAAACAAAGGCTGTAGAGGGGGAAAAAGAATTAAAAAAAAATAGCAAGTGAGAAACCATTTCATTGACAAGAAAATTAAAAGAAACAGCATCTAATTGAGAAACAACATAATTTACAAACCTGGCCTAGAAGCAGCTCTGCAAGAACACAGCCAGCTGACCAAATATCAATGGATGTAGTGTATTCTGTTGCTCCAAATATGAGTTCTGGAGACCGATAATAACGAGAACATATGTAGGAAATGTTTGCTTCTCCTTTAACCTGACGACAGAAAAAAGAACATATTATGTAAGAGAAATGATTTAACAAAGAGATTGCTAACTATGAATTTGTGCAAAAAGAAACTACCTATTACTTTAGAAACTGAGTCACTTGAAAAGAGACAAAAATTTGTGCAGAGATAAGATTGCACAGATGAATTTGTTGAGAATTCATTTATAATTTAAGCCACAAAATGTTGTTTACTTAATCTTTCAAAACCCCTTTAACACCTTTTAGGTGTTCAAATATGCACTCAATTAGGAGCTTCAACAGGAACCTCTTGAAAATATTTGGAACAAAGACCAAAAAAAATAATGCACGAGGATATGAATGAATAGTAGGCAAGAATACCAAACCATCTATACTAACAGATGTGAACCCATATGAGGCATCCTTCCCTCTTTCAAAACATAACAGGTCCATTGCACCAATGACTAAATTGTTTATCGGGCATTATGAAGACCAAATACTTGGTTGAATTTGACGCAAATAAAAAAAGAAAATAACTTACCAATGTTTTTGCACTTCCAAAGTCACAAAGCTTAACCTGATGAGTGATAGGATCAACCTGCAGTATTTTCATCAATAAGGCATATGATTGCACAAAAATCAGAAGAAGAAGAACAAATTAAATGCCAAGGGAAACATACCAACAGATTTTGTGGCTTCACATCCCTATGGCAAACTCCAGGAACAGAATGAATATACGCCAGCCCTCTAAAAATCTTGAAAATACTTTCAATTATCAGTATAAGGCAAAAAAGATGACTATTCAGAGCAACGTATGATTTTGACAAAGGTTCGTACTTGATATGTATAAAGCTTCACATATACGAGAGGCATTCTCTGGTTCACACTGACGTAGCGCTTCAGAACACGATACATAGTCTCTGGAACATATTCCATCACCAAATTCAAGAAGAGCTCATCCTTACTAGTAGTGGAGAAGAAACAATGCTTCAATGAAACCACATTGGGGTGATCCATCAAGCGCATCAACTGCAGCTCACGATTCTTATACCGACGATCCTGCAATACCTTTTTTATTGCAACCATTTCACCAGATTCCAAACACTTTGCCTGGGATTCAAAAACAACGTCAACAAAGGAGGAATTCAACAAATGACAACTAGAAAATGTAGTTCATAGTTTATTTACAAACCTGGAAAACAACTCCAAATGACCCAGTACCTACCACTCTCTCTGCCATATAACTTATTGTCTGCAATTCATCAAAAAAAGAAAAGAAAAGAAAAGATCAATCGGCTGTGGGAGAAATATGATATTTCAGCCAATTTAATGGCTTTATTTCATTAGAATACATCTAGGCAGGATTATTGATGCTTACACCAAATGGTGAGTAAAAGTGGGGGCAAATAGTTTTAGGAGAATCAAGAGAAGACTGCATTTGGTTGACTTGACATTGAATCAAAAAGATATAACCATGGACAGAAAATGATTCAATTCTTTACCCGTTTTGGTTCATTGTTGTTGCCTCCAATTGTTGTTGAGATGATGTGACCAGTCATTGCGTCATTTCCACCATAGATAGTACTAGCTGCCATTTCCTGCCATTCAAAGAGTTGCACTTGATTAATTAAAAGCGAAATTAAATCGGTTATCATCTTACAAACACAAAGATCTGGTAAGCAATTTGCTATCTAGAGACAATAACCAAATAAGGAAGTGTCAAAATGTCACAAAGCATAGATCTCATACAGAGAGCAAAGTCGTAAGAAAATAAATACCTTGAAAGTAAGAGAATAGAGAAATAGAAAATACTCGAGTGCCATACCAATACATTAAAAAGAAAGTGGTAGAAAAAATAAAAAAAACTCTAATTAAAAGTTTCTTCAAGCTCAAAATATTTTCTCATCTTCTCCGTAAATGCAAAGACCAGATCAAGTTGAAAAGCCAGTTTCGTTTCCACAATCTTCCATGCGGAACGAATTCAACATATGTCAACATAAAAAAATCTCAATTCACATATAAGAACTCACCAAATACTTAAGCAGCTGTAATTTATGAACTATGGATGATTAATTATACACAGAATTAGGGAAAATTTCCAGAATATATCTCCGACCAGTTACTACACTAAATTATCCACGCCAAGAAGCGTCGGCAAGCTACTTTAAACGGACGGGGACAAACACCAGAAATACACCTAAATCCACTCAAATTAGCTAGAAGTAAGGAATAAAGATAGATCAAGCACTAGAAAGACGAATCACATAGAAAGAGAGAAAGATAAATAGAGGAAGTGCCTTATCGGAGTTCATTTCGGAGGCACGAGGAGCGTTGAGGTTGAGAGAATCATTATCAGGCCGGTCCATCTTCTCTAGCTGTAATCGTGGCTGTGGTGGAGGTTGAAGTTGAGACAGAGGCTCTAATGGCAACATGGAGGCCATGTGAGTACAGCTTGCGCTCTGAGTCACTGTCTTTGGATTTTTGCTTTCAGCTTCCCTGTTTACGAGTCTTGTATGGACAGAGCGAGCGTAGACGAGTGAACTCACCGTCCAATCAGCAATCAGAAGACAATCATCCAGTGCGATCGGGTCCACAATAAGATGAATTATTAGTGGGAGCCACCGCCGCAATAGATGACTCAACCACTTGATGTTCGACACATCCAGCATCACCAATTTATTATTTTCTTATCCATCCATAATTGATTATTCAGACAACTTTTAAAGTTAGCTGTAAATAGCGTATCATATAATCTTTTTTTATTGGGTAAAGTGCAATTTGACCCCTACAACTAGGTGAAATAGACAATTTACACCGTAAACTTGGGTAAAGTGCAATTTGGCCCCTACAACTAAGTGAAATGAGCAATTTACACCGTAAACTTGAATAATAGAGAAGAACAACCTTAATGTATTGATAATGGACAATATGGCCCCTACCGTTATATTTTCCATCAAAAAGTAATATTTTTTCACTTGTTTATTTTTTTTCCCTAAATGCCCCTCACTGGACCGAACCGAACCGGACCGTTTCGACTAATTGTACTTTGGTTTTTTATTTTTTATTTTTAATTCTATTCATCTGTCTTATCTTTTCCGAGAAATATGATTTAAAAAAAATAAATAAATAAGAGTGGAATTAGCTGAACCGGTCTGGTCCGATTCGGTCCAGACGTCCAGTGTGGGGCATTTCGGAAAAAAAAATGAATAAGTGAAAAAATATTATTTTTTGATAGAAAATATGACGGTAGGGGTCATATTGTTCATTATCAATACATTAAGATTGTTCTTACCTATTATTCAAGTTTACGGTGTAAATTGCTCATTTCACCTAGTTGTAGGGGCCAAATTACACTTTACCCAAGTTTACGATGTAAATCACTCATTTCACCTAGTTGTAGGAGCCAAATTGCACTTTATCCTTTTTTATTTATTAAACAATTGTCCCAACTACTAAATTAATAGTAAATAATGATTAGAAATAGTAGCGGACCCAATTTGGAATTGCAAGGCTTGTTGTTCCATAGATTGGTTTATGTCATTTTTACAGTAGTTAAATAGTTCCAAAAGTTGGCTTAAAATCCACCCCCTGATTCAGATCAAGGGTGACAGATCAACACAAAGTCGATGTTTTGTCGGTTCAAGCACAAAAGTTTGAAGAACATTGAACAGGTCATTCTGCCCCAGATAGATCTGATCTACTAGTCATCAAGTTTGAAATGAACATCTAGTGCAAAAAATCTATAAACAACCAACATGGGTCTTTATTTATTTGTTGCTGTAACATGAACATTGACTCAATACTGGAGTTAGTGCAGAGGACATGTGTAAATAAAACGAGTTCTTCCAGTCCACTACACAACATAACAGAGTATGGAAGGGGATGATTTGTAAGCTGTGAACAAACTGCATAGGAAAATCATCATTTACCATTTCGCTTCAAGCTCGCTTTATTTCTTCCCACGCAATTTTACTCCAAGGGCCCTCTCAAGTTTTGTAATTATCTGTTGATTGGGTATAGCTTTCCCAGATTCATAATCTTGGATGATTTGTGGCTTCTCATTTATCATCTGCATATAACTATAATTCTCAACAAACAACTCCATAACATTGACGATAAAAAGGATGTGTGCCGGAGAGATGGACAGACCTGAGCTAGTTGAGACTGGGTAAGCTTCTTCTCCGTTCGACCTTGTGTAAGAGCCTTCTTCAATTCAGTTGGGACACGCTCATCTATTCTCAAAAAGGAGTAGGAAAGAAGAGAGCAAAGTAATTAGCCATAAGTACTCTTAACCTCGTAGGAACAGAATAAAATAACAGATGTAGAAATGCAAAAAAAAAAAAAGGAACTTTGTTTCCATTAGTTTTTCTGAGAGATTACCAAATACTCATTTAGCAAGTCACCAATCAACAGATTACAACTATGTCATATTCTACTACTACTGAAGGCAGCTAATTCACAAGATTTTGATAATTTTTGCGAAAAAGTGGCATAACTTGAAGCTATTTTCATATAAATTTTAGTCTTTTTCATCCGTCTCCGGCTAACCAATCAACCTTCTCAACCATACAACCAGTATTACTTTAGAGAATGTATATATGAAACAACTAAAAACTAACAAAGCAGTAAATTTCAGAATTGATAGATAACATAATACTGATACTTCAAGATTTCAAGTTGAAAAATGACATTTGAGGAGCAACAAAAGCATAGCTTAAATAGACATGATTATGAGAGCAATAGATAAAAGATGGCATAAGCCAGACAATCTATCTTCGTATAATTGGACTGCCGCCTTATCAAATCATTTATATGTTATAAAATATTCATAAAATTTCGATCAGATTAAAAACAAACTTCAAATCAATAATTACACGATCAGATGACCATAGAAAAATGTCTCAGAGAAAAAGGGATAAATAACCAACAGTTTCCGAAGCAGATTCATCTGTATAAACTATACAATACAAATAACTTCCAGACTGAAAGCTACAAGTACTCACGAGAAAGATTCTCTGTCTCATCATCCAGTTTCCTTGTATTCAAAGTTGTACAGCTAGAAGCAGCTTTATTAAGTCCTGCATTAGCTGCAACATTTAATCAACAAAATTACAAAACGTATCAAGTAAGAAGACGCAGAGTCCTATGCCTATTTCTATACACAGAACTACAGATGCGACCCCACTATTCCATCATTCCATTTAGAGATAGAAAAATCAATTAATCAAACACTGCACAAACACCTTTGGCAAAAAAAAAGAAAAAGAAAAAGAAAAAAGAACAGGATACAAAATATAAACACAGGATTGTTTTGTCGATTCCAATAATATCACAGAGAAGAAGAGAAATCAGTACAGAATCAGAAACCGCACATTTCTTGACCGTTTCGATCTCAGCCCCGGCACGCCTGGCGGCATTAACCGCTTTCTCGTCCTTCTTGGCAGCAGCGTTAGGCGCCTTCTTCCTTATCACCACCGGCTCCCAGTCCTGCGATATTGGTCCAATTCCTGCCATTTCTGAATCTCTGTCCTCTCGCTGTGATTTTTGGGGTTAAATAAAGAAGAAGTTGCTTGAGGTGCACGGACTTCTATTTATACAGTGATAATTTTATTCACCTTATAATCATTATTATTTTTTGAAAAAAAAAATAATAATAATAAAAAAATAGAAAAAGCGAAAGATGACGTAATATATAAGCAGGCCTCCTGTATTCATCGTCTCCCCCCTCCGATCCCCCATCCCCTCAGTAAGCTACTCTCTTTTCTCCTTCCTTCTCATTTTCTCTCTTCAGCTATGGATCTAATACATGGCGTTTTCTGGTGTGGTCCTGTGAGTTCGTTTTACAGAAGTTTCAATTAAACGCTTATGGTTTTTGTTTTCCAATTGCGATAATTTGTTTTATTATTTCTTTATGGTTGCTTATTTTCAAGCAATTTTCGGCGTCAATGCTGGAAGTTATCTTTGTTTTTTATTCTCTCCTTGCGAAATTATAGCTTCGAAACATGTTTAACGCAACGTATTGGAATGGAAATGGAATGAGGCATTCATGTTTCAAACTGTTTTATGGAAGCTCTTGGTTTGTTTGATTATTTCTGTTGTTACTTTGTGCTACGGCGATCGTTTTCTACGAATAGGATATAATTTGTTTTGGTGCCTTTTATTTGTATTGTTTGTTTTTGAATTTTATGTTAGGAGCTCAGAAATAAGATTAACGTAGAGGATCAATTGCCATGCATATCCATTGTTGCTGGCTTGATACGAGGAATAAATTTCAATTACTTCACAATTGTAGTTTTCGCTGCGTTTCAGACAATGAGGTTCTTATAGAGGCATTATCAATTTACTGCTCTTCACCTGTTCAGTTACGCTGATATCGTCTTTGCATCATGCCATATTATATACAAAGACTATATAATACTTGCAAAGCAGCGTTGTCTCCAAATGGACCTGTGTCGGAGGAAGCCCTTGAAAAAGTTCGTGCAATGTTAGGTATAATTGTACGAGGGCTACTACGCCTAATATCATCATCCATGATTCAATGATTCACTGATTTCTTTGTTACTTTTAGTTAGTGTTTATAATTGCATCAGTTATACTTATAGGAGTTAGTTTATTTGCGATTACAGAGAACATATGATTAAGGAGTCATGGTGATACTTTGCTATGCCATTCTCTTTTCCAAAGCCTTGTAGTTTTTTTGGTAATATTGTTCTTGGTCAGAGTAGTTGGACTTGGCTCAAATTGCTTGTAAAGTGTTGGCCGAGTGCTCTATGACCATTATTATGCATATCTACAACCATTGTTATGAATATGGGTTGTTAGATCTTGTATAGGACTGCCAACATAATTTTGATCTGGTTAGCCGCCAATAATTTTGAATCCCCACTCTTTGGTGCTGAACGTTGATAGGGCATATCATATGTGGGCAGGTATTAGGTTATAATTTTAAAAACATAATATTCACATTCATTTTTGAACCCAACGTGACCATGCTATAATCTTTCAAGCTCTCTTTTGTGCCTTTATGGAATTTTAAACTGTACATGTAATTTTATTGCAGAAAAAATCAAGCCTTCTGATGTAGGTCTTGAGCAGGAAGCGCAAGTAGTACGTAACTGGTCAGGGCAGGGAGAGGAGCGTAATGGGGGCTACCAACCATTACCGCCAATTAAGTATTTGCATTTGCATGAGTGCAATAGCCTCTCTGTAAGCTCTGTAGTCTACTTCGTTATTTTGTCAATTTACATGGGAAGTCAAATGTTTGTTTTAGACTTTCAATGTCCGTACAACAGATATTGATGAGCTAGAGTTAAACTCATTCAAGCTAAACATTATGTAAAGTGAGACTCTAAGATTCACTCTAACTTCATATCATTTGCAGATAGGAATTTTCTGCATGCCCCCTTCATCTATAATACCTCTTCATAACCATCCTGGAATGACTGTGTTAAGCAAGCTTGTTTATGGTTCGATGAATGTCATATCATATGACTGGCTTGATTTAGCTGGAAGTGATGATCTTTTAGAAGGTTTGTTGTATAATACCATATCCTATCTCCTTAAACTTTATTTGATCCTTTTCCATTTTGAGGCAATGTCTCTCGTCTGAAAATGAAGTTTGATGCTTTGTAGTTTGGTCTTAGTTTCATAGTAAGACATGCATCTCACTGAGTATGACATCATATAGAAGTTCCAGCTTGATTGTCCATTCTTATGATGTTGATGCGTTGATTAGACACTGCCCTTTTTTCAGGTAAGATATTATGATATCATAGAGGGTGTGAGAATGAGGTGAAGAATATAATATATGAGATACTATGATATCATAGATAGTGTGCTAAACAATGTGGTGCAAAATTATGAAACTCTAAACTTGGAAACCTTTTGGACAAAACAAAAGGAAAGCAGGTGAATTAACTCCTTGAGTTTCCTATACCATGCTCGTTTTTTGTGAGATGTGGAAGTAAAATACTCCAATTTGGGAATCTAAAAGCTAGAACATTCTTGATGGTTAAATCCTTTTGTATTTTTAATCTCTAAGTGAAGGATATCAAACTGTTTTATGCTGCAGGGTGCTGTAAAAGCGGTGACTTCTAAAATATGTGTTAGTGCAAATGATATCAAACCTAGGTCCATTGGTTTCTTTTTTGGCATCCATTGGTTTCTTAGTGACGGGCCCTTTTTTTTTGCTGAAGTAAGTCAATGACATAATTGTTTATTTATCTGAATGAGATAAAATAAAACAATTAAAATGAGTCTTGCATAACTCATGGTCCTTGGCAATATTAGCAAAACATGTGCCAGCCTGTTCCTGTGTTAAAAATTTATAGTGTACAGCTCAAGTGGCCATATGATATTAGTTTTTTCATCTGATGAATGTTATGCCACCTTTTTTTATATTAACTGTCAAGAAACTTGAACATCTCTTCTGAACTTCTAAACTCTAAGACCCCAATCTTCAGTGGGGTAATTGGATTATACGACCAATATTGGCATTTTTTTTCTACAAATATCAATTCCATATTTTGCAGCAAGACCGGCTAAGCTGGTTAAAGATACAGAAGTGACAGCACCTAGTCCAACTACAGTTTTATATCCTACAAGTGGATGGCAACATCCACAGTTTCAGAGCTCTGACTCCCTGTGCAATATTTGACATCCTATCTCCACCATACGCATCTGAACACGGACGCCACTGTTCATATTTCCGGATCTCCCCATTAAAGAATCTTTCTGGTAACATGATTTAACTGAGTAGTATATAGTTATATACTTCTCATTAGTTGGTATATAACATGAATTTATTTTTGATAGATCATAACCTTGAATTGGATGGAGTAGCAGATTCTGATGTGGCATGGTTAGAAGAATTTCAACCTCCCGATAACTTCGTAATTAGGAGGGGGCTGTACAAGGGACCTGTTATTAGAACTTGATCATTCTTGTCATTTAGTGTATCATACAATAATTATTTGACTCTTACTCTTAGCAGAAATTATTCAGGGAAGTACTGGGATAAAGAATTGTTTATAGCCCATTAACAATAAATAATAATTGTTTCAGCTGAATGAGCTAGGCCTTATTGAGCTTCTCTTCCAAATAGTGGGTGAAATCTTGCTGTACTGAATTGTCAAATACTGAGATAATGCTCTGTTAGCTTGGCATAAGTGTCGAATGTCTCCATTGTCGACAAAACGTGTCGTTCGACGCCGAACTATAAATATAATGTTTAAAATGTGATAAAAACAAACTTGATTTAAAGAATCCATTTTTTAGTTAACCGAGTTTTTTGATTAGTTCATACGCATTGTTGAAGATAATGTTATTCGTTTGGATGGTTTAAACTATTGTGTTATACGTGCACAAATAAGTTTTATAAATGATTAATGTTAAAGTTTATTTTCAATTTTTACGCTCTTATTTTATCTTATGAGATCGTTCATTAATTATCTTGCTTGATTTTTTATAATTTATTTTAATTATTACACCAATTAATAAGTTATATGGAGATAAAAATTAAGGAAAAGTTCAATTTAGCCCCCAACGTATGGGGCCAGTGGTCATTTGGTCCCTAACGTTTATTTTTGATCCAATCAGACCCTATCGTATACACCGTTTGCAATTTAAACCCTCCCGTTAAATTTTCAGTTACATTTGACACATGTTCTGCACGTGCGCTGCTAAAATCCCAAAATACACTCATTTTCTCCCGAATCCCTAAAATAAAAGTTAAATTCACCTTAAAAACATACACTAAACTATCTCTCATTATTCTCTACTGCAAATTCAAATGGGAATAATGAGAGATAGTTTAGTGTATGTTTTTAAGGTGAATTTAATTTTTACTTTAGGGATTTCGGGAAGAAATGAAAGTATTTTGGGGTTTTAACAGCGCAAGTGTCAAATTTAATAAAAAATTTAACTAGAGGGCTTGAATTGCAAACGGTGTATACGATAAGGTCTGATTGGGTCAAAAATAAATGTTAGGGACTAAATGACCACTGATCCAATACGTTGGGGCTAAATTAAATTTTTTCCAAAATTATATCATCGTGGCTGATAATCTATCTAGTCTCTCTCTCTCCCAAGATATGAATTTTATAATTCTCTAATTATAAAATTGATCCATCTCTTATATTTGAATAATTGAAAATTACGACATAGATTTATTTAATATCATAATTTTCAAAAATATATATTTATTCAGATAATACAAATAAGGCCTAGAATTACCTGAAATCTAAAATCCTGTCCATTCATCGCCATGGGAGGCAGAACAAATGAAGCTCTTCTTTATTCACAATTTGCCTCCTCTTTTTCTCAGCATCTCTCAACCTCCACACCCGCCGCAGCCTCCGCCACAGCCTCCACCACAGCCGCCTCCACCGTCACGGCGAGTGGAGGCCGAGTTACCATCTCCACAAACAAATATGACCATTGACAGGATAGACAGAGAAAGAACTGCGAAGCAAACGAAAAATACAAGTCCTCCATAGCCAGGAACCCTAAAGCTTTGCCCACCTTCTATAGCAAACAGTTCTCTCCCCATTTTTGTATCTCGATTGCACCCATTAAACCGACGCATTCCCTCATATTATATACTCATACAGAGAGAGAAAGAGAGAGAATCTACGTAGTTGACTTGTAGTCGATCAAAGTCATTCAATTTTACATTGATTTTTTTAAAATAATTATTAATTTAAATTATATGTTAGTTTAGTAAACTGCTGACCATCCCATCAAGTTTATCTCTAAATTATTTTAAATAATTTAATTAATAATTCTCATTAAACTAAGGTCTGAATAATCAGATATGGTTAAACTTGGGCAATTTCCAGGCAATTGTAAACTCTCTTTTTTTTTTCTTTTTTAATACTAATTACTTGGTATTTTTTTAATTTATTTTCGTTATTTGTAATTTTAATTTCATATTGTCTCATCCCGACAGATTCAATTTGTTTGAAGCTCTATTTCGGCTCACGAAAACAGGTTTCAAATTTAGAAATGCAATTTTTTGTCCATTTTTATAACGATCATTTTTTCAGTAAGATATTGTTCGCTTTGGGGATTGGGCCATAGCACAACATCATCTCCTTATGGATTTGTTTGACGAGAATTTCTTAATCGATCACTTAACATGATACTGCTCTCACCGGAGCATTTTTAACTTCGGAGTTCTTATGGGATCCGTTGCCAATTGTGCTCCAAAATGCGTCTTACTATTTTGGGAGGATTTCCATACATATGTATCATTTTTATATACCTCCTAAACGATGTGGAATTATAACAACCTCCATTTTTACGACCCGGAATTTGCCTATATTCGAGTCCAGGATTTGCCTACAATTGGCTTAGGTCCCGAGATTTTTCCCGTAACTCGCAGTTTGTCCCGCAGTTGTGCTCATACGTACACATTCCGGTCATCACAAATTTTATCACAAATTTTACAAAAATTAAATATGAACGAGGAGTTAATAGTTTAAGAATTAGTTTCAGCACCATTTACATAGTCAGGAATTCGGTTTATTCAAGGAAAAGCATGACAGTTGACAGCTTTGTCTTAGCTACAATTAGAGTCTACAGAAACATGTATGTTCTTGAAATGAGACATGAGTAATACAACATTTACAGTTTCTATTCCAACCAAATCAAAACCAACCAACATGGGACCAAAACAATATCTTTACACTAAGTGACCTTTCAGATGTAGCCATTTGTAGTACCTGATAAAATTTCCAAAGAGGGTACTTTACAAAGTGTACAAAATCACTGTCTAATCACTTCATTCTTACCATTCTGAAAACCCCAACTTGTGCTATATACATTTAACGGTTTTGTACTGCAGGAGAATATCGCAAAGCCGAGTTCCTCGAGGGAGCAGTTTGTAAAGTACGCTTCAGCCAAGAGTCCGAAGGAGATTTCGGCAATGGCACGGTGAGAAATTGTGAATTTCTACCGGAATTATGCATGTTGGTTTGAAGATTGAATCTCCCTTCATTAGGGACCTCGGAGGCTGCTGTTCTACAAGGCTCCTGAACAAGTCCGTGGATACTTTCCTTAATGCAGGATCCTGCATCCTGTTTGTGCTTCAAATCAAAGTTCTCCAAATCAGCCACTTTCGAGATTGTCAATGAGATAGAACCCGGAAAATTTTCACTAACAGAATCTTTCCACTTTATCGGTTTGATGGATTCTTGACCGATATCCGTTTCTTCTTCAGATTTGAATCTGTCGGATAATGTAATAAAAGCTTCAATGGGTTCCAATGTCTTAGGTTGAGATATTTTCATTTCATCCACTGCATTCGGATTTGAATCTGCGTTCGCCGTTGTCACTTTTAGGAAACGAACTTGATTTTCGATGTTTAACTTCGTACGTAGGAATCTATGTACAAAGTTTTCTCTGCAACAGGGCTGAGTGAACCAGACTTGTCGGCCAACAATTCTCGAAAATTCCTTTGGCCTTCATGCTTAGCTTTTTGTTCATGTAGAGGAGATTGGGATAGCCCATTGACTGATCTTTTCTCATTTACAGCTTCCTAAAATACCAGCATTATCAAAATTATACGACAGAGCAATAAAGTTGACTCCATCGACAAAAAGAAGACGAAAAATGAATATACCTCAGATGTTATGGAAGAACTGGCATATGATCTGTCATTCCTCGTCCCTGGTAATGGATTCAGAAGACAAAAGGAACCTTTTAAGCAGAAACTAGGAAGCAAACCGCAAACTTTGATCGATGAATTTTCCGGCCCCTCATAATCATCATCTTCCTTGATTTCATATCGAGGCAGATAAATTGGTACATGAGAATTTAATGGACGCTGACTTATCTTTTTTATCTCTCTGGGTTGTTCACTGTGATTAGGCTGCTTCTTAATAATATGTTGTTGAGGTGCTTCTGAGGCGATTGCCTTCGCTGCAGGCAGAAAACGATCAATCATAAAATCCCGAGTATTCAGATCGAACGGTCCTGACGGTTTGAATTCTGATCCATCAAAGCTGCTCAAACCCGTTGCACTACAGTTCATGAGGGGAGACTCAGTTCTAGAAAGTGAATCAAACGCATCTAGAAAGACCTCATCACCATCTTCAGAACTACAATTTCCTATTTCGTTTTCTTTAAAGCTCTTGTATATATCGACGGTTTCTTCATCGCCATAAGTAATAGCACGGAAACTCGTTTTATCTGCACCTTGTTGTTTCAGTTTTGAAACTCTTCCGGGTGGAAGCTTAGGGGCAGTGGAAGGCCATTGAAAGGCTTCAGGCTGTGGCTGGTTTTCGTCTTTTGGTCGTCCTGGAGCTTTCTCCCATAAAAATGGAACAGTTCCTGTATGTCCCATTGAACCAGATTTCAGGTCTGATTTGTAGATAGGAGGAGGAAGGGGTAGTTTCGACAGCAATCGATCGGCTTTACTTTTTTCATTAGCTTTCGTCGAGACTCCATTTAGTGATAATCGCCTTACCGACAACAGTGGTTGATTGAAATCCAATTGCTTGTCTTCTTCCATTAGAGTCTACTCACCAATCTCAAATACACATACTTTCAGACAAAATTAGCAACTATCATGACCAACTCCATTTACAACCCAAGAAATCTGCATTTCATAAGTTGGGAAAAGCTAAACCAAGTCAAAATCCCAGCAAGAAAAAGCAAACTTTCAACCACTTTTATCTTCTTCTCTCATGCAAAATGAATCTTTATGGAGTTAATTACCAAGAAATCTTGGGTGCAGATTGAGTAACTAAATAAATAACTTATCCAACAAGAATACGAAGCAAGACTGTACTAAGAGAACAAAATGGATTGATAACTATCTATAATCTTCTCTTTCATAATTCTTTCGGATAAAAGAACCAATTTTTAGGGCGAGGAATCAATACTAGCAGAGAGAGAGAGAGAGAGAGAGAGAGAGAGAACCTATGATATTTGGATGACCCAGAAATCCAACTGAGTTTGCTCAAGCAGGAGCAAGCGATGAGAGAGAGAGAACCACAATCTGGTTGTTCAGAGAAAATCCATTATAAGAACAGAGAGGCAGAGAGCGACAGTGAGGTCGAGGGTAAACACGATTTTACGCTACAGTGAATACTCGAATGCAGAGCCGAGTAACCAAGCTCCTTGGCCGCCTGTGACGAAGAAGAATGAGAGAGAGAGAGAGAGAGAGATGACTTCCATAATAAAAGACAAAAAAATGTCTACTTTTTGTCAGTTCGTAGGCAAAAGTTACTAACTTGCATGATTACAAAAGCCAAATCTCAAAAGGGTTGCCCAAAATCTCCTACAAACATGAACATCCCAACTGATTTCAATCAAATCGATTTCAATCAGTTCCATTGTCATCTGGCTGCCCCCTCGTTAATTAATCTAGATTAGGATAGGTGGGGTGTGGGGTGATAGAGTTTATGAAGCTATAAAAAAAGCCATAACTTTGACTTTCCTCTCTTAGAACAACCACCCCCGGATGCTTACACATTAAAAAGTCCCATCATTTGAAGAGATTGGGAAGTCAAAGTCTTGATGCTTACAGATTTGTTGCATGTGATTATTGGCAAGTAGCTGAGTTTTGTTACGCTTCTCACAATCTCCCCCTCGTTTATTTGGATCATTGTTTCCACTTGCTTCATTCCTCATTCTTTCAACATCAACACGAACTGATAACTATCTATAATCTTCTCTTTCATAATTCTTTCGGATAAAAGAACCAATTTTTAGGGCGAGGAATCAATACTAGCAGAGAGAGAGAGAGAGAGAGAGAGAGAGAGAGAACCTATGATATTTGGATGACCCAGAAATCCAACTGAGTTTGCTTCAAGCAGGAGCAAGCGATGAGAGAGAGAGAACCACAATCTGGTTGTTCAGAGAAAATCCATTATAAGAACAGAGAGGCAGAGAGCGACAGTGAGGTCGAGGGTAAACACGATTTATACTACAGTGAATACTCGAATGCAGAGCCGAGTAACCAAGCTCCTTGGCCGCCTGTGACGAAGAAGAATGAGAGAGAGAGAGAGAGAGATGACTTCCATAATAAAAGACAAAAAAATGTCTACTTTTTGTCAGTTCGTAGGCAAAAGTTACTAACTTCCATGATTACAAAAGCCAAATCTCAAAAGGGTTGCCCAAAATCTCCTACAAACATGAACATCCCAACTGATTTCAATCAAATCGATTTCAATCAGTTCCATTGTCATCTGGCTGCCCCCTCGTTAATTAATCTAGATTAGGATAGGTGGGGTGATAGAGTTATGAAGCTATAAAAAAAGCCATAACTTTGACTTTTCCTCTCTTTAGAACAACCACCCCGGCTGCTTACAGATAAAACTCTCCCATCATTTGAATGAGATTGGGAAGTCAAAGTCTTGATGCTTACAGATTTGTTGCATGTGATTATTGCAATAGCTGAGTTTTGTTACTCTTCTCACAATCTCCCCTCTTTTATTTGGATCATTGTTTCCACTTGCTTCCATTCTCATTCTTTCCGCATCAACACTAACTCCTCGTCCTCGTCCTCGTCCGGTTTTAAGCGATCCGATTTCGGGATTTTCGAGTTAGCCCACCTTTTTAACTCATATTTGAAGCCCAATTAAAACACAAACTGTTGGAACTGGGCTAATTTCACCACACGGGCTTGGACTTGAGCTTGGGCTAGTTGAATTACTATCAACTCGACTTCACAAGGCCTGCCGAGGACAACAGGCTAATTAAAAAGGCCCACGTGTTTCATAAAAGATCTCTAAAGCCTTGGTGACCCATTTGGCCCACCAACGTTACCAAATTTACTTTAATTTAATTTATAATATATGATTAAAACCATATAATAAAAAAAGAAGGGGGAAAAAGGAGGGAGGCTGGGACTGGGAGGGTTTATTAAGTTTTCACGCGGAGGGAAGGTGTGGATGTTGGTGAGCCACCCCACTGCCAGCTGGCTGTCGGGGAGAGGTCGCCCTGAGCCAGATCCCCAACCCCCCCTCCTCTCCTACACGTGATTTAACCTTCTCTCTCTCGCTCTCTCGTACACCCCATCGCTTTCTTCGTCGATCAATTATACCGATCATAGCTACAAAAATCAAATCAAATCCCTCCCTCTCTCTCTCTCTCTCTCTGTTACCTCGTTGCAATCACTCTGTACGACTGTGCACCTCTCTCTCTTCTCCTTCTTGACTCTTATTTCTTCACTGTACTGATTACTGATGTGTTTTTTCCCTTCTTTTTTGCACGAATTCAAGGGCTTAATGCGAGGAATCTGCTGCGCGACCTTTCGCGATTCTGATTTTCAGTATTGATATTGTTTGAGCAGGAGCACATACTTTAACATGATTGGATCTGCTCCTGGTAATCTACATCTTTCTTTCGTTTTCTCTTTCATTTCTTTTCCTTCTTCTTCTTCTTCTTCTTTTGAGTTCTTATGCTATTATTACTAGAGAGTTGGTTGTGATCTTGAATGGTGAAGTTGTTGGAGTGAGCTCCTGCCACTTTCTAAATTCTGATTCTTCAGGTTAATTATTTGATAATGGACGTTTCTTTGGCTCTGATGTTGGATCTCATCCTAAGGTCACTTACATTACGTAGGTCGCAGTTGTATACAACCTATTGTCCCAATGTTTTCGGATTGAATTTAGATTGACACTCTAATCGATGCATCAGTTTTAGCTCTCGAGAAATCTGAAAAGAAAACTTTGCAGTTAAGCATAGGGATGTGATTCAAATGTTGTTATTTTGGTTGGTGAGACGATTGTGGTTGAATTGGAAGTTGGAGACGAGAGAATGTTTCATATAAATCGATTCAAGGGCTTTTTTTTTCATAGTTATAATTCTTGGATAGACATTTAGTTATGATGCTGTTGTATTATAATATAATGGAATTGGATGATAAGAATCATGTGAAATTATTCTTATGCTGCCAGTAAAAAAATATTTTAAAGTGCGCCACTTAAAACTTTTTGGAGGGGTATGTATGACTGATGTTTGATGTGGTGCTATTTTCATCCATTGTAGTTTGGCACGTACGAACATATTCTGCAAATTTTAACTGAGTGTGGTATTATTTTCTCTATACCATAGCAATAATCAATGGGTGTTTATGGGAACTAGATGCTAAATCATATGAAAGCCTATTAGGTAAAATTGAAAAGTTTATTATGAGGCTCTGATTGAGGCATTCACTTATGACTTGACATTAAGACATGCTTGATTTCCTTTTAAATTTTTTACATATTCTCTTAATCTTGTCGCTTTGATGTGAACTAAAAAAGCTGTTATTCTCACTGATTGACATAGTACGAGGACTCCTTCCCTTTTTTTTTTTTCTTTTTTTCATGAGGACAACAATAGTTATTTGCATATTGATTTTGGGAAGGCCATGTGAATTCTGGAAGCCTTTTCTCCTTTTTACATTTTATTTAAATAGTTAAATGAGCTATGGTCCTTTTGTTTCAGGTCGCATGACCTCCAGCTTGAAGAAATTGAGAGATTTGAATTTTGTAGTTGATTATTTTGTTACTCCTGGGTTGACTAGGTCTTTAATGAAGTAAGAAGTTCGAGGCGAAATGGTTTTACGCTGCAAATATTTAAGGACATGGAGGAGACACAAGATGATGTGGGGACTGGTGAGCAAGGGCCTTCCAATGCTTCATGGTGGCCATCAGATTTCTTGGAGGAGTTTGAATCTGTTAATTTGGATTCTCGTGGAGAGACCTTAAGCTCTAAGGAGCGAGTTAGAAGTTCCGAGAAAGATGTGTTATTACCTCAGAAAGCATCTCAAATTCTCTGGCGTACTGGGTTTCTTTCTGACCCAATTCCAAATGGTTTCTATTCTGTCGTTCCGGTAAGTTTTATTATTGTTATTATTTTATATATATATATATTATTATTATAGTTCTAAGCATTTTAGGAGTTATCCATTTAATATGGTTATCTCCAATCACAGGGAAATTCTTACATTTAATTGTAATTATTAGCACTTTATTTGGGAGGGGTTCTTCCGATCTCCCTCTATTTTTGTACATTTATTAATAAAATAAATATAAAAGAGAGGTGTTCTGAGATATATGTCTCATTGTTTTTCTGTGGTTGAAAGATTATGATTACCTTGACTTCTTTGAATATCTAGTGTTTTATGGTCGTGAATCTCTAAGTCTGGACAACTGGTTTCTATTTGTGTTAAATAGAATGTTGGATTGTAGTAATTTCTTAGTTGAATCTTGGATCCAGAAAAATGAAATTATAATGGATTAAATTGGACAATAAGGGTATTTGTAACTCGACATGTATGTTAGAGAAAAGTACTCTGGAATAATATAATTTTTTTTTTCATTAAAAAGAAATTAATATTAATTTCTAAACAATTTTCCTTCATCTCTGTGTTTAGGTAGTTGCTTGTGATATGTTTCAGTATTGTATGTGCACTAAATTAGTTGCCAATCCACTTTCTTATTGGTCTTATGAAGTTATTATCTTAATATATTATATTTGCAATATAGGAGAAAGGGCTCAAAGAGCATTTTAATAGTATTCCAACCCTGGATGAGCTTCTTGCTTTGGAAAGTGAAGGTTTCAAAGCTGATGTTATTCTGGTAGACTCTGAAAAAGATAAAAAGTTGTCTATGCTGAAGCAACTGATTTTGACGCTGGTGAAAGGATTGAGTTCAAATCCCGCTGCAATGATAAAGAAAATTGCTGTATCGGTGAGAAGTTTTGACATCTTGAACGCATTACTATCTTTTTTATCCGTCCCATTTTTTCTGAAAATATTTTAATATTGATTTTAA
Source organism: Begonia masoniana (assembly GCA_022432975.1). NCBI lineage: Eukaryota > Viridiplantae > Streptophyta > Magnoliopsida > Cucurbitales > Begoniaceae > Begonia > Begonia masoniana. The sequence goes on from CM039503.1 coordinate 56,187,127, forward strand.
TTGATGGGTGTTAAAAATAGGGATGACGAGAATAATTTTTTATATTATTTTATTCATATGGTGAAAACATTAATACACAAAATTGAAATGTGAATAAAAAAACTAATTCTTAAGGAAACTAATACCTAAGGAAACCAATTCTTAATTCAATACAAAACCAAATCCCCTTTAATTAGGAAAATATCAATCATTCTTAATTCAATACAAAACCAAATCCCCTTTAATTAGGAAAGTATCAATCTTAATATTTATACATTCTTAACACTCCCTCTCTAGTTGAAGCATAAATGCCAATCATGCACAATTTGTTACAAAGATAATTTTCCATACAATTAAGTATTTTAAAAGAAGTCCACCAAGACCTAATCTCAAACAGACCCACAAAAGTAACACATTAACAAACCAATCTTCAGAAAGAGAATTGTGCTGGCTAGGGTTTCCTTGTAGCTCTTTTTTCACAGCTCCGCACATTAGGGCAGCATGTTGAATGGAAGAAGAAAACAAAAACGTTTCGCACTTTTGCCACTAGGAGTAGAATGAAGAACAAAAAAAATTTTGCACCTCTGCTCAAAATTTGAACAATGATAAGAAACCCAAGACTACAACAGAGAAAAAACCCAAAATCAAAATTTACTTTGTCTTTTAAACAAGTCCACAATACCCCATCTTTTCCTCCAAAGCAACTCATTAACAAAGAAGGCCCAAACTTCAGGAAGATAGGGCTTCTTCAGCAAATATATCCTTCAACAAAAAGAAAAGAACGAAAAGAGCAAAGAACATGCGCTGAAGAACTCGCAAGGAGGCGGAGGAGACGAGCACTGAAATCACCAAACTAAATCAGACGGCAAACAAAAAGAAATCGCCAAACAGAGATGAACGAAATCTCCAAATGGAATCAAACGAAAAGAAATCGAGGACAAAGGGGACAACAGTCTGAGTGATGGCCTGAATGACGCCAGAGAATGACACTCTGAACTGAAGAACTATTACGATCTGAACGGTGGTCGGCGGTGGTTGAACTCCAACAACCAACTGTGAATAACTATGAGCAGAAGTACAAAATTATGACTATAAGAGGAACACCAACGAAGGAGAACGCCGAAGTTCGTGGCCGCAAAGGGCGAATGCCGCGAGTTGGTGGATGCATGCCCACTGCGTCGTTCCTCTCATGAAAAGAAAATTCTTGAACGCCAGCGAATAAAGATGACAACGATGGTCTGACCGGCTAGGGTTCAATTGTGACCCTAGCTACTAAACAAATTTCTGCTCGCTAGAAGAAAAAAGTTATTGTAGCTCTGATACCATGCTAAAAATAAGGATGACGATAATAATTCTTCATAATATTTTATTCATATGGTGAAAACATTTATATACAAAATTAAAATGTGAATAAAGAAACGAATTCTTAAGAAAACTAATATCTAAGAAAACTAATTCCTAATTCAATACAAAACCAAATCCTCTTTAATTAAGAAAGTATCAATCCTAATATTTACATATTCTTAACAATAAGAATGTGAGAGAAATTTGGTATTTGCCTACTTATTCACCTAACAAGTTTTGGAGCTGGACATTACTTTTGCAGTGAATAATCTTTTTCTCTATTCATATTTGCTGTTCATCTGGTTGGTTTCATGTTGTGTATGTTAGCTGATAAACTTGCTATTCTTTTGTGTTGTGACGTGCCACCAAGTTGACAAGTTTGAAAGTTGCCTCGGACTTAGGGTTTTCTTAGCAGAAAACAGAGGCTGTATTAGGAAAGCTATAATTCGGTCAAAACAAGTCTTCTTTGCGTGAAATTTGGATAGTATCAGCTTCAAGATGTTGACAATAATCCCTCCAAAAATCACGGCCTAATTCGTTGGGAATCGAAAGATATGATGAAAATAATTTGGGTCGCCAAAGATACTTCTCAGCCTAGAAAATAGGGCTCACTTAGAATGGTAATATCTCAGTCAATATTGGTCCTCTTAGTGTGATTTTTGGTTAACACCTTGCTCTGTAAGTGAGGATGACACGTTCAAATTTCGTGGTAAAAATTGTTGTGGAAAAATAGTTGTGGATAGAAGAACACAAGTTGGTCCGAAAAAGTGCTTCATTGCGCCTATTGACTTCCTTTGCAAAAACGTAACTTTCCAACTTACTTTAAAGGTGTGAGATGGATGCAGCTTCACTAGGAGGTCACTACTTTTCGAAAAATAGTGAGGAAGATGCACTTATAAGAGTGTTTGATCCAACTCACAAGATCACACGCAACTTGTACACATGAACATACGGTTGCTAACAACCGAATGGAATGCTCGAATGGAAAACTTCCAAACAAATGCTTTAGAGTTTCTTATTGATCAAAATTGGCTGCCATAACAACAATATGAGGTATTTAAAGCCCTAAAAAATCTAGAGCAATAGCCCTCAAGAGAAAGTCCAAAAATAGCCCAAAACAAGGGCCTTGGGTTAGGCTAGACAAATTCTAACTGAATGACTATAATGTCTTCAACAATAAAAGTTTAACACAAAACATAAATAACACAACTAAAGTAACTTAAAGTAATTTACAAGCATGCATAAAAGAAACCATATAATATCTTCGAAAATAGTTGATGTCCTTCTCCAAAAATGAATGCTCAGGTTTCGACAAAAGCGAAGGTTTTGACATTTCTTTATCGTTCGGGCTTCTGTGGTAGAAACAGAATCTCTGTAATGGGCTTGGTTGACTTAGCAAATAATATTCGAATTACACAATCTACCCCATTATGGAAAACTTAAGATGTCAGCAACGTTATTAATGCAAAACACTTTTTGATATAAAATCGAAGAGACGGTAGAAAAAGTCATATACTTCTTGTAGGTCAGGATGAAGACAGTTTGGAAAGCACAATAAGTCTTCTAAACTCGTGTTTGAATTTTCAATTATGTTTTATTTTGAATATCTTCAGAACATATCTAGATACTTGATGAATTTAATGGATATTCTCAATACTCTTTTTTCCATGACCACCTACAAAATAAACACTAGAATTATTGTTAGAAAATGTTGTTGCTTGATAGTAAAATGTAGGCTCCCGTGGCACATCATGTTGGCTGATCCTGTTGTAAGATCTTTGATGGGAAAATCTTCTCCTGAGATAAATTTGGGTCTCGAAGTAATGTTTTGCATTAATTGTATCATTTTGAAATAGAAGTCTACTTGTAATTTTTGTTTGTGCAATTTTGCTGATGCTTTTTGAGGGGGAAAAATAAACATTTTCTGTAAGCAATTTGCTCAATCGATTGCACACATTTTCTGCTGATACAAAATTTGATTACTTGTCAAAACAATTTGCTGTAAGCAGTTTTTGTTTCTTTTTTGACAACCTGCACAGGTCGCTGATTTTTATAAACGACCGATTTTGGATAGTCCAGCGAAAGCTACAGCAGAAGATATCTCCCACTTGTTTGACGATCGAGGTATCCAGCTTCTGGGGCAGATAAAACATGGCTCGTGCCGTCCACGGGCAATTCTGTTTAAGGTCCTAGCTGATACTGTAGGTCTTGAGAGCCAACTCATGGTGGTAAGTTATTATTTCATTAGGTCCCGTGAAACTAATATATTGTGTTTTTGTTATTAAATGGTTATTAGTTGAGTTTTGTTTGGATCTGAAGAAACTTCAACTTGTTAAAACTCTGTCTTGGAAGTCATCACTCATCTGCATGCTTTGATTTTTTTTTTTTTTACCAGGGTTTGCCAAATGATGGGGTTGTTGGTTGTGTAGATTCATATAAACACATGTCTGTTACAGTCGTGTTGAACTCAGTGGAACTACTGGTTGATCTTATGAGATTTCCTGGTCAGTTATTACCCTGTTCTGCAAAGGCGATTTTCATGACCCATATATCTGCGGGAGGGGAAAGTGATTCAGCAGAAAATGATTCCTGTGATTCGCCACTCGAACCAAACAGTCCTTTGTATGGGTTTTCAGATAGAGTTGACCTTGACAGGTGAGAAGTAGTGTTTTAACCATGGGTCACTTGAGCTTGCCGAATTATATGAAGATTTAGGGCTTGAATTCTTTGTAAAGTTGTTTAGATGGTTATTGGTGTACTTTGTTTCACAGCACTGAAAAAGATGACAATCTTCAGTTCCATAGAAAATTTGAACCCTCTTCAAATGTGACTGGTCCTGCCTTGCGCAATATGATGTTGAGATCGGCTACATCTATTGACAGAAAGTTGAGGTATCTACTTTTCTGCAAGTGCAATTTTGATTGCCATGATGGTTATTATTTGGGTTGTCCATTATATTTTAATTGTTTATTCTAAATTGATCATAAAACCTACTTAAGCATCTTGGAGGAATGCACTGATATCTGTTATCAAATCTCTCTTTCATTTTCTCAGTTTATCGCATAGTGAACCTAACATTGCAACTCCATTTTGGCGGAGAAATCGGAGAAAGGTCATTGCAGAGCAACGGACAGCTAGTTCAAGGTTTTCCTTGTTTCTTAATTTTTTTTTCTATAGATCTGTTGATGCTTCAGTGAGGTCATTCCTTGTATGAAGAATTAAATGGTATTAGAAAAAGTTGTATGATCAACCTCCTGGTTATTGATGCTTCAAACCATACGTCAGATGGAAAAGTAAAGATGAAATCTGCCAAGCCTGTTGGACAAAAAGTAAACTTATGATTATGAGCTGAGTTTTATAGTTTTAGTGGCTTGATTAATTGTTTATTTTGTGGTGATGTGCTGATGAGTTACAGTCTATAATGAAATAGTAACGACCAATTTTTATTTTAAGGGGATTTTGATTGTTTGGATTATGTTGATGTTTTATAGGTCCGTACAGGTTAAGTCATGTTATTTGATTTGGTGAGGTGCATAGTACATACTAACCAATGCATACTCATATCGCTATTATTGAAGAATTGAAGAGAGTAACTGTTTATATTCACTGCTGATAGTTTTCAGCTCAAACTATGGTCTGGGTGGCCCTCTGCTGTTATATGTGTTGTTGTGGCGATTGTCACAGAAAATGAGAGTTTCTATATATAGTAGAAGTATCAATTTCTACTGGTATTTTCAATCATTTTAAATTATTCTACATTTTCCAGTCCAGAACATCCTTCATTTCGAGCACGTGGACGGTCCATGCTTAGTGGTGATAGGAAAGCATTCAGAGATTTTTCTGATGATGTATCTACATCAAGGTTTAATCTTGTATTGATCAAAATATATTTTCTATAATCTATCCAAACATAATCATTGATTTTTAGTAGAGGTGTACTAATTGTTCTCATATATCTTATAATTAATTTGGAAATTTGACGTCCATTTTTAGTTACTCTCTTTTACTGTGCTGATTGATTTAAAATTTAAGATGATTAACAGTTTTTTCATTTAATTGTTCTGATGTATATGGTGTGTGGATATCCTTTAAAAATTTTCCCACTTTAAAAGAACCTTAATACTCTGCCTTCCCGTGATCCTTTTCCTTGAAGTGTTGTGTCAAGGCAGTGGTTTAAATTTTTATATTGTATGTGTCAGTCATATATATATACACACACATATACGTATGCGCACACATAGTATTTTTCTTTTGGAACTTCATTTTGTGACATTGCAGTGTTCTCGTTCAGGGAGCCTGAGAGATTTGGTTGTAATTACTTTAACTGATGAACTATTTTTTTAATTTTTTTTTTATGGTAGTTGGTTAAACTCTTTAGTTAGTCTAGCAGTTTTCTTTTTCTTTATTTTAATATTATTTTCATTATTCATTCGGCTGATGTACTGCATTTATATGAAAATATGTAATAGAGCTTAATTGATTTACTTACTCATTGATCAATAGTATATATACATGAATGGAACTTAGTACCAAAAAGAAAGAATAACCTAAATTAGAAAATAAAATAAATACACATATATAGATACAATTCTAATATCTATAAATATCTACACATAGCTTAGTCAGTAGCATATCTTAATACTCTCCCTCAAGTTGGAGCAAAGATGTCAATCATGTCAAGTTTGACTAGAAGATCTTCAAACACCTGCTTGTAGAGCCCTTTTGTGAGGACATCTGCTAGCTGTTCAGTTGTAGGAACATATGACATACAAATTTCCCATCTTTCAAGTCTTTCTTTGATGAAATGACGATTAATCTCTACATGTTTTGTTCTGTCGTGTTGCAGTGGATTATTAGCAATGTCGATGGCTGACTTATTGTCACAAAACAGCTTCATTGACTCATCAATCTCGATCTTTAGTTCTTTTAGAATACTTATAAGCCAAATAACTTCACAAACACCTTGAACCATTACTCTGAACTCAGCTTCAACACTACTCCTTGCCGCAACATTTTGCTTTTTTGCTCCTCCATGTCACAAGGTTGCCCCATACAAACATGCAATGAACTGATGTGGACCTCCTGTCAGTTTTAGATCCTGCCCAATCTGCATCTGTAAACACTTCAATCTTTCTGTTTTTATTTTTTCTGAACATAATGCCCTTGCCCGGACTTCCTTTGAGCTAGACAGTCTTGAGGTGATTTTCAGCTGGACGATGCATGAACTGGCTTACTAAGCTAACAACAAATGCAATGTCAGGCCTCGTATGAGTTAAGTAAATCAGTTTTTCAACCAATTTCTGATATCTGACTTTGTCCACAGGCACCTCATTCTTACTTTGACCAAACTTCTGATTATGATCAATAGGTGTCGAGGCAGGCTTGCATCTGAGGAGACCGGTCTCTTTGAGGAGAATCGAGCACATGCTTCCTTTGAGATATAGCAATCTCATTCTTTGACCTAGCTACTTCTATACCTAGGAAGAACTTGAGATGTCCCAAATTCTTAAGTTCAAACTGACGAGTTCGAAGCTTCTTCAATGATGCTAGCTTTATCTCATTGTTTCCTGTCACAACTATATTATCTACATACACAATCAGAATAACAATTTTACCTCCTGCAATGTGTTTATAGAATAGTGTATGATCCGATTGAGATTGTGAATAGCCGTGCTCTTTGAGAGCCTTTGCAAACAAAGCACGAGGGGATTGCTTGAGGCCGTATAAGGACTTCCTTAGTCGACAGACCTTTCCTGCAACACTTACATTATCAAATCTTGGAGGTACTTGCATGAACACCTCTTCTTCTAAATCATCATTAAGAAATGCATTTTTAACATCAAACTGAAATAGAGGTCAATCCAGATTAGCAGCTAGTGAAAGTAAGACTCTAACATTGTTGAGTTTGGCAACTAGGGCAAATGTTTCCACATAATCTAAGCCATAAGTTTGAGTAAACCCCTAAGCTACAAGCCTAGCTTTGTATCTTTCTACCGAGTCATCCGAGTTATGCATGATTGTGAAAATCCACTTGCTGCCAACAAGGTATTTTTCTTTTGGAAGCTCTGTTATCTCCCAAGTTTCATTATTCTTCAAAGCTCTTATTTCTTCTAGGACAATCTCCCTCCACTTTGGAATACTTAGTGCTTCTTGTATCGTTTTTGGAATTTCATCATTAGTGATGCTAGTGGTGAAGGCTCTAAAACTAGGTGAGAGTTTATGATATGACATATGACGAGCAATAGGATGTTTGGTACACTCACGCACACCTTTCCTAAGAGATATGGGTACACTAAGATAACTTTGAATTGACTCAGGGGTCGTAACATGTTCACTGTGGTCAGACTCTAGAGTTGGATCAAGTGGAAATGGAATAGAGAGATTACCTGGATCAACACTTGGTTCAGATGATGGCACTGCTGGAGTAGGCAGTAGATCAATACGTTATTTTTCTTTCCTTCTCGAGTAAACACGAAGTTCAGAGGTGGGAGTCCATTACTCACAACAGGTTTCATATTTGTTGTCCTGTTTTGGTCATAGTTAAGAACATGTGTAGGTATAACAATGGTTTCCCAAAACTTATCTTCACTTGTTTACCTATTCTCTCCCTGAAGAGTAGTTTTAAAAAAAAATGTTTATTTTCAAAGAATGTGACATCCATGCTAACAAGCATTTTTTCTGAGCTCGTATCAAAACATTTGTATTCTTTTTTAGTATGAGAGAAATCTAAGAAAACACATTTAGTTACCCTAGAAACTAATTTATTTCGGTTATGATCGTGAATGTGAACAAAACTAGTATAACAAAAAATTTTAGGTACTAAGTGAGTAAAAGATTTGTTGTGAGGAAAATATGATTGTAAAGCTTATAAGGGAGGTTGATAGCATAATACTTTGCTTGACATCCTATTAATTAGATATGCAACATTAAGCATAGCCTCTTCCCAAAATCTATTTGGCACATTCATAGAAAACATGAGAGCTCGAACTACTTCTAATAGATGTCAATTTTTTCTTCGGCAATTTCGTTCTGTTGGGGTGTATCAATACACGAACTATGATGGATGATACCTTGTTCTACAAGAAACTTACCAAGAATGTTATTAAAATATTTTCTCCCATTATCAGTTCTAAAAATTTAAATTTGAGACTAAAATTGAGTTTTAATCATGGAGTTAAAATTTTTTAAAGTTTCAGCAGTCTCCAATTTTTCTTTAAGGAGGTAAATCCATGTGTTTCTTGTATAATCATCAATAGAAGTAATAAACCATCTAGAGTCAGACAGATTTCTAACCCTAGACGGTCCTCACATGTCACTATGAATGAGGAAAAAAAAGTTTAAATGACATGTATGCTAAAATAGGATAAGCAAACCGCCTATGTTTAGCAAATTGACAAATCTCACATTGAAAGGAATCAATATTTTTATCCTTGAATAAAACAGGAAATAAATGTTTCAAATAACTAAATCTAGGATGACCAAGTCTATAGTGCCATAACATAATTTTATTATCTAAAGATAAAAAACTAGAAGAACATGGTTTCTGATCTTGTTTACTCGGGAGGCTGTCTGAGGCAAAGTAGTAAAGACCATCGCTTTCTTTAGCATTGTCAATCATTTTCCCCGAGCATTGGTCTTAAAAAACACAACCAGTAAACACAAATTTGATTAGACAAGTAGAGTCATGGATTATTTTGCTAACAGACAATAGGTTACAAGATAAGTTGGGCACATGAAAGACATTATTCGAGGCAAGGGAAGGAGAGACAATGATAGAATTTTTTCCAGCAATTGCAGACATTGAACCATCTGCAATTTTGTCTTTTTGATTTCCAGAACATGAAAATAGGTTGAAAACATTTAAGAAGAACCTGTTATATAATCAATCGCCCCTAAATCAATGATCCAGGGATCAAATTTATCTAATGTGACACAAAACACTACTGCATGAGTACCGTTTTGTGCTAGGGAAGATGATGGATTAGATGAGGTATTAGCAGACTGATGTGAACTCTATAACTGATACAATTGTTGTAGGTTTTTCTTGTTGAAGAAAGAATTGTCACTAGATGACTGAGATACTGCAGGTGCTTCATATAAGGCTTGGAAGCCTCCTTTGTTGCCGTGAGAGGATTTGTTGGTTTGAATGAAGTCAGCAGGTTTGCCATATAGCTTCTAACATTTAGCTTTAACGTGTCCGAGTTTATGACAGAACTCTGCTGTAGGAGGGGTTGACTCATGGCCGAGCATCACCAGTCGACGACTTGCTTCTCTTCGAACTTCGGCAAACACCTCATGAGTGCTTGGAAGAGGATCTCGACCAAGTATCCGTCCTCGCACCTTATTCAAGTCCTTGTTTAGGCCTACTAAGAAATCAAATACCCTTTATTTCTCTACTATTTTTTGAAATAAGGCACTGTCCTTTGCACAATGCCACTTGTAATCACAGAATAAATCAAACTTTTGTCATAGAGTTTTGAGATCAGTGTAGTATTGCGTTACACTCTTCTCTTCATGTTTGACCTTTTTCAATTGAGTCTTGATCTCAAAGAGCTGTCTTGCATTTCCAAAGTTAGAGTAGGTCTCCTTTACAGCCACTCAGATATCATTAGCGGTTGGAAGAAAGAGATAGGTTCGAGCAATATCTGGCTTCATAGAGTTCTCAGTCTCCCATTTGTCGTAGCTCTCAACTTCATCTTCAGGCTTCACTGCAGACCCGGAGAGATATTTAAATTTGTCATTTCTTTAAACAAAGAGTTTGACGGACTGAAACCATTGAAACAAGTTACCTTCATTTAACTTATGAGAGGTAATAGTGAAATTGTTATTAGAATCGCCGGTGGAACTAGTGCCCAAATGCAGTTCTGCCATGGAGAACGAATTGAGACAAGACGCCCACAGTGAAAATTGGCAGAGGTAACGCTGGCTCACGCCACTTCCTTTCACGAGCTGCGTTCTTCTGTCCAAGGGCTAAAATATCGAAGCTCCAAACAATGAGTTGCCGAGAGAGAGGGCAGTCCTTTGCGTGACCAACAACAGAACAAAGAGAGACTTTCGGCCGACAACTTCTGCGCGACCAGTCGGAGAAACGCAGTCGCGCGACGAGTAGCGTTCTGAACAGAGGAGCGCGATTGGGTGGTTGCAGTCATGTGACGAGCAGCGACGAGAAGAGTGATCCTCGCACGACGAGCAGTGCTGAACAGAGGAGCGCGACTGGGAGATGGCACACTGAGGAGAAGAGTGATCCTATGTCCGACGGCCTCAGAGCTCGTGCGGCGTTTAGCGAGGGATCAGAGTGACCTCGGTGTTCTCCACATTCGTCGGACGGCAGCGGCGGCTAGGTTAAGGACCGGTCCTTTTTTTTGAGAAACCTAGCTCTTATTCCATATTAGAGCTTAATTGATTTACTTACTAATTGATTAAGAACATATATACATGAATAAAACCTAGTAACAAAAAAAAAGAATTACATAAATTAGGAAATAAAATAAATACACATATATAAATACAATTCTAATACATATAAATATCTACACATATCTTAGTCAGTAGCATATCTCAACAATATGCTCTCTAAAACTATGTTTTTTTCAAATAATTCAGCTACAGATCAGATGGTGCATCAACTTCAGAGGCTCGGCGAATTAGGAGGAGGAGCATTAGTATTACTCCAGAGATTGGTGATGACATCGTAAGGTTGATTTCTTGGTTCCTTTCATCTCCATTATCATTTTTTCCCTGAAGTTACTGCAATATTTCCTTTGAATTTCAAAACTGAAGCTCAGTTCTGGTGATCGCCAGTAATCTTTCCTTTATGCCAATTTCTCCATCCCATAGATTTTCTTACAAAATGGATAAATTTACTGAAACTTACTGGGTTTTATTATCATTACATTTTCTCTGATCTTCCTTAGTAATTAAAGATATAATCTTCTCATTTAGGGCCGTGAAGGCAATGAATGAAACATTGAAGCAGAATCGTCTGTTGAGAGAACGAGCCGATGATAGGTCCTTTTCCAATTCTCCAATTGCTGGAAACAATCGACCAGATGCACAGAGAAATGTATGCAACACTATATTAGGTTTCAGGTTTTTGAATATTAAACTATCACTAAAGATATTGCATTTGACTTATGTTCATCTTATGAACGTTTATCCATTATTTGTATGAGGCCCTTGGCAACCATTTCGGGTTTTGAACTTTCAGTTTTGGGGGTCATGGCAACATTGCTAATGGATTTTTTTTTTGTGTTATCTTTCTTAGGGTGAAGTAGGCTCGCAAAGAGCAATTTCCTTACCATCATCTCCACATGAATACAGGAGTCAAATATCTGGAAGGAGTGGAACTTTAGAGTTCATCGTAAATGATGCATTGGTCTCAACCTGGACGAAGGTTCTCGAATCTTCCTCCTTGAATGACAAATCTCTATTACCTTATCCAGAATGGAATATTGATTTCTCAGAGCTGACAGTTGGAATTCGCGTTGGAATTGGTAAGAATCACTATTTTTTATTCTGTGTCAGCTTCCATGCCCCCTTTCTATGTATGGCAAATATGTTTTAGATTAATATGGACTCTTTTCATTAGTGAATAGGTTTTTACTATTCCTTATTTGAAGTTTAGTTAAAAGTATGTCAGTTTTATTTTGTTTTGTTTTGTCAACCAGGATTCTTTGGAGAGGTATTCCGTGGCATATGGAATGGAACTGATGTTGCAATCAAGGTTTTCCTGGAGCAAGATCTAACCGTTGAAAACATGGAAGATTTTTGCAACGAGATATCCATTCTCAGGTATCTTCACTTTTGACTCAATGGTTCACTTTTTCTTTCTTGACGGTTTTATGCATTAGTCTTTTCTGACTATGGAATATTGTGTTTGTGCGTGCATGTATCTATCTAGCCGTCTTCGACATCCTAATGGTATGGTATCCCACTTTTTCAATATATATACCATTTTCTAATTCATTTGCTTAAGATTGTCCATGTAGGATTGATGTGAGTTATATTTAGCAAAAATTTTCTGGACAAATAATAGTCTCCATGTTGCTGGACCTTTGGTCACAATAGTTCTCAGTTTGACAAGGCAAATGTTACCACGTGTTCTGCAGTTATTTTATTTCTTGGTGCATGCACTAAACCTCCAAGCTTATCAATGGTAACTGAATATATGGAGATGGGATCCTTGTACTCTTTAATCCATCTGAGTGGTCAGAAAAAAAAGCTTAGCTGGCGAAGAAGACTGAAAATGCTCCGCGACATATGCAGGTCTGTTCTGACCATGTGTTGTCTGGAAGTGTTTTTTTTATCCTCGTGATTAAATTATTTGCTTCTATGGCTCTGAGCAGTTGTCTATCTAGAAGATTAATTTTTTTTACACCTAATAATATATTTTTTATGCCATTTTCTTATTAGAATTAATTTCAGTTTCAGGTTCATTATGGCATGAGCATCAGTATTAATATTAGATTCTTTTTTTTTTTTTTTTTTTTTTTTTTTTTTTTTTTTTTTTTTTTTTGTGTTCTAGTTTTTGTACAAGGGCATTTTAACTTTCAAAAGTTAGGACATGAGTAACCCTGACATTATAGCAAACATGACTCAGATTGTTGGGTTGACAATTGTTTAACTTACAACATTTAAGAGGAAGAAGTCAGGTAGATATCCAACACAAAGTAGATTACAACAACACAATTTTCTTCATAAATTTGCACACTACTACTATTCTTCTTCTTTTCATAATTTTCCCTTTCCTTTTCTTCCCCCGCACATTTAATCTCCTCACACAAACCACACAAATTCTAATTTAGATTACAAATTCAAAACAATCTATCAACTAGTGCCAAATGGCTTGGTTGGAGAGTTGTAGGTCAGCGCTGCAATATTGTGTCTAAGCACCACTGAGTTGGATCCCCTTGCCTATGTGGTTCATCCCATTTCTTCATCCGCGTAGGCTCAACTGATTTGTGGCTTATCAAAATCTTGAACTAAAACGGCAACTTCCTCCACCATAGAATTCTGGTTAGCCTGAGTTTCAAGTATGATGCAGTAGAAGTTTTGTTTCGTAATCGAAACAGGGGAAACAAATTAACATCAAAGAAATAACTTTTAAAATAAAAAATAAAATAAAATCTTCCTTGCAATATTCACCACAACCCTTTGCATAGGGTTTGGTTTATAATTTAAAATCCCGAACAAATATCTAGGGAAATAAAATGAATCTCTACGAAAATTTTTTATAAAGATAAAATCTGTTTAAAAAATTAAAACAAATAAAATCAAATATGAAAATAAAAAATAAAATAAAACAATAAAAGATCATAGGCTTATGGGTTTTGTTGGGCCTGAACCTATCCTACATCAATCTCCACCCCTTAAAAAAAACTTGTCTTCGAATACGAATTTGGTGGTTTCGACTTCGAATATTAAATTTGATAAATACCACGATTCTTTCTCTTTGCTGAAACTCGATGGAGATCACGCTAATAACTTCAGATTTCTCGCGCACCTCGAACACAAAAATAAAATTTGATTCTTGAAATTTCCCAAGCAACTTTAATTCTGTTTTGTCATGTTCGTCGTCTACATTTTACCTTGTCTCGTTCAACAAATTACCACCGATTTTAGATTCACCAATCTCATATTTAACATCGCCATATGTTAATAACTTTTGCTGGAGGCAGTGATCATCAGATAAAGATGTGTTTAAATAATCAGAATTGCCTTTTACAATTTGAATCTCATGATTCAATTCTAAAACCACATGAATCGATGATGCGCAAGACCTATCAGTTGCTGGGTGATTGTCTTTTGGGTCGAACAATTGTTGTTGACGATTGGGATAATTAGTAACTCAATCTAACGGAAACAATGTCTCGTTCGTTAGGGTTTCAGCTCGCCAGACAGGCTGTTGCCAGAGTCGGAATTGACTGTATCACTGGCGAGAAACTCTCACTGGTCGTCGACGACGTTTGGGCGGTCTTGAATCGGCCGGTGTCGCTTCTGGTAGGTGAAAAGTTCGGCGATTTCACGATCTGTTGGAATCGTGAACAACTGGTCACACTCTTGGCGTAGGTAGTTGGAGGGTCGTTGTTTCTCGTCGAACGGTGTTGGAAGTGCGGGGTTGCGATTTGCGACGGTGTGCGCAGAAATCTCCCCTACTCGGCCGCTCTCTTGCACGGACAGAGGTTTGCCAGCTTCTTCAAGATGGTCTGGCCGTCGTAGCTGGCCAACCATGTTGCGGCTGGCGGAACTCTAGGGCTAAGGTTTTCTTCCTCTACTAGATTTTTGCCCATGCAAGTTTTTTTCCGTGTTTTCTTCTTTGCTCGTCCTTTTTTTGATTCTCATCTAACTCGCTAAAATCAAATCTTTGAGACTCGCAGAATCGTCGCCACTCAACAGTCATCGCAATCATAATCTGCGTAATTTTGTTGAGGTTTTTGTCAATTCCATTGAATTTTCTTTCGAATAATTGCTCCATGGCTTCAACTTGTTGTTCATTTTCAATCGCCGTTTGTCATCGACAACTTGCTTTCCATTAGAACTTTCGTCAGTTATCAGATCAAGGTAAAAATCTTTGATTTTAAACCAATTTGATGCAGCGGATACTAGGAAAATAACTCTCAGAATAGGGAAAAAATGTATTAATTATCCAAAGTCTTCCTTCCAATATTCCCCAAAACCCTTTACATAGGGTTTGGTTCATGATTTAAAATTTCTAACAAATATTTAGAAAAATAAAATAAATTTTTACAAAAACTTTTAAAAAGACAAAATTGATCTAAAAAATTAAAACGAATAAAATCAAATACGAAAATAAAAGATAAAATAAAATAATAAAAAATCACAGGCTCAAGGGCTTGGTTGGGTCTGGACCTGTCATACTTCAAAGTACCTCATTCACTGAAATTGGCAATGAATGGTAATCGACTACAAATTAGCTGGAATGGAAGAGCATTTAATATTTTTTTTTACCTTGGATTTAATATTTTTACGTAAGAGAGGTGTGTTCCTGAAGTTGTATGATGGAATAAATTTTCACGTCAAGGTCTTGTTATTTGAATAAAATTTTATTACTTGATTGAAAATTATAGCTTTATAAGCAAAAGAGTCTGCTTTAATGGCACTTAAAAAAATTATGAACTTAAATGAGCTCTGTTCAATCAATTATCATTTTCTCGATGCCTATTTATTGTTTGACATTAGTTAAGTTACAAATGTCCAGTGTGGACTTCATAAAAAGAAAAAAGAATATTCGGTGGCTTCTAACCAGAGTGATCTGCTGGAAACTTAGGGGGTTGATGTGCATCCACCGAATGAAGATAGTTCATCGCGATCTAAAAAGTGCCAATTGTCTTGTTAATAAGCACTTGACTGTCAAGATCTGTGATTTTGGGCTCTCAAAAATGATCTCGGAAATTCCTGTGACTGGCTCTCCATCTGCTGGAACCCCGGAGTGGATGGCTCCTGAGCTCTTTCGAAATGAACCATTCACTGAAAAATGTGATATTTTCAGCCTGGGAGTGATTATGTGGGAACTCTGCACTCTCAGTAGACCTTGGGAGGGTGTACCTCCAGAGAGGGTAAGACGAGTTTTTTACATTTAGTGGGATTTCTGTATGTTCCAAAGAAAATCAAAAAGGAAAAAAAAGAAAACCACAACTCACTTTGCTTCTATACAGGTTGTTTATGCTGTTGGTTCTGAGGGATCCCGGCTAGATATTCCAGAAGGCCCTCTTGGCCGACTGATATCAGGTGTGTTGGTTGAGAATGTTTGTACTTCTGGTACTTCTATGATGAAAACTTAGGTTGATGCCTTTCGAGTGATATGGTTATGTGTCACTCACTCGTTATTGTAATGTTTTTTCACTTCAAAGAGTGGTGCACATGTCGCCCAAACATTGCACAAATGACTGGATGACTCATGGCGATATTACTCAAAAGAATATCAATTTAGGGGGACCACTGCCATTAATCATGTTATTGCTAGAAGATTCGTGTAGATATATTCAAATCTGTTATTTCATTTACTTTTACGTTCTAATTGTGCAGATTGTTGGGCGGAGCCGCATGAGCGACCCAGCTGTGAGGAAATATTTTCGCGCCTACTTGATTGCGAGTATTCACTTAGCTGATTATAATCTGTTTGTGTACAGAAAACATGGTAGAGGTGTTACTTTGTTCTCGGCTTCTAAGTGGTAGACTTGCTATGAATTTTTTTTTTTTTTTTTTTTCAATCATTGTAAAATCATAAATCTTTATTTTGATTTCAATGCAAATCTGATGAACGATTCATTGGAGTTATTGACAAAAGGAAACACGTGGGGTACAATGATAGACCAGAAGAGAGCAGTCAGTAAGAAAAGCGTACGTACTACATGAGGAAGAAGCCAACAAGGTATATGATGAGAATTCCAGAGACTCAAGTTCTATCAACTATAGTAATTACTCTCATCTAAGAAGTAGAAGAAGCAAGAATCAAAGCTAACATTGCCGTTTTGTTTTTATCCCGGGATTTGAATTTCTTCACTTGATTTTGCCTGATTGGTCCTGCCAAAAGGAAAGCCGGCTCTATTAGACAACGAACACAACCCAAAACAACACGGGATGCACGTGACGACCAATGATACAACAAAGATAACTAAGCGGGGACGAAATAGAAGAATGATGGTTAGTAGTTCAAAAACGTGGCTATGTTGGTGGTTCGAAGGGAAGAAGCTCATCCCCCTTTGACACTACCCTTCTAAGCAAACCCTTTTAATTACAGGCACACAATAAGAACAATAACAATTAATAGTACTACTTAATTACTATTAAATAAGAAAGTGCAGCTGCGCTCAAAGTATCAGGAGGGAGAGGTAGACCTAGTTTGGGAAGAACAAAAGCTCTCTATTCAAGGGTTTTGCTCTCATTTTTCTATCATTTACAGTACTTAATAGGGTAGAAAAATCAGCCCTTTTTTGGATGAACAGACAAGACGCATGTGGAATATTAGCTATGGCTTTGTTGAAATGTACTATCTAAACAAAGCACTTTAGGTTTGATAAGCCTGAAACCCTAATACTCTCTCATTCCTTTCTCAGCCATGCCTTCTGCTTAACCTGACGTGCATTTTACTGTAGCATTCAACAAGCCACTGGAAAAGGAATCAAATCTAAGCATCGTGATGAGACAGAATAAACTTTCCTGTCCCACATCATATCTGATATTGAACATTTAGCAGAAATCTAGGAAATGTACAGAGTAAAATTACAAATAGAGGTACATAAAAGGATAAAAAAAAAAAAACCCCCCTCCTAGATTTTCTTCACCGAAGAAACCAATAAAGTGGATCATTCTTTAGTGCCATTTTTATATTAGAGAAAAAATAATGGTCATAAAATATTAATTTGGTCACGAAACGAGTAGGGTCCCAATCATATCAAAGTGATATTTGATGTTACTAATGGGAGAAGAGCCATTCGCAGGAGGGCAAATATATACAGTCAATAAAATCATTGGCTTTTAGTAGTTTTGGTTATTAAATTATTTAGGGTGGGAAAGGGCATAATATCTTTGCTGACAACAAATCAAAGTTTCCACAAATATTAAAAAAAAACCCAGCTCTCAAAAAGTTAGATTTTTGTGTAGCTAAATGACACTCTCTTAAATCTGTTGGTGGTGGGAGTAGATTCATGGATGAACATTTCATCAGTACTGTTATTTTTTTTTTTCATCAATCCTAATAATGTTCGAAACAAAATCCTACTTTTGTTTGAGCATCGAAAAGAAACAACGTTAAAATGTACAAAGCTCGGCATGAAGATGTACAGTAAGTAGTACAGCTGAATGTGAGAACTAGATCTGTGTTTTTTTTTTTTGGTTGGAGATGCTACTATGATATCTTATAATGATTACATAATAACTCTTCATCTACAAACCATGTGTACCTTAAAAAAAAATGCCAAACGGTAGACTTTGCTTACCTTAGTCCAACGTAAGAGGCTACAGTTTAGTTAGTTAATGAGTTTGGGGGAAACATAAAATTTTGGGATATTCATGGATCACGAAAGTATGAATTTGAGGCGTTGATCTCCATTCTCTAGTGATTTTGTTTGAACTATTATAGTTCAGAGTTTTTAAGGTTGGACTAGAGGTGGAGAAATAAAAGTAATATTGCAGAGTTTTAGTCATTTGTCCTACATTTTCTAATGTCAAGTTAAACCCTAATCTGGTATGATTTGCAAATTGTGTAAGCATCAAGACAAATACAATAATTTGGTCTCATATTTGTATAAGATAGGTTGCAAATGTGAAATTGAGAGCATAATTGTTACACTAAAACTATATCAACATATGATTTGGAGGTACTTAAATAGCAGAATTACCATGCTCAGTCTTCAAAAGCTAAGAGGAATGAACAGCAGAACTGGATTCATGATTTTCCTTACTTTGATTCATCGCCTTCTTCTTTTTCTTCTTGTGAGGAATCCCTCTAGCTTTTGCCTGAAACTCTCTTACATCTTTCAAATAAACCCTGATTGCACCACTAGCAAAAGGGTTAGTCTCTGAAGATCCACCATTTTCTTCATAAGCAGCTCTGAGTCTTCCTATGAGAGCATCAAGGCTTCCCCATGCTTGCCTCAAAGGACAAGTGCAAGGACCTGGCGGATCAGGCTGTCCATAGAAAACACACCCTTGAACATGAACCTTAGTCTTTCCAAACTGGTCTAGATATCTCAGAAAATCCAAGACATGGCTTCCATTGCAGTGGGAAAGAGGAACTGGGGGTCTTTGATTTTTCAAATACTGGCCAAAAGTGTTCCAATCTCTTCTTTTTTGTGATTCGTATCTGCTTGGTGTTGCTGAAGATGATCCTTCTGCAACATCCTTGCTTCTTTCACTAGCCATGGTGATCAGAAGGTGAGGATTTTCCTTGGGTTTTAGTAGTAGGGGAGGAGAGAGATGGGGTGGGTAGTGAAAGGAATAGAGAGAGAATGAGGTGGAAGGAAAAAAAAAACATAAAATCACATCAATGGGGGCTACCGATAGACGTGTTATGGGCCATATCATTTGCTTTGTTCTTCATCTTTATTCTCCATTTATTTTTTAATATAAACATGCCATTAATCAATCTTACCAAAATTCCATCACATTTCTCAAAATACACTTTTATTTGAGAGGGTTCATCCCACAGTTATCATGTTATATTACTACTTGGCCTCAGGAAAGTTGTGCCTAAACTGTTATTAACAATCTTGTGTTTTTTACGTTATAAATTCAGTACATTAGAGTGTAAAGTTTGGCAAATTATTAAAAAGAAAAGTGGGTGTTGTTGATTGAATATTAAATTATTAGAAAAGGTACGTAGCAGCAGAAGACAGTAGTAATGGCAGCACTAGAATTGGAGTTTGACCTGGGAGACATTGTTTGTGGTATCCATGATCTTTTATGCATTCATCTGATCTCCTTAGATTTCATTGAAATCTAACTATTCAGATTTGATACTGCTCTCTCTTTTGCTGTCATGTATTTGACATCTGCTCTACAGTGAAGGAATAGTCTTACAGGTTTAATTAATTAACAATGCAACCGAGCAACGATGATGACGTCAAATTGTGTAACTTTCTTAATATTGTCTTTCGAACATATTTTTAGTTGAGATTTGACTCTGATATCACTTGTGAATCCGCTCCTGCTAATAAAATATTGGTAGTTTTAGACTGATACACGCGCAGATATATTCTTCAGTTTACTCAGTAAAAACAATCATGATTTTGACAACTTTGATCATTAATTTTACGGATCGAATGTGAACAAAACAAATAGGTTGTGGAGATTACTTTGTTTCGTATTTTTCTTTCTTTCTTTAATCTTCCTTTTCATATTCATAGTTTTTCAGACTCTTACATTTTTCTTATCTTATGTATTTTTATTTTACCATACCTTTGAAGCCTCGAGTATATTGACTTTATTGCCAAGGTCAATTCTCTCTCTATCTTTCTCTCTCTAAGAATCATAGGATGTTAGTGAATTATGGTTCGAGGGAATAAAAGTACCATCTAATTGCCTTAAAAAATGGAGACTGTCTGCTGGGTAATGTGACACCATTGGGAGCTAGAACTAACAAACGTACATCTCATGGAGATCATCAACTTACCAGTCGTCTTCACGTCTCTCTTCCATAACCCACCATTCATCTTCTCGGATGCTTCTCTTTGATCATCTTCTACTCCGTCCTAATGATCAGGTTTGCAGTTTAACCACGTGATGAATGGGTGATTAAGGAGGGCAGACCAGATTCTTAAGAACAGTAGTTTGTGGAAGTTCATGCACGTGAAACTAATCAATCATGATTGAAATATGTAAAATGATGATAAGAGATATGTTTGCTGTTAGACTAACATCCAAATGTGCAATCACTTGTGCGTAGATGCTCTCTGTACAATCCATGGTTGTCTCGCCATCTCCATCAAAGAACTAACCCTATTATGCAGTTTGATTTTATAACATGAAAGCTGGTGTAGGAAACCAAACAAAAGCTGTACCATTGCTGTTAATGTTTCTCTTCATGGCATTCTCATTATTTCCCCCCCACTAGTCCCACTTGCTGCCGATGAAATGGTTAGATTTAGAAGTCACCCGCATTCTATTTTGGTTGGACAAATGAACTCCCATTTTAAATCTCAATTGATTTTTTTTTTTCCTTTATAAATTCATATAATCTAAAGACGCAAAAACTTGAAGTTGTACATTAATCTTACTCGTAGTTTTTCTCTGAAAAGATTTTTTCATGTAAATCTCAGTGACCCACTTTTGTATTTTTTTTTTCGATTGTTGTTTGATTTCTAACAAAAATTGTTGATCTTCGAACACATGTTTTGAAGTCTAAAGGGTGAGCGGAATCATCTTGATCTGAAATGGGATTCGATGTCGACCCGCCCCGCAGATGCCAGAGTTGAAAATTTCAATTGTGGAATAGGTCATCATGCCTACAGCTTTTGAATCATTCCTTTCCAATTTCCGTCACCCCTTTTTATTTAAAACTTTGATGCAAGAGCTGGAAAGGGAAACAAAAAATAAAAGCTGTACTGCATTGTTGATGATGTCTGTCTTGAAATGTGTTGAATGGCATGTCGTCCACTCAAACATACATGACTATTTGAGTGTTTGAAGTGAATCTGGAACCTTATTTCTCTGCCGACATGAAAAGAAAGATCTCTTGTTGTCGTTTTCCATTTTCATGGCTTCTCTGCAGTCATTAGTTCATCCAACATAAAAAGCCAGCAAAGTATTTGAACTGGCAAAAGGAGATCAACTTCATCTTAATCGACTTTCGCTTCATGTTCAGTGTTTTAATCCTTTTGATCAAAGAAGGTGAACAGAATTCCATCTCTTGATCATTATCGCTAACACGATGATCGATTGGAGAGTATAAAAATGTATATAATTGTAACAACTATCGAATTTATACAACGAAACGCTGCATTAGAAACAATATTGCATGAAGCATGAAGCGTTGTTAATTGCTTAATACATGCTTCAGGAGCTGTAATCTACTTCAGGAAGATGTTTAAGATGTGTACACATTATACTTGTGGTTTCTCACCAGCTATGGTCAGAGCTTCCTCGAGAGCTTGGGCAAAAGTCGCAATTTTATGCGTGAAAAATCCCACTAACATGGGTATCAATTCTAACGGCATCGCGCCATATTGTTCGACGGCGATTCTGTTAGAAAACGCATAAATTTAGAGAAATATCGCATCTATCGATAGTCATCGCTAAAACCATATCTAACAGTGAACTTACCCGTTCCATCGATTATAGATCATGACCAACACAACAGGGACCAGTAACCTTGGCTGTGCAACAGCTCCTCTGCAATAAATTTGCACTATTAGCATTCATATTTCGTCCTTAATGCTTCACCATCATGTATAAGGTAAAGCTTGATCATATTCCTAAATTCTAAATCACAGGATATGGTATTATTCAATTGGGCAATTATAACATAAATCGAGCAAACTAGAAAATCCTCGTTGAGCGAATGGGAAAATACAGCTATGACATGAGAATTATCGAGATAGGAAATACATACTTTACAACTCCTTTCGAGCCACCAGCCAAGGAATCTACGGTACTTCCCAGCATTCGTACGTACACCAAAGATCCAAGTAAACCAGCACCAAAGCTGAATACGGAATGAATTGATAAAAAAAAATGCCGGTATAAGTCTCAAAAAAGTACATATTAACTTCCCAATTGGCTATGATTCCTGTCGAATTGTAATTGACTAATTATAGACGCGACAAAGTAATAAAGAGATCGCACAAAAGGAGGAATTATTCCATTATTCCAAGAGCAGTCTACTTGATTATCACAAATATCACATGCTGAATAATTTCAGTCAAAATGCATTTTGATATCCACATATGATGGACCTGGCTGCAACTGCAGGAGAATACGAGACGTATGCCGAGACCAAACCAATACCGCCTATCCCCAGAGTTAGAATTTGCAACTTTTTCTTGAGCTGCAAAAGAACGAAGAAGAGAGAAAGGAGAGAACCTTCAGTACAAGACACTAGAAAGATAGTTTATTGAATTATTGCTTAACGAGTTCATCACTGCAAAACATTTACCTTATAATACTGCTCCATAGCCTGTGCAGCCAACACTTTCGGGTCCTCTTTAGACCGTCTTATTTCCCGAAACAGTACATCCTACAGTAAAGCAACATTATATCTCAAAAATCTCCCCTTCTAATCTTGTAAAAGCTTAAAAAGATGGTAAATCAATATTGTGAAAAAGGCCTCAAATGACTTGCACTTCCTCCAGTTGCAGCTGCATTCGCTTTATCCCATTTTTCTTGCTCACGTCTGGTGGGAACAAATTTCCACCTAGCTGATATCCTCCCTTCAGTCTGAGATAATTTCATTCTCGATTTTAGAGACGGAAAAGGATAGAAAACTGAAATCTACAAGCTAAGAATCAAAGAACTCATATTGACATCAAAGAGTTTTTTTTTTCTCAAACCTGGTTTGTGGAATTGACCAAGTCTTCCGACACGGATTTTGAAGGAGCAGCAAGTTCTTTGCTCAAATCAACTTCCAAACTGTATGGAAATTCGTAAAAAAAAAAAAGAATTACTATACTAAGGAACTGTGGAATAGCACTGAAAAATAACAATTAAGAAAAGGGGTTAACATCATAGCTAACCTGTTCAAGGACATGACTCGATTTAAGCTAAGAAACCCAGAAGGCTCATCCTGTTTACACCAACGTAAGGGATCAATGATTGCACAAGAATGCTACAGATTTCCAGCAATTGGCAAAGACCAATCTAAGCTATTTCAAAAACCACCATTCTCTATTTTCAAGGAACAAGAATCTAATCACAACGGAAGATCATTCTCGCATGAGGGAAGCAAACAAAAACATTGAGCACAAAGAAGCTGCAATAAGACTATGAGTTAACAACATTTTGTTTTTTTATCAGGATATGTGTTTGTTATAACCCGCCATGTGAAGACAATGAATGTCCGATGGGGTTCAACTCATACCAGTGGGGGTGCACAATCTCACTGTGCTTGGGAGAGCGAAAAATATATGGTTCATAAGTAGAATTCTCCTCCCTACTTAGTACAACGCGTTTTGAGGTTGACCTCAAAGACAAATCTGTTCAATCAGAACAGAGAGGACCGGAGGACGTTACAAATGGTATCAGAGCCACTGTTCAATCAGAAGTGTGGCCGACGAGAACGTCGGACCCCGAAGGAGGGGGGGGATTGTGACAGCCCACCATGCGAAAGCAATGAGAGTCTGGTGGGGCCCAACTCATACTAGTGGGGGTGCACAATACCACATTGCTTGGAAGAGTGAAACATATATGGTTTTAAGTAGAGTTCATCTCCCTATCTAATACAATGCGTTTTAGAGTTGAACCCAAAAACAAATTCATGCGGACTTGAGTCAAAGTAGACAATATTGTACTGGGAGAATCAGAGGACGTTACAGTGTTTTTGTTGATGTGTTGATAGTTGCAACACGATGGAGTCAGGTCGAATCCATTGAATGACGCTAATTTATTAATGCATAATGCTCTCATTAGTTTGATGACGAGGAAGATCCAAACTTTCATAAGCAAAATGGTAACTAAGTAAAGAAATTCAAGACAAGACAAGCATCAACCAATCAAGTTCGAGTGTTCAGCAATCAACAATCCAAGTCGTCCTCATACCTGCTATACTATGTCGAGCAACACAAAAAAGATGAATGTTCGTCATATAGCCATTCAAAACTTCAACGAAGGTAATTTGTAATTCATTGATATTATTCTTTTGACAGAAACAATCAAGTAACTCAATCAAAAGCAATTGAAAATGCAGCAAGGGAGAAGAAAAACGAGGAAAACTGGGCTGGATTAAAAAAAAAAAATGCAACCTTAGTGGAATTAGCTTGAATAGAAGAATCATCTGGTTGGTTCTGAATCAATTTTTGCATTCGCCCCATAAAATCTTTGTTCCAAATAAAGTCATCAGAGGTTAATGGATCATCTTCTTCGCCTCCCCAGTACTTACGGAGCTTCGAGGTGGTCGGCGGTCCACCGTAATCCCCCGGAGCCACTCCAGTGGACCATTTGAGGGGCTTCTTTTTAGGCAGAATGACCTTGGTCTGTCGAGGGTCTGGTACAGGCGACGGAGTTGCAGAGTCGTGGGAAACAGGTGTGGCCGATGAGGCGACTGAGATATAGTTCAGCACCGCCATCATTGGTGGTTGGTGGAGCGAGGAGTGGAAGAGGATGAGGTTAGCAGATTTCAGTTACAAATTCTGAGGTTCATAAATCAAAAATATCTGCTTGATTTCAGAAAGTCTTCATTTTTCAACGTATTAAAGCTAAGATTCCAAGATGATGACGGAGTTGACTGAGATGGGCACAATGGTAAATGCACATTCTATATCTATACGTGTCATTCTACTATTGGTAAAGTACGGCAAAATTTCCGATAAGTCTTTGAAGTCTCTCTCCTCTCTCTCCCGGAGCCAAAGTGACGAATTTCTCAGACCAAAAACCCGTAATTCTACCATCTCAGATCGGCTATGGCCTACTCCAAGGACCGCGAGACCTTGATTTATGTCGCCAAGCTGGCTGAACAGGCTGAGCGTTACGATGGTTAGGGTTTATGTTTCCCTCTGATTTTGGAAATTACTCGTTGCATTTCTGCTGTAACTTCTTTTTCTTGGATCGGTGTGTTATGTGTTAATCTATAGTTGAATATGCCTCTGTAGCTCTTTAAATCTGGATGTGTCTCAATTAGAAGCGGGATCCAATCTGTTTAGCGCGGACAATTCTTTTAGAACGTCGACGAATTTAGTTTTTTCATTTATAAATCTTAGGGGTCATTGATGTTCGTTTTGAATTAGGTTGGAGGTGTCAAATATGTTTCTGGAAATTGATGATCTATTATGAACGCTGAAATGTGTATTTTGATGGCTGTTATGGTCATGAAAGCTTGGAAGTTCATTTATTAGATGAAATATGTCATTCTTTTCTTTTGATTTTCCATGGGGCGTCAGTTTTTTCTTTTGACTAACCTCTTTTCCCTTTTGATTTTGGCAGAGATGGTGGAAGCAATGAAGAGTGTTGCAGAGCTTGATGTTGAATTGACAGTTGAAGAGCGCAATTTACTGTCTGTCGGATATAAGAATGTCGTTGGTGCACGAAGAGCCTCGTGGAGGATTTTATCGTCAATAGAGCAGAAGGAAGAAGCTAAAGGAAATGAAGCTAATGCCAAAAGAATAAAGGGATATCGTCACAAGGTTGAATCAGAGCTATCAACAATTTGTGGTGATATCATGACTGTGATTGATGAGCATTTAATTCCTTCAGCCACAGCTGGTGAATCAACAGTATTCTACTATAAGATGTTGGTGTTTACTCCTTATATCTTTATATTTAGTGAACATTTTTAGAACTTAATTCCTAATGAGCTAAGATGCTCTTCGCCACAGGAAAGGAGACTATTATCGGTATCTTGCGGAATTCAAAGCTGGTAATGAGAAGAAAGAGGCTGCCGATCAATCTATGAAAGCCTATGAGGTGTGTTCTGGATTTTATAACTTTCAATGTGAAGTTTTTTCTTCCAACATCGGGTTTTCCACATGTATTTCATGCTTGATTTTGAGTGCTACCTCTTGTTGGTGTTTGATTTGTTGGTGTTTGATTTATGATTGAGTGTTGGTACTCTCATTAACCTAACAGAAAATAGAATCAGTTTAGCAAATCCTGCCTTTGTATTCTATTTTTCCTTGTTCGTGTCTCTTATTTTAGAGATTGTCTTAGACTGGGAAGTGATTGGAGGTGCACGAAAGAATTTAATTAGTTGCCTCCTAGGTTTATTGTGCATAAAAAAAAAGGGGGCAAAATGGCTTATTTAATGCCAGGATTATGACCTTATCAATGAGTGTTTTTCCTTTCTCATGTCAAAATTATTTTTTTCCTTCATTCTTGACTGTATCATACTTCTGTTTTGTTGTTTTGTTCTGCTTTCCTAAAAGCTAAAATATATTCCCGAATTCTGGGCGCTTGTCTTTTATTTGAGAGGTGCAGCCAGATATGAACATATTTTTCTGTAAATTATCTCTTTGCAGGCTGCAACCAGCTCTGCTGAAGCTGATTTACCACCTACACATCCCATCCGATTGGGCTTGGCATTGAATTTCTCTGTCTTTTATTATGAGATCATGAATTCACCTGAGAGGTTTGTCATATTCCATCTTTAGCGCGAATGAATGACCATTATTATAACGTGAAACAAGTTTTGCCTTTCTCAGGGCCTGCCACCTCGCAAAGCAAGCTTTTGATGAAGCCATCTCCGAGCTTGATACTTTGAACGAGGAATCATACAAGGACAGCACTTTAATCATGCAGCTTCTTCGAGACAATTTAACATTGTGGACTTCTGACATTCCTGAGGATGGAGGTGACTAAAATTATCTCGGAAGTTTTGTGTTTACTTTTCTGTATTTCTAACTTGTGACGTTGATGTTCTTCTCCAAAACATGTCCACGGTGAACATTTCCATAGTATATTAATGTCATTGTCTTGCAATACTACAGATGATGGTCAGAAGATCAATGGAACTGCAAAGATCGGTGGGTTTGATGCTGCAGAGGTTGGTTGGTCACATCTCTCGGCTATAAAATCTGTGTTTTTTGACTGCCCTATTTATTGATCCTATTTTATCCTGCAGTGAAATGAATGGTGCCTTCGAAGCATCAAGTCGTGGCATGATATTCACTCTAGTGTCAAGTAGAGAAGGTCTATTCGTCTCTCTATTTTTCTTATGAAGCATATAATTGCGTGGTTTATTTCGTAAAACATGACGTCTAGCGATAGTCGGTCCAAATCAACAATCAGACAAGCTTTCGGCTCAGGTGGTGGTCAGAGTGCGGTGGATTAATTTGGTTGCAAAGGGTAGGATTAATCCCTCTGGCCAGATGGAGGGTTCATGTCACTTGTCATAGCTTTGTTGTGTATTTTATGGTTTTAGAGTCTTTTACTTTAGTTCTACCTGCCTAGTGACTGCCTCATTGGTTGTAGTGACTGTGCCGCATGGTCTTGCGCTTATTCTAGTATTGCTACATATGAATCTTATTGTTGGGATTTCCAATAAAGCATCCAATCTTGATTGGTTAGTGGCCTTTTCTTTGCCTAAAACTATCCTTGTCTAATCGTTTTGATCAATGGATTTTGGGTTGTTGTCTCCAATTTGTTAGGTCTGTAAAGGTTCGGTCAAGTGTTATATTTGAAACACTATCCGAGACCAATTGGTTCTGGCTATTAAATTTTGAGCATAGTAAGTCTGTTATCGGGCAGCACCATGTATATAATGTAGAAACTTCATCGCCATTCCATCAAGATATTTGCAGACAGAATCCATGGCGGAGAAGGAAGGTGGAGTTGCGAAACAAGGCCGCAGAGATGGACTAAAATTGGCACTCTCTCTTCTCCAACAATTCAAACTCCCAGAAGGGCTCCTTCCGTTATCCGATGTGATCGAAGTCAGGTTTGTAAAAAAGCACAGGGTACATGTGGATTGTGCAGAAAAATAAAGTGCAGCATGAATTCAAGATGATAAGCAAGATGGTTAGCTACAGCAGCGAAATCACAGGCTATATTTGTGAGAAGAAGATTCATAAGCTCAAAGGAGTGAAGGAGCTGATGCTTTGGCCTTTCTCTCTCTCTCTCTCCAGGTTTTTCTATGAAACAATTATATTACAGGTAAAAGAGAAAATGCCAAATCTAATATCTCTCATGATGAATGGAAATTAACTGGGGGAGTTACCGTGAAAGTGAAAGTGAAAGTGAAAGTCGAGCAAAAGTGAAACGAATGGCTTTTTTCTAAAGAGTACAATTCTGCAAGCACTCCTCCAAGAACTTGTGGGTCGGACGAATCATCTCCATTAACTTTTCTCCATCCTTGTAAACCTTGAATGTTGGAATAGTTCTTATGCTTTCAGCTTTTGATATCGCTATGCTCTCCTCTACATCAACCTTCAACCACAACGTATCAAGCAAAATCTCAAATAAGAGATTCTCAAAACAGATGGAGAGCCTAACTTCAAAATAAATTGACAAGACTTACCTTGAAAAATTTTATCGAAGGATGTCGAACGCGCAACATATTTACAAACATCGATGACTCTTCGGATAGGTCGCCGGAACCAACTCCGAAAAGAACCACTGAAACACCTGAAATTTAAAGTTCAGAAGATACTTAAAACAGATGGGAGACAAAGTAGAAGATATTCAATTATTCTTTTGAGTTCCATGCGATTGAGCTTACCGGGTAGTGATATTGCAGCTTTAAACTTGGGGAGAGCAGAAATTTCCTCTACCTCGCCCTCTAATATCCTTCTAACTTCCCCACCTCTAGAATTTCTAATCGCACAATATGCATGGCGTAGAGCTTCTGCAACTTCATTGTCTTCGGGAAGCTCTCTCTTCAAAACCTCGTAATCTTTCACAGCTTCAACCCATCTTTCAAGCTGCATGAAAATTGAAGAAAAAAAAAATGAGCTAGTAAAACATCATCAACAGAACAGAAATGAAAACAAATAAACATTTCATGTCATTGAACCTTTGCATTTGAGGCGGCTCGACGAAGAAGTGCCTTGGTGTAGTTTGGTTGGATCTTGAGGGCCTGGTTTGAGTCCTCTATAGATTGTTCCCACAATCCGAGCTTGGACCAACATACTGCTCTATTGAAATAGAGAACGGAGTTAGAGCTATCGTATTTGAGACCCTCTCCATATGCTGAGCAGGCATCAGCATATCTTCCCAAACTGAACAGCTCTTTTCCCTGGGAACGAGCAAGCGTCACCATTTTCACATTATTCAACATTCTTGCAACTTCAACATTCTTGCAATCGATATTCCAAGCCTTCTCGGCTGAAGAAACTGCATTTTCAAACCTGCAAGCCATTTGTAAGCGGCTCTTACCATCCAAAAATAATAATTGGAGGTTTGGAGATCGAGTGATATTTCAGAGCTTACCTTCCCATTGCCATCTCAACCTGAGTTTGAACAAGTAGCACGTAAGCTTCAGTAAGGATTCCATGGAATTTGGGTCGTGGGAAGGAAGGTGAATAAGTTTCCAGCTTCAAAATGCTTGTTAAGCACGAGTTGGCATCATCAAGCTGGTGGAGCTTCAAAAATCCTTCTGCTTTGCAAGCAATAAGCTGCAGGGTCATTTGAAATGGGGACAAGATGCTTCAAGTTTGGCTCCACGAACCGCGAGATTAGAGGTATTAAAGCTATGAATCTACCTGAGGAGAAGAATCTGCACCAGCTGCCATGGCTGCATCACATTCCGTAAGAACAACTCTCCAATCACCAATTTTTCGAGCATTTGCACATTGTACGAGATGCATCTCTAGTGCCTTTAACTTGTGCAATTCGGACTGAATTGCTTGCTGGCCAGAAAAAAAGAGGTGGCTCCGAGCATTTTCTACGTGCCCAAAGCTGGAGATAGTTGAGATTAAGAGGACAAGTCATGGGAGCCAAAGGAATAAAGTTAGAGCCCAGGTACTACAAATTTCAACTAAACTTAGATAAAACTTTGAAAAACGAGAGATCTGCCTAGCTTCTTAAACACTCACCGGATATAAATGGCAGCCAATCTATGGTGAGCTCTAGCATAATCAGGATCCAACCTTACGGCTTCCTCACAATCCCTCGCGGCCTCATTCAACCTACCAAGCGCCGTCAATGCTGCCGCTCTGTTACTACGATATGCTGCATTGTGGGGATGCAAGGAAATGGCACGGTCGTACAAAGACAAAGCTTCAACAAAGTTTCCTTTCCTATACAACTCGTTGCCCATATTCTTCACCTCCTCTGGATCATGGCTCGCCAGTGCCCTCTTGAAAATCGGTTCGCCAGCAGATTGAGAATTTCGAGACACTAGTCCATCAACATGGTTCACAGCGCTCGCCATTTTAGCAGCACCACGCATAATGCTGCCATGCCCGTAATTTCCGGTGCCAGAACCAAGCACGTCAATCTTGTTTGCTGTTTTATGAGCAATGCCCGGCTTAAGGACCTTCCCCGAAGGACAAATGTTACCGCTTGCAAACACATTGGTGCTGGGATTCGAAGAGACGTTGTTTGCACCATTCGTACTTCCTCCATTAATTGCACAAGAAAATAAGTTGCCAGAGTAGATCAATGGCGCTCCAGCTGACACTGATCTCCGATGACGAGGTTTCGAATTATTCATTTCGGACATGGATCGAGGATTCTCAATCCACTTCGGACTGGTTTCTGATAAAACTGAAAGCTCGGCCGAGTTATTATTTGCTTTCCCATCCGATCTTCTGTTCAGTTTGCCGTTTCCGGCTTTTTCTGAAACTGAACCAGACGCGACACCATTAGCACCGGTACACAAACTCCGAGTCGTCAACGGTGAGATCGGTGAACCGAGATCCAACTCTTTGAAATCCGGTTTATTTTCGCAACACAAGGAATCCCGAAAGCGGGTATCAAAGGAATTGAAACTCATATCTTCGGAGTAAGAATTGATCTGGTATCTTCTTCACAAGCACCGCTTCGGTTGGCCCTCTGTCTCTACGGCTACTACGTGTGTCTCTGTGTTCATATTCTCCTCCTTAATTGACTTCCAATCTATTTCTCTAAACTCAGCTGAGCTGGCACTCGTGGGGTCCGCGAATATGCCCTCTTCACTCGGGTGCCGGTCCTAATAACCTGCTTACGTGGACTTTGCACTTTACCCTTTTCCCCTATCATCTTTTGTTACTCTAACGAAGGGAGGGAAGGGTAAATATGTAAATAGCAGGTGGGACAGAACAGAGTGCCGTGACAGCTGGGCCATGGGGACAATTATTCGTTAGACTAATAAAAATTAGAATAAATAAATCATAATTATAGAGTCTAATTAATTATTTATGTGTCTAATCATAATCTATGTGTCTAGGGAAGGCTACTAATTAATTGGACATTATCTCCATAATGGGGATCAACTATCCAATTATACGTGTTATTTAAGTACGTAATTGAGAAGTAGAAAGTGGGTGTCACATTGTTAAGCACTAACAGCATGTAAGACAAAATTAATATTGTACTTTTTAGGGTAATTATCGATTTGAATATTGTACTATACACTTTTTTTCAATTCGCCCACTGTACTAAAAAAACGGGCAAACCGAACCCTGTATTTTGATTCTGTTATCAATTTTGACCTTCTATCAACAATTTCATTAAACCCTTATTTAAAAAATTACCAAACGATCTTGGATTCAATTGAAATTTTTACCACATATTCACTACTTAATGAGAAGATAATCTAGAAATTTTCGTGATTGTTTAATATATGTACGATTTATTGTAATTTTATTTTAGTATTTTATAAAAATATTATAATAAATCATACAAAATTTAGAAAATCACGAAAATTTTTCTATTATCTACTCATGATTAGGGGTGGGCAATCATCGGTTCGGTTCGGTTTTGGACCGAACACAACCTACCTTTTCGGTTTCGGGTTCCGGTTTCCGAACCCGAACCTGAATAACTTAAAACAGACCCGAACCTAAAAGTTCGGTTCAGTTCGATTCGAGTCAAGTCGAGTCATACTTGTAAACATGAAATAAATACAATTAAAATTGTATATCATTAGAGACCTGATACATGTACTAAAAATTTAAAGCATGTTTAAAAATTTAAAAGTTCGGTTCAGATGCGTTTAATAATTCAAGAAACTGTGTAAAAATAACCCCAAGATGATCTACATTTCATTTTCTACAAAATGGGAAAAAGATTATAAATAGAAATAAAAAAAAAATCATCATAAGAAACTCCTCAACCACCTATCATTATTAGTCATTGACTTGGAGAAGAAGTTCTGTTCCCACAAAGCCGAGTTCTAATCTATAAACTACGGATCCCAAAAATATTACTCCATTACCAGAGATCTTGAGGAATAACAATGGCCGCCGTCGCCATCCTACCCAATGAGTACGGTTATGTGG
The DNA here is from genome assembly GCA_022432975.1 of Begonia masoniana. Taxonomy (NCBI): domain Eukaryota; kingdom Viridiplantae; phylum Streptophyta; class Magnoliopsida; order Cucurbitales; family Begoniaceae; genus Begonia; species Begonia masoniana. The sequence continues at coordinate 56,219,973 of CM039503.1, forward strand.
CCGTTGTTCTTCTTCTCTACGTCGTTCTCAATTTCTGGATGGGTTTCCAAGTCGGCAAAGCTCGTAAAAAGTACGCGTTCGTCTCTGTTTTGCTTCTGTTTCCTCTAATTTCGTTTTGGTTTCTGCCCTAAGCCGAAATGCCGATTGCGAATGCCGATTGCCGACTCCCCAACACCCTAATTTGTTATTTACCTTCGGTTTTTCGGTTTGGTTCGGGTTTGCCTTACACCCGAACTGAACCCGAACACAAATTGGCTCACCCGACTCGATCACAAACGAGTCCTCTTCGACCCGCACCTAACCCGAACCTGAACCCGAACCCGAACCCTCGGGTCGGTTCGGTTCCTCGGGTTCGGTTTGGGTCTGCCCACCCCTACCCATGATAGGTTGAATATGTGAAATTTTTTTCAAATAAATCAAATATCGTTTGGTAGTTTTTTAAAAATTAATTTATAAAATAAAGAAGAAACTGAGATTAATTTTAAAAAATACCAAACGATATTTGATTTATTTGAAAACATTTTCATATGTTTAACCTATTATGGGTAGATAACAGAAAATTTTTTGTGATTTTCTAAAATTTGTATAATTTATTATAATATTTTTATAAAATACTAAAATAAAATTACAATAAATCGTACATGTGTTAAAAAATAACAAAAATTTTCAGATTATCTTATCATTAAATAGTGAACATGTGGTAAAAAGTTCAACTGAATCCAATATTGTAGGGTTTAATGAAATTGTTAATAGAAGGTCAAAATTGATAACAAAATCAAAGTACAGGATTCGGTTTATCGATTTTTTTAGTACAGGAGACGAATTGAAAAAAAATGTATAATACATTATTTAAATTGATAATTACCCTATTTTTTAATATTTTAATCTTATTAGATTGAATTAGTTGATTGATCATGGATCTTTTCAAGATTAGGAGGGCCATAATCACCCACAATTGTATAATATAAACTTAAAGGTTATTACCAACACAAGCAAACCAGAATCACATTAAACAGCTCGTTCAACCACCAAAAACACCATACGGCATAGCATATCCCGAAATACACTTGCTACAAACACGTAATCCAAGCAAACAGCCCCTGCCGAAGCCGGGTTTTACTACTAGCTCACTCTTCGCTCTACGAGACTCTTATGGGTCTACTGGCGCAGCTCGGGTCGAACAAAGTCAGCATCCGCTGGGACTGAAATGTCTACTGTTGGTCTCAGTTCGGCACATACTTCGATGGCAGCATGGACTGGATCCGACATGAAGTTGCTGATCAGGTCCCGGTTGACTGGCATTCCGTTGTCGACTGCAACCAATGCCTGCTGGGTTAAGATGTAATCGAATCGCGGGGCCCACTTTCTCGATCCCAATCGAGCCGTGGTTGAACAGTTGTCGACCATGAAAGAAACTCCCCGGGCGTGCATGAATGGGTTCAGAGAATCCACCGACTCGATCACACTTTCGTTGATGATTTCCGAGTAGGAATGCCCTTTCTTCCTCAACACTTCAATCTGAATTTTACAGAAAATCATTGTACATTCAATAAAATTCAAGTGCCTTCAAGCCTTTTTGTCTATATACACACACAGAATGTACCTGAGCCATCATCAAGGCCACAAAAACACCAGCTGTGAAAGGATGTAATGGCCCGAGGTCACCGGCTGGTCGTGTTTGACGGACTCGCTCTCCGACTTTCCACATCCGGGTTTGATCAATTTTCCCCATGGGAAAAGCGGGTAGACCATCCTTCTCCTGTAAACTCCAAAATCACGTTAGAAAATTCATTCTTTTAACACAAACTTAAGTATTTAAAAAGGAAATAGTGGCACCAAACAAGCATCGACATACGTAAAATCGTCGTCCAGCCAAGACAACACTCTGGATCTCACTTCCAGTGGCCACATCTTCATAACATTCGTACAAGATGTCCATGCAGGGATAGTAAGAGGCGCTATAAGCTACCTCAAATTCCCTCTTGCCTTCTTCGGACAAGGAATTATACACGGCTAACATACCCTGTAAGAAAAAATAGTACAAATTACTGTAAAAAATTGATAAATGGGCACAAAAATGGATGTGAAAATTTGAGATTGATAAAATGACCTTGGTAGAGATGGTCTTGGATATTGTCCCTGTTATTGATTCTACTGTGTTCTTATAAGCCAGATTCTCGTCCATTCCATTGTCGGTGTACCTTCTAAACAAGGACTCCACGATTCCGTGGACAGCACCTAGCAAGATGCCTGTAAACATGGAAGAAAAGGTTGGCGTTAAAGAGCACGGAAAATCAAAGAGATTCGTGTAATAATTGAAAGCTACCTCTTTCACCAAAGATGTCACTCTTGTACTCCTGCTCTAATGTAGTGGCAAATGTGAAAGGAGAGCCGAGGGCAATTGACCAACCCAGAGCAACATCCGTGGCTCGACCATCAACATCCTGCATACAGCTTTACACATTTGAGAAGAGAGACAGAGAGACAGAGACAGAGAGAGAGAGAGAGATGACCTGGTGGACTGCAAAACTTGCGTTAATTCCGGCCCCATTGATCTCTTTTCCTTGAACATAAAGTCTCCTTACTGAGGGGCCCATTCCCTTTGGACACACAGCAATGACACTAAGATTCTTAGGAAAATCACGTCCCATTGATTGCAAATGTCCAAGAAGAAATCCATGGGAGAGACCAAGAATGCTATTTGGCTTCATGTGAGAGAAAACCTTCTCATAATTATCTGCCTGAAATATGCAATCAACAAGATCATTCATGAGCTCATCAGATCTGCGAGAATGTAACCAAAAAGGCCAACACAAGACTATTTGACATAAAATCTAAGCAAAACATTTCTACATTATTGATGGTGTAAGAGAAAATGAAGGAATTAGAATCCGAGATACAGAAATTATAATCAACTTACCTGTGCAGCATCAGAAATCAAAAGTAGCACAAGATCACTGCCGGAGATGGTTTCCCAAATATCACCTAACGTTCCATTCTCTTCTGTAAAGCCAGCAGCCCGAGCTTCCTCAAACGAACGGGAACCTTTTCTGAGTCCAATCTGAATATAAATAAAAGTGAGCATATAAAATGTTAAATAAGGAAATACAAGGATCAAAACTTAGAAACAACAATACCTTCACAACAATATCTGACTTTGCCTCCGCAAGAGAATCCCTGAAGTTTTGAGCTTGAGCAGGTCCCTAAACAAAAGAGTGTAAGGTTAGCAGCCCTGGCTAAAAAAGAGGGATTTGGATACATCAAACAATATGATTGACTAAGCCCATGGAATAACATTTAACCAAATATGAACTCAGGTAAAGTTTTATTCGATGTTTGATCAATTTTTCCCTCACCCACAAATGAAATGTACAGATTGAGTTCAACAATATAGATATCTCCCATTTTAAGAAGGAGGATCACACAAACTCAATTCCAGACTTCCAGAAAAAATGGGATTAGACAAATTCTGAACGCTGCTCGATATAAATGAGTAATCTTTTTCTTTCAAATTTACTATTTTTTCCTTCTGCACCAAAGATGTCGTAAATGGAGGCATTATTATAGTACAGGAAGAGTAATAGGAAATCACCTGCGAACCCCAGCCAATAACACCAATTTGTTTAATACCCTTTAGAGCATCTGGCAGCAAATGGAACAAATCTCTTCCTCCTCGCACAATATACTAAAAAAAACAAAAACCAGACTTCAAAAACGTTGGATATGTGACACTTTGAGGGTGGTTTAGCCGACAATAAAGAAATAAAATTGAAAAACCTCATCGTGTCCAGCTAGGTTGATCTTCTCTTTCTTGAATACAGAGGTCTCAAAATCCAGAGAAGTAAGCGGCATTATCGCGGGAGCCGAAACCATGCGCGCTCCAAGAACCAAGCCACCCCTGCTACCGCCATCGCTAGCAGCTCTAAGACACTTCAAAGCTTTTAAGGAAGATGAGGAGGAGATAAAGCCAATGCTTTGAGTCCCAGTTATTTTTGGGACAGCTTGATTTCTGGTTTGGAGCGAAGGAGCAGACGCGGAAGGAGACGCAGAGAAAGATGTAGCCGCCGCCATGGATGCCTAAACAGAGGAGGGCAGGAAGTAAAGATAATGGGAACAAGATGCACATTTAAGAAGCGATTTTTCTGTGAAGTTCATGGGCTTGTTAGTTGGAAGACAAATCATGCGTGTAAGCCCAGTTACACATTTTGTGTCGTGTTGGATCCGTTTCACGTTCTCCATACCAAAATCATTCAAATTGCCTTTTTTGAAGAAAAAAATCCAAACTTTTTTAACGGAGCTGAAATCTTGAGAATTCCATAGTCGGTGGATAAATCTTCATGCCTTTTCTCCTGATGAATGTTCTACAGAACTACTTGATTCTTCTCCGACTCCAGTATCTACACATCCTCGATAAATATTCATGACTTCGAACTTATTTTTAATAGAACAAGACTTGTATTCTTCAAAAGGAATCCTCAGTGCGAATTACATTGATCACACTTTATTATTATACCTTATAAAGATAAACTTTATTCAATTACTTACTACTGGATTTCATCTTTTTCCGAACGAGGCCCCTTTTACATAATAACTTGTTTTCCTTTTGGAAGTATGTATTCATTATCCTCTTGAAAAAAGGAATTTTTCTTGCTCTCTGGTTCTCTCTCTATCTCTAAGACTCTTATGCTAATGGTTCTGGCAGCAGGAAGTAACAGTCTTTCTGCTATCCCAGTCCATGGGTACCCAAGAGCAGGAAGATCAAGATTATGCAAAAGGGGCCTCTTGCATTTTCAAGTGGCAGCGAGCTCGGAAATGGCTACCTCTGGGGGTGGAAGAGGGACGGCGGTGTTCGAGGAGGGACGTCTAGACCACCCAAAATGGTCGGGCGAGACCCCTCTCTCTCGCCTTGTGAGCACTCTCATTTCCTTTAAGCCCATCTTCTCGATCCTCAAGCTTGGCGCTAGACAAGTCCTTATAAGGTCCTCTCGAAAACTCTTGAATTTTATTTAGGTAGCCATTGCCTTTTCTTTTGGATGTGAATGGAGTTTTGGGATGTGGGTTTGAGCAGTACAGCTGAAAAGAAGAACATTCCTTGGCGAGAAATGACGAAGGAAGTGTTGGAATCTGATGTTTATAGCGAGCTCGAGACAATTCGGGACGCCTCCATTGTGTACCCAGATTGTAAATTTAGCTCCTTATTTCTGATATTCCATTTTCATCATCTTCTTCTTTTTAGCGTTTTGTAATTGATCTTGTGCTAGCTCCTCACTTCTGATATTCCATTATGTCCACCTACTTGAGATCAGACTCATCGTTTACTATCTATACGTAGAGGGGATTTTTTTTGTCGATTGAGCAATCATGAAGCTAATTTTTTTTAACAGATTACCTGAGTCCTTTCCACGCATATGATGAAGGGAATCTTTCATGGTTGGTCAGTATTTATAATGAACGAAATAACTATATATGCACTCTTTTCGGATTGGTAACAACAAGACATAAATTTGAGGTGCTTTTTTCAGGCTGCAGCAGAAGCAGAGGCTGCAACAATGTCGATGGTGAGACGAGCACTTCCTGATGTTACATCTGCAGATGAAGCAAATGAAATAATGTATGGAGGTTGGCTTGGAACAATTGAAAAGCATCATTTACAGTATTCAGCAAACAACATCCAAGACATTTTAGACATTGGCTGCTCAGTAGGTGTAAGCACAAGGTATTTGGCTGATAAATATGCTTCGGCTAGAGTCACCGTAAGTGATATTTCCTTATTTTTTTAAGCTGTCGAAATGAGATATGTATTCATTATGCTGCTCAATATGTTACTCCATTAAATTATGTGCTATCTGTATGGTGTAGGGACTAGATCTGTCTCCATACTTTCTGGCCGTGGCTCAGTTTAGGGAAAAGAAAAGAGCCGCCCCAAGAACGAACAGGATTACCTGGGTTCATGCTAACGGGGAAGAAACTGGCTTGCCGAGTGGATCATTTGACCTCGTTTCAATTGCTTTTGTTGTAAGAATCCTTTTTCCCTCACAGTTTTCTATTTGAAAAAGTCATTTTTAGTTACAAAAATATGGATGATGAAAGTGTAGCCATAGATTATTATATTGGAGGATGTAGAAAAAGATAGTTAGTGTCTTCCTTCTTATGCTGACAATCTATAATGCGTCGGTCAAAAAACCTCGCTTCTGAAATTGTTCGAGTGGTGAAATACGAGTATTATTTCTTTGTTCACTCCTGAAACTTCATTGATGTTAAGTATAAGCTTGCAGCTGCATGAATGCCCTGAAACTGCAATAGTTGGTCTGCTGAAGGAAGCATTTCGCCTGCTGCGACCAGGAGGCACACTTGCTGTGACGGACCAATCGGTAAACCACGATTGTCGTTATACCATGAATTAAGTACAAATCTTGTTGAAAAATTCTGACGTTTTGACTTGCTCTCTTTGCAGCCAAAATCAAAGGCCCTTCAGGTATGCCTCCATCTTTTATAATATGGTTAAATTCATCAGGCTTTTAAGTGTCGATTTCCTTTCAAATACCCACTTCTTCTGAAGAATTATGTAATGATTTCTTGTGGTTTCCATCTTTTGAAGATTATATCAGTTTCTGACTTAGGTGTATTTGCAGGATCTGCCTCCGGCGATTTTCACTTTACTGAAGAGTACAGAACCATTTCTAGATGAATATCACCTCACTGATTTAGAAGGAAGAATGAGTGAAGTTGGCTTTCTGAACGTAACAAGTGTGATGACAGATCCAAGACACAGAACCGTAACTGCGACAGTACCGTCTGTATGACAAACCTCGTCGACGCCAATTGGCCTGCAAGTTTGTGGGATGGAAACATTTGGCAAATTCAGAAAGTAATTTGTTCTTCTTTAATTGATTTTTCCCTTCTTAGTTAGTTTTAATTTCAGAAGAAGCTCGGATTGGATTATATTTCCCAATACACGATGATCATGCCATAAAGCTCTTACCTTCTTATGTTCATCGCTTGAATTTTTAGATTGGATTTATGCTAATCAAATATCAAGACTTGTCTTGCCTTTTCTCTTGTATTGAGCTACGTGGTGGCATGATGAAGAAGAGGACAAGATAAACGTAACAATATTATTCTCTTTTTGTCAATTGAAATGAACAACTCGGAAAGGAAAGTGACTTTTTGAAGAATTGTTTGGCCATAAAGAGACGGCAACTCATCTTCAGTTCAAGTTGACGCAACTGTTGTTCCTTCAAAACACTGATATTCTGTCAAAATATCTGAGTTTTTAGCAGGAATTAAGAGGTTGATTAGGAAAAAAAAACCCAGTTTTATTTCTGATTAATTAATCGCAAGTTGATCGGAAAGCAATAATGCAGATGGAAGAAAGATCAGCAAATGATGGGGAATTTGGGACCCTTAGCCGTCTAGCTAATCCTTCGTTTTATTCCATTATACTATATGACAATCTAGAAACTAGCCATTTTCTTGTACGTTTCTTCGAAAGAGAAAGATTATATTCGAAGTAATCCATTCGCTAAGATTCAAGTATAAGACACGGCAGCCTCTTTTTAAGTAAAAGACACGACGCCATTGATGACGTCTGAAGCTTCATCTTACTTACAGTGGAGAACAGCTGATTGGTTGCTTATAAATCGAGCTCTGAGATAAAATAGGAAAGATGGGTCAGTTGACTAAATCATTTAGAAGGAATAAAAGTTAAGCAGTCAGTGTCATATTGCGCAATGTGCTCCATTATTGTATCTCCTCTGATAGTGGAATACAGTGAAAGAGTTTCAGTGACTATTATCCACCACTTTGTGACAAATGTTCAAGAGATGATGAATGAAATTGACAAAATAAATGTCTGAAAAATCAAAAAAGTCGTCTTGAAAAGTGGAACTCAACTGAGAGAGAACAAGGAATGATGATTTAGTGGATAAGCTTGCCTTTGCTTTACTGCATGGCTGCCTTCGTCTTCTTCCCCACTAATGTTTGCCATTTTCTGCAGATAAAACTAATACGTTCATTTTTCTGCACAGTTGGATTAGCCATGGGAGAATTGAGAAAATGGTGAAAGAGCTTTCTTGTTTTGATTTTGATGCAGAGAACTGTCTGTTTGATTGAAAGAGTCCGGACTTCATCAGTAATAACTTGCTGTATTCGCCATGAAAATCAACAAACCTTGAAATCAAAGAACACCAGTTATTGTTTTTCATGTTTTTTAAGTATGTATGGTATGTGAAAGCTAGGAATAATCAAGAGTTGGAACAAGTTCAAGAAACAGTCCCAACAATGGTGGTGGGGTCCCAGCAATTAATATCTGGTCCCTTTTTCTATTGACTTTCCATTCCCATGAGACACGCATTACTTCAAAAACATCATTGAATTTTCAACAAAACAGCAGATTTATTGAATTTTAAACTATATTTCGTTTGATACAATCAGGATTAAGCTGCTCTAAGCAGATAAAATCCAAGAAAGAACAGCATGAACTTGAATATATTACTGCGAAATTTCTTGCCACAAAATATTTGTATTAAATGTCAGAAAGAATCAAACTAGGAGAAATCAATACGAACAATCTCTCTCTCTCTCTCTCTCTCTCTCTCTCTCTCATACTATATATAAGTACATTTTCAGGCAGCTTTTCCTTACTCTTGGCCTTTTACTCAGTAACGAAAACCCAATAAAATGGGGTTTCTATTTACAGCTCTGGTGCAGCAGCTGAAGCTCTTCCTGTTTTTGAGCTTATTTTCCCTCCAAACAAAAGCTCAGCTTTTCAACTTTCAATCTAATACGACTTCCATAGCCAGGGATAGGAACCTTGCTGGAAAATGCAACTTCTTCCGTGGCAAATGGGTCTACGATTCTTCCTACCCTCTCTATGATTTCTCTACCTGCCCCTTCATAGATCCACAGTTCAACTGCCAAAAGTACGGTCGTCCTGATAAATCTTACCTCAAATATAGATGGCAACCTCTCTCTTGCTCCTTACCCAGGTACTAGCTCGAAGAAACTACAGCCAAGTATTTGTGGGGGTTCGGTCGATCATGGGTGATTTATTTTTACAGGTTCAGTGCGTTAACTTTTCTGGAAAAATGGAGGGGAAAGAAGATTATGTTTGTTGGAGATTCCTTGAGTTTGAACCAGTGGGAATCTCTGTCGTGTATGATTCATGCATGGATTCCAAACTCTAAGACCAGTTTATACAGGAAGGATGGAATTGCTTCCCTGACGTTTGAGGTCTTTTTTTCCTCATTTCTTGCTTTTTCTTCCTCCATTTGTTGAAATTTTTTGTGGGTTTAGGCTGTTCTCTCTCTCTCTCTCTCTGCCAAGCTTTTCACCAAGAGGGTAAAAGTTTTTTTGTATCTGAATTTAGTGGTTTTTTGAAATTTGAGATCTTTTTGTGAGAATGAAATAGTTGAATTTGAAAACTGAGCGCAATTGGTGGGGGTGGATATTGGGTAATTATATATTTATTTTTAATTCTATTTCTTTAGATTTTCTCCCCTTCTACTACGGCTTTGAAAGTTCGTTCCTTTAAGCAAATCTAACTCAGGCTGTCAGTGATGGAGTTAGATAGGACCATGGGAAGATCGAGACGCCCTCAAAAGCTGAACTTTCTCTCCTTTTTCACGGATTTTCTCCATAAACAGGACAGAACAGAATAAACAAAGTGATTTACTGAACAAAATCCAGCTTAGTTTTGTTAATTAATGATAGGATTATGGGGTTCAACTGTGGCTGTATCGCACGCCTTACCTAGTAGACCTTGTCAACGATGGCAACGGAAGAGTGCTGAAGCTCGACTCCATCAAAAATGGCGATGCATGGAGAGGCATGGACATGCTCATCTTCAACTCGTGGCACTGGTGGACCCACACCGGAAGAACACAACCGTATGATGAAGTGATGGTTTGATGGTAGAAAATCTAATCAAACGTCCAGGAAATGACGATATTTTTACTCTGTGCAGATGGGATTACATGGAAGATGGAGGAAAACTAAACAAAGATATGAACCGTTTGATCGCTTACTACAAAGGACTTACAACGTGGGGAAGATGGGTCAATCTAAACGTCGATCCTTCTAAAACCCAAGTCTTTTTTCTTGGAATTTCTCCTTCCCATTACGAGTAAACTCCTTGCCTCCAAACTCTTAGTTTCAATTTCAATTTTTGACGATAATTAACTGCCGTTTCCGACCAATTCAGGGGCAAGGATTGGAACGAGCCGTCAAGAACATGCATGGGGGAGACGATGCCTTATTTTGGGGTGCGATATCCTGCCGGAACGCCGTTGGCGTGGGTGGTAGTGAACAAAGTTCTGAGCCGAATCAGAAAGCCTGTTTATTTTTTAGACGTGACTACTTTATCACAGTTTAGGAAAGACGCCCACCCTTCGGCTTACAGTGGAGAACACAGTGGGAATGATTGTAGCCATTGGTGCCTTCCTGGTTTGCCTGATACCTGGAATGAGCTCCTTTATGCTGCTCTTTTTGGCTGACCCATTTGCCTCCTTTGTTCTTGTGTTTTCATTTGATTCTTCAAACAAATACATTTCTCCTCTTCTGGGGGAATAAGTGTCGAGATCTGATGCGCAAATTAAACAAAAAATATGTAGAATAAAAGTGACCCAATTGAACTGAAAACAACCAAAGTTTTTCTTCTTTAATCTTACAAACTAAGAAAGCACAAGAAATTATTATGAGAGGAGAGTCATAGAAATGAAACTCAACAGGGGATTTTAGAAGTGAACCATTCCATGACATGAAAGGGAGCTTTCATCCACTCTAAAGCGAGCTCCACCATGATTGTCACGCAGAGACAGCAGGGACAAGCAGCTAAGCGTCAATCTGCAACCAAAATTTGAGCAATTAGACCGAATTAGACCCAATGATCCAGACAAAAATGCCAACGATGGAGATGAGGAGGCAGAGGAAGGCAAAGGGTAAACCCAGGAGAAAGCCTAGAGGCCTGCAACCGCCATCTCCCCGACACATTGTCACTAATCTTCTTCTTCGTCCACCTCTGTCGGGTATAATCTTGGATTTGGAGATTGAAAGCGACAAGAAGAGATGCACATGGATGATCTCTTCTTTTCCTCCTTCGATTTCTCTTGATGGGCAGGCCACTCAAAAGGCAGTATCTTTGACTCTTTCATCGAAAATCAAATTCCATTTATTCATCGATATTGCATAAGCTTCATGGAGTCGCTACAGATATAAATGCATATAATATAAAGAGACTATGCTTTTAACTCACGTCTGATTTCTTCACTTCTCATATGAATGAACAAAAGAATATCTTTCAAATTTACAACCAATGATTGCACATCAAACATCATTTAAAAATCGACCACCACCGATCAAACTAGAGGAAATGGACATGAAACTTCTGAGTATTCACTTATAACATTGCATATTCAAATATAGATTGGTCAAAGAACTGATTAAGCAGACGATAAGAATATTGATCCGAATATTTGTTTTCAACATTCCAAATACAAACATACGCAACAAGTAACAACTACATAATTTGTAATATATGCGCTATCGCATCCTTGTAAGAATTCTCCGAGCAAGGACGGCAACAAATAAATCCAAAAGTAAATTCATGGGCAAATGGGATTTCATATCAAGTAATCACTGCTACATTAACAAGAATTACAGACTATTCTACGACAGCAAAGAATCCTAAATCTGCCAGCTAAGAACCCAGATGAACCCAAAATGGGTTCAAAAAAAATTTGTAAGCGAAAAAAAAAGAGGCACTGGAAATTAGTTAGGCTTGTACAGGTCCTACGCGTGAGAGATAAATTGCGTTTTCTAGTCCTTATTACCACATTCTACTTCATATTTTACAAATTTCTGAAATAATAAACGACGTAGGCCACTGAAATCTGAATCCAACTACGTAGACTGCACCTCAATTTAAAGTGGCAAAAGGGTTAGCAGCATTTGGAACATTTGCACTGTACAATTAATAGCTGATTCTAACCATATATTTGAACTTGGACGAATTTCACCACCAGCTAACAGCATAGTCTTCAAAATCCTAAAATCTGCAATAAAACAAACAGAAGACTTGTGTCGTTGTGTCAAAGGAGAATCGCATGAAAGTATATAAACAAATTATTTGTTAGACTTATCTAAGTAGGATGAAATTAATGCTCCGAAAATCTGCATGAGTAGAGTATCTCACACCCACAAAATTTTTGAAAAAAAGTTGAATTACAATTTGCTTTGAACAGATGCCTTCGGTCTAATCAGCTGTGTTAGAAAAGATCAAGAATTCTAGCAACACTCGGGTTAAAAAAAAAAGAGTTGCAGAGAACAAAGATTGATAGTAATCAAACGATTATTATGCAGTATCTAAAACTTGTCTCTCAGGGGAAATTAATGTTTTTATGTCAGACGCTATAGGAGTTACCTTCAGCTGTCCTTTCTTGGATATCTTTTTTGGGGTTTCATTATATTAACAATGTACTGCTTTACCTGCCTTATAATCTGGTTACATAATTGGTAACAAAAATGACCATGCCATTTAAGGATGAAGTTAATAATTCCAATTTAATTTGTGATAATTATGAATCATACGAACATAATGCATTACCAGTTACCACAAGAACTCTTATGTATACTAGAGGCAGACTAGTTGATAACGTTATGTACAGGAAATAAGTACAGGCCACAAAACACCACGTAAACAATGAACACAAAAATAAATAACTATATCAAAAATAAACTCAACAAAATGCCAATTAGAGATGGAGGACAATGGATACAAAGTAACCACAAACAATAACATGTCAAAACAAAGGTCAACATAATACTACCTAACTGATATTCAAGTTCTTGGAGACCCTGTATCAGATCCAGAGGCTGAAGAACTTTCACTATCAGAATCTGCAATAAAATTAATCATTTAATAGTAATTTACATCATTAATTTTAAAAAAGGCAGTAAAAATATGAGTATTAGGACTGATTCGAGTGCTAAATTCAACATAAAGAAACAAACTAAGAAATAATACCATACCACTAGAAGAAGTTTCAGAATCACTACTAGAGCTACTTGAACTACTACGATTATCCCCTTGTTTTTCTCCTTGAAAAGCAGAAACAGAGGAAACAGCGTTCTGATCTGCATGGAGGTGAACAAAATGATATCATTACTAGTCACTACCAACCAGTTCAAATTCCCCAAATTGATTTCTCTCACTTAACGGCATACCTGCTTTGTTTTCTTTTGTGGCATCTGACATGGCAGGGGCAAGGGTCTAGAAAGAATAACAGAACTTATTTACAACACTGCTTCAAATTAAAAAATTTATTGATTAACAGAAACTAATCAAACTGCACACTTCTACCTTTCCCCGGCCTTCATGTTCGCTGTTTGCTCTAGCTTGACTTGCTTGAATTGCGAGTTCAGCTTTTCTCTTTTTCTTGCTCAAACTCTTCTTGTAATTTGTCACAAACCTATCAAGTTCCCAGAGAGTCTCGGCGTCCACGCTGTCAATATCAACTTCAATTTCTTCATCATTTTGAAACAGTGCAGAATTTCGCTTCTTAATAATTTGAACAACAGCATCTAGCCTATCCAAAGGTAAACTTTGGAGCTTGGTACTCAGCTTCTGCTTTTCCTCGTAAGTCATATCCCTTTTATTGGGATCCTTTGCCTTGGGCTTCTTTGGTGCAGGTGTCCGACTGGAAGGAGTAAGAGTAATAGCTTTGAGCATGGAATCAACCGGATGTGACATCGATTCAGATCGATCCAAAATCCTTCTCATATCGAGAGGAGGTGGACGGGGAGGATGAGCTTTCCTTGAAGTAGGCGTAGAAAGAGCAACTCCATAATCTAGTCCAAGCCTTATTTCCCGATTGTAATCTGATTCTATGATAACCCACCTCTCCTCAAATATCTTCGATAACTGCTCCGCCATAATATGAACATCCTGCCCCTTTGGATTATAAGTCATAGCATTTCGAAAAGTAAGTCTAACATCCTCGGCGAATTCTTTAGGCGACTTGTACCAGTTCTTTGTTAGTCTCATTTTAACAGTACCCAAATCCATTGGATGCTTAATAATCACAAAATAATCAAGCAAACCAAGACCCTCGACGTCAACAGGAGTATTAAACACCCAACTATGCTTGTGCTTCATCAATTTCTCCAGCAAGGAGCTACAACTCTTGAAGAACTTAGAACCCATCAGAAAGCCAAGCCCCAATTCTCCACTCAGTTTCTTTCCATTTGACTTCGATTTCTTATTACTCTCAGCAGGAGGAAACTTATCCTTGGCGAGCAAAAACTCAGAATTCCGATAAAACTGGTTTGCTTTAGGGGTTCTCTTTTCCTTCTCAATGCTATCACCTAGTCCCTGACTATGGTCTAAGACTGATAATCGCAATCGATGAAAAGGTCTTGAAACTTCTCGAGGAATACCTACAGAAGCAACTTCCGAGCGAGCTATCTTTGCACTGCCAGCATTATCATCAACTCCTTCCTTTGATGCATGTGAGGGACCATAACCACTCAACTGTCCCTGTTTCTCCTCAATCCTCTTGACCCAACTTCTAACAATCCCAAGCTCAGTTTCCAGCTTCTGCCGGAGCTCCCGTGTATCTTGTTTTACCCTTGAAGTGGAATTAACCTTTGCCTGATTTTCAACTACCGTATTGATTGGACTGTTTCCTGAGGGAAGGTCTTGGGGCCTTGGTCCAGCCACTTCCACTGCATCCTGTTGTCGATTGAGGCTAGACGAATCGTCACAGACTGTACCAGACCTTGTGACTGGCTGCAGTGTGGTTAAATTCACATCTTCTGTAACTGGTTGCAGCGCCTTATTTGAGTTATGATCATCATTAGCATTTGTGTTTATGCTTCTTGGTGTTATATTTTTGTTCCCCTCGCAGTTCCCCTCGACATTCTTTCTATCATCAGTCACGGTGACAACTGTATTGGCCGGGTCGGCAAACTCGGTAGTGGCAGCATGGTCTTCAGGGCTAGGGATGGCAAGGACATCGGGGGGAGGGGCAGGAAGGCTGTTGGGGTTGGGGGAGGGGGAGGGGGCGGGGGAGGTGTCAGGATGGTTGGAGGGGGTGGGGAAAGCAGGGTGGTCTGGGGAGGGCGCAGCAGGATCGTCAGGGGAGGGTGCAGCAGGATCGTCGGGGGCGGGAACAGCAGGGCAAGCAGGCTCTTCAGGGGTGGCCGCAGCAGGCTCGTCGGGGGCAGGCGCAGCAGGCTCGTCGGGGGCAGGCGCAGCAGGGCAGGCAGGCTCTTCTCGGGCGGGCGGAGCAGGCTCTTCGGGGGCTGGCTCAGCAGGCTCCTTGGAGGCGGGGACAGAAGGGTGGACAGTGGTGATGGCAGCATTTATCTCAGCATCGGTATTGAAGGTGGGAGTTTTCCTTGAACCCTTGAACACTTTTCGAGTGTAAACCTTATACTCCGTAAATCTCTGCTTTTCTTTAACTCCATCACCTCCTCCACCTATAGGCTCTGAAGCCATACATGTAGAATACAAAACCCTAACCCTAACACCCCTTCTTGAACCAAATATTAAAATTGCTTCCACCCACCGTTTCCTCAGCGCGTAATTACCACAAAATCCTAGTTGCCCCAAATTCCCAAACCACAACCCTCGAAACTGACGCAGAACCAAATTTCAAGGGCTCCAATTCGAAAACACCAGAAACAAAGATACGCAGCAACAGAGATATGGAGCAAAAGAAAAGATATTCGTCACCAAACGAGACAATATAAGGTTCGGATGTCGATGAGAATCGTGGTATCGGCGGATCTCGCACTTTCTCTCTCTAGAAAAGAAGCTTTCTCTCTCTAAAAACACCGTCTTCTTCAAACCTTACAGGTGTACGGCATCAGAGCAGTTGAGCGAAGCTCCGAGTTAAACGACGCGTTTTTAGTCTCATAAAAGAAGAATCGTGGTCCGCCAGAATCATCCGTCATGGGCTAGCCTGTGTTACGGGCTGTGCATTTGACATGGGCTGAGCTGAGAGCCCATTAAATGCAGACGTGGCAGCTAAAACACCTATTGCTTGAGAGAAGATAGAGGAGAGGAGGGGGAGGATTAAGTTACAAATCTAAATATATCAATACAAACTTCCTCTATTTTGTTGAATTATGGCCACCCCTGTAACATCACGCTCTGGAGAGACGGATGCTAACGCTCGTTTACAGCGGTGTGTTACGAGCGCGAACAGTAACAAAAACAAACAGGAGCGTGCGGGGAATTTCGTTTGTGAAAATTTAAAAAGTTTGTCCACTCTCGAGTACGAGACATAAGTTACAACACTCGGTGTTCAAAACGATACAATTGCCCGACATACACGGGTCGATGTGTCGAATTGGTAGGAATTGTCATTTTCATGGTTGAAGAAGTAAATGGATCAAAGGGACCAAATCAATTCGGTTCAAGTTGAAGTAAGAAAGAATCTCGGTGATTGATTTTTATAAAATAACGAGACCCTTGTAATTACTTAATTTTATATCGTCATTGTCTTCGCAATGAAGTCCGCTATCAACTTAAACACGTACGCAAATAAGTTACAACACTCGGTGTTCAAAACGATACAATTGCCCGACATACACGGGTCGATGTGTCGAATTGGTAGGAATTGTCATTTTCATGGTTGAAGAAGTAAATGGATCAAAGGGACCAAATCAATTCGGTTCAATGTCGTAATCTGGGTGATTGATTTTTTTCTACTAAATTATTCTCGAGTTTCAATCCAAAAAAAGTGCTGAACTAGATTTGGATCATAACTTCGAAATAAGTTGAAATAAATTAAGAAGATAACTCTATTTGTGAAATACTCATCACTACTTTTCTCTATGATATATGATTATGCTAGTTTTTATAAAATAACGAGACCATTGTAATTACTTAATTTTAGATCGTTATTGTCTTCGCAATGAAGTCTGCTATCAACTTATTTAACACGTACTCGATGCACTTAATTATTACTAGTTCAAAGATGAGCAGTCAAAGACATAGTTACGAGAGAAGTTTGAGACCTTTGTTAGTGTTGGAAAACATCTGTTATGATTTACTAAAAGCAAGACGTGATGTACAACCTTAGCCATGGGTTAAATAATACATGTTTAATGATGATTCGTTTGGTTCGATTATTCAACTAAAACACCCATGACAGGTCTTGTTGTGATTATTGAACAGAAATGTGGGTGAGTGCAAATCTTGGCTCTCGTCAACACCATTTCGGACCTTACTTTTTCCACAACAAATAGATACCTCAGTGTGTTGTCTGGTTTGAAAAGCTAATCTTTCTCACCTTATGGAGGGTATTTATTTTACATTTTTAATGCACTTTGAAGAAAATATGACAGAATTTCTATAATTTTCTGGTTGAGCAGCCTAGGGTAGTGCCAGCTTTAGGACATCTCAGTTGTTCTTGATTTACTTGCTCATTTCGGCGAATGTGTAATGTTTCGATACCTCAGCTACGCGTTGAGAACGACAAATTAAGACCAAAAAATGCAGAAAACATATTGCAGAAAACCATAATTTACAATCCTGAATCATAGCAAAACCTGCTCACTTGGGGTTTGGTAAGGGGAAATGGAAATTTCGTAGTACATTAAGTGAGCACGATCAAGCTCACCCGGGCTGCATTTTTATTACAAGCATTAGAGCGCACATCAGAGTGCACTCTCTTGAGATGACTACATTAATTGTGGTGTATAGGGTTTGGTCCACCCGGCACGATACGATCAGAATCCACGAGAAATCGCTGTCGTTGTGTCCAAAACTTGGACCGATCAACCCCTCTTTCGCGCGGAAGAGTCCGACTCTCGACAGTGTTTTCTTGCATGGAGAGTGGGGTATGACCAATTAGCATGCGAGCATGAGAATTTATGAGGAGGATGAAGAGGAAAATGATGATCATTTTGGAATGAACTGTACTCCCCATGAAGATGAATGGAAATGGCCTAACTTACGTAGAGAGACGCAGATGTTTCGATTTATAGGAGAAAGATTGGTGATTCTGAGTGGACAGACAACTGACACACCCACGACGAGTTTTTTCTTCCTCTCCTGCGCTTTTGTTTTGTCTTCATTCGAGAAGGGAGCAATGTTCCCTTTTATTAGTTTAATAATTTCAATTTATATTATGAATAAAAACACACAGATTCACGTCAAAAGCTTAATGAATCTATGGTCTCGCCTACTTGAGACTTAGTGAGATCATAAACAAAAATTAGGACCAAGTAGTGAGGGAGGAGGGTAATGGAAATCCTATGCCAACGATCACGCCTTTGCTAGCATGAATCAGATTAAAAAAACAAACTTTGGAATCAACCAAAAAAGCACCGAACCTTTCCTTTCTTTCTTTTGAGTCGTGATTGTTTTGTAAGTCAAGAGCTGTATCTCCTCTTATCACAAAAGATCAAGTTATATCCATCAATTATAAAAAGTGAGAGGTTAAAACTCACTTCAAAAAGTTAGCTCAAAGATCGAGGAAATTCTCTCATGTTTATACAGGCTATTTCATTTTGGTTATGTTGATGTTTGATTCTCTCTCTACAAAACAGGTTCTTGATGAGTGAATATTCTGAAAAAAGAAGAAGACAAAGGCTAACTGCAATAATCTTATAAAAACGATAAACGGAATCGGAAGACAATCTCTGAATATAACTTTGTTTTTGAAGTATCTGTGAGAAACAATCATGAGCACTAAGAATATTATAGTATCTGTTAGATATATTCACTCAGAATATGGGGTTGAATCTTATCTTAAAGATCATGCAGAGAAAGAGAGTAGTTTATAGTGAAACCACGTATATTAGTCATAAATACTGGGTTGTATTGGTTCAGCCATAATTCATTTTCATTCCTTCTCCACTCTGGTGCGACTCCATCGGGTTCTGCACTTTACTTAGTTTATTCAGACGACTTACAGTACTGGGTGGATCACACCAGAAGAAATAAAGAGATCATATATATTTATAACGAGAGGTCAAAACAATAAAATCTAGACAGCAAAAAAAAACAAAGCTTATTGCTTTATCAACGTGGGATGTCGGCTTACTCTCTCTAATCTGTATAGTTGGGATAGGCAAGAGCCAAGAAATGCTTCTATTTTGCCCCCTATGGCGTTGGACTGCACTTTCTTTTAGATTCAGTAGCCTTTCGACGACAAATGAAATTCTTTTATTCCACCATGGAGAATCTGTTTTGTTCTGAATCATCTACTTTTGGAAAGGTCGAACATATTTGGAAAGATAATAGGAAGATAATGGACAGAGCAACATCGATAATACTAGGTTTAATTGTCTGTTTGAACAAAAGTATTACTTTAAGGGATATCATTAAATAACTCTCTAATGCATGCGGCGGCTTATTTAAGGAGACGTGGACATTCTCTGCCTTTTCTTTTGTGGGTTCGTGTGTTTTTCTGTGTTAGATGTAGAAATTAGGTCAAATCTCAAGTTGATGGGTCCGAACCTTGGCAAAAACCAAGCCAGCCTGCCATGTTCTAATGACTAAACTTAGTCACCAGTGAGCCCGGCCTGACCCACTGAAACACGACTCAGTGATCTGGGCTTGAATTGAAATTGTTGTTGAAGACGACGGTGATCTGGGCAAGGGTGGATTGGATTCATTCTTCAAACAACACACAGATCGGAGAAGAACAGTTTCATCGCACAAAATCCATATTACGGGGATGTTCTTTTCTTAGTTTGGTACGATGTAGTTATACCACAACGTGGATACACGTTTTTAATATTTTATATTTATGTATTGAGTGTAATTCGTAGAATGTGTCACATGCCTAAGATTCTCCTAACACATTTAAATCGTCACAAGTGGAAGTAACTTGAGATGTAATTGTCAAACTGTGTTTGGTACAAAATGAAAAAATAATTTTGAAAGTCAACCTTCAACCTTTAACCATTGAAACATGGAGCTCCTTGCTTTCTTAGCTTCAACTACTCTCCTTTTCTTTACACAAATCACCGGGAGTCTCTTCCTCCTGCCCCTCCGCCTCCATGGATTCCAGCGACAACGACAGATTCCTCGGCCCTTTTGGCCGTCATGGTTTCGACTTCAACTCTAGGATCATGGTCACTGCAATCGTATCGTTATCAATAGTCATCATCCTCGTTTTCGTGCTCCACATCTACGCTCGCTACTTCCTCCGCCGTCAACCGCATCACAGGAGCGAGACTCGTACTCATGAGCTAGCTCCGGACGGTGGTGTTAATTCAGGGGAGCCGCCGAAGACCGGCCTTGATCCGTTGATCATCGCGTCGCTGCCAAATTTTGTTTTCAAACAATCGGAGAATCTCCACTACGCATCGTCGATTACAGAATGCGCGGTTTGTCTGAGCAACTTGGAAGATGAAGAGATTGCCAGGATTTTGCCAAACTGTACTCACACTTTTCACGCTGTGTGTATCGATAAGTGGTTGACCTCTCGCTCAACTTGCCCCATTTGTCGAGCAGAAGCAGAGCCGCAGCTGAGGCCCGAGCCCCGCGAAGCTCCGGCCGGCGGGTCATCATCATCTCCGATTTCGGAAAGAGAGAACTTTATTTTGTCGAGCGAAATAGCGGGAGATTACAGCAACAGCGATACCCAATCTCCATCGTCATCTAAGGTCAGCGGATCAACCTCGAGGCTAAGCTCGTTCAGAAGAATGGTCAGCCGAGAAAGATCATCGAGAAGAATTCATTCTTCCGGGCAAGAAGACGATGCAGAAGATCTGGAAAGACAGTGAGGAACGTGACACCCTCGTGTATTTTAATAATTTATTTTACATATTTCCTTAAAAAATTGTTCTTTTAATTGAAAATTGAACGAAAAGAGTGGATCTTGGAATATAAACCATGTGAACTAAGGCTTCCAAAGTCTACATTGATCAATTGACGTGTTCCTTATGCCAACCAACATTGTTTAATGTTTGTTTGGTTAATACTCTGTAGTTTAAAGTTTTTTTTTTTCATAATCGTAAGTTTTAGGCGAGATATTTCTATGATCTTTAAAGGTTATAAACAAGAAATGCAGAAAATTAGAAAAAAGACAACCAGATTTACGTGGTTCAGCTGTCGATAACGACCACCTACATCCACGGCTGCTCGATGCAAGCTCAAAATGCACTATCAACCTCAAATGTACCACAATTTCCCTCAGATCTATCCGATCTCAGAATACATTACAAGAACTCTCAAAGAATACACAATTGCATTACTCGTTCCTCAATCAGGAAATGAAATAGACAAAACTTAAATCATGATGATCAAGGTGATCACCCGCACAGCAATCAATCACACTCTCAGAGATCTTGACATCGACAGAGAAGAAATCGCCAAGAAGAACAAACCTTAAGGGAGAACTCTGTTGCGTAAAAATAAAACTCACACACCTCTTTCAAGTCCGATGAGGCACTTGACTTTAAGGAGAAGCGGGTTGATAAGTCGGGTTGTGGGTCAATCGGGTCAGATCCACCTCCAAACACTTGGGTTGGGCTGAGGATCCGGCCGAGCTGGGCTTCACCTTCCAACAATAATTATACGAGAAATTGAGTTCAAATTGAAAATATGGAAATCACGTCTTTATTTCTTCATTATTGAAATATCAAAAAAATTTAAAAATCCGAAAATGAAGAAGGTGACTAGGACCATCCCAAGATGTAGTCGAGAATATAGACGAGCAAGAGAGATAGAGGGTAAAGGGCGAAGGCTATAGAGCACATCCAGAGCCGAAACGTGGTCAAGCTGCCAGCAATGCCGCCCATCACCAAGCACACGATTAGAACCACCAGCACCTCCGCCGAGAAGCTCCATGTCAGGTCTCTGAAGTAAACAAGACCCAGAAACACCGCCAGAGAA
Organism: Begonia masoniana; assembly: GCA_022432975.1. Taxonomy (NCBI): domain Eukaryota; kingdom Viridiplantae; phylum Streptophyta; class Magnoliopsida; order Cucurbitales; family Begoniaceae; genus Begonia; species Begonia masoniana. The sequence continues at coordinate 56,241,829 of CM039503.1, forward strand.
AGCACATTGCCCAGCGTCACCGACCCATATATCTGCATTTTTCCACAAACTTTGCTTTAGATTTCTGAAACAATAATGGATATGAGAATTGAATGAGGATTTGCAGACCTCTGAGTAGGCCAGAGAAGCCGTGCTTCGTTTTTTCTGGGAGGAGAAGATCATGGTGGAAATGACCTCACTGGAGCTAACGAACGGGAGAATCACGAAGGAGACGAAGAATGAAGGAATTGAAGTCGCAGTCGAGAAGTTGTCTACTGAATCCACGATCGGATCTGCGAAAGCAGCAGCAATGGCGGTTCCGCAAAGCAACATCATACCTGCTTTAACCCCGTTCCATCTTTTCTTTTCCGGTTCATCTTCTTCAACCTCGCCACTCTCCCCGTTCCCCAACCGATTCCGTTCTCTCTTCACCTTCTGTTTAACAAAATTTCAAACTTTTCAGATTTCAAGAACTATAAATCGATCGAATTCCGTCGTGAAATGCTGTCTACCTCGTCGAAGTTCGTCAGAAAACTCAATGTGCGCGAGCGATTCATGATTGAAGATCGCTTAGCTCGGTTAATCCATTTCGTGATCCCTGCAACAAACTCATCCATGTCGATACGTGAATCTCTCGACATATCGAAGTCATTTATCAGATTCTCAATTGCATTTTCGATGTTCGAGCGTGCGTCTTCAAGCTCGATTCCTACTATCAGGGCTCTGATCTCGATCGCCGAAAGGAACCCATTCCTATCCAGATCCAGGGTCATGAAGAGCCTGCTACAAACGAAAAGATCCGATTAGAAAACTAAACTCATACGTGAGAGAAGAGAAGAAAATGGAAGACTGAACCTTTCTATGGCTTCTCTGTCAGGTTCACCATCGTCTGTGAGAAGATTCCCCAAAGTTCTCATTTTCAAGTATTTTAGAATTCCAGACATTAAGCCCTTGTGTCTCACATAAGCAAGCTTCCTCGTCTGAATCCATGGCTGACAAACCTGCATAAACACTTCCAAATATCAGTCTGATCAAGCCAAAACTTAACCTGCTTACTACTACCCATTGTACCTGATAAACGCAGTAAGCAACGAAGAAAGAAATGGAGACGATGAACGAAATCAGAATCACGACCCGGCTCTCCGAACTTCCTTGTAAACACTGGTTAATTGAACGATCAAGTAGGGGATTAAGGACATAAGCATAATCCGAGCACCATATCGAGTCCAAACATCAGTACTTATCCCAGATCCTGCATTAATAACCGCAAACAAGATTAACTTGGAACATCCAAATCAAATTGGGAAGAAAATTGCGAAGAAGGAGAATACTTGTTAAGCTAAAGGCCATGGTGTTTTTCTTATCCACTGCAACTGAGTTTTCCAGATCACACTTGCCAACTATGAGACAGGCGCCCCACAAGAGTGTCAGAAGCAAAACATTTGATCCGGCAAGCAATCCCATCCCGACCGAGACCTGACTTTGCGCCGTTTCTTTGCTTCCGGACAGACCCGAAGCTGTTGGATCGAAACGTTAAAATTTGTTGATTCGCTTTTGCTCAGGAAATTATAGTTTTGGGTTTCTTTCAAAAACTGAAATGATTAAGAATGGTTAATTGCAGACGTAATTACCCAGGATTATAGTGGCATCAGGAACAGAGCTCAAAACAGGGAGGAAGAAGCCGCCGACGAGGCCAGGACCAAGAATCTGAAGCAAAATCTCACTGCCTTCTGATAATAACTTGGCTCCAACGAACATGAAGTAGCCATAAACAAGAATGAGGAAGATACTTCCAACTACATTAGTTGTGCAAGGTAAGAATCCGTAAGTCGGAGAGCAAGCTTCCGAAGAAATCAACCGATTCAGAAAAAGATAACCCGGTTCCAAATTGTGGTCGACTCCGTCTTCCACCAATCCGAAGCTCGATTCAACCGTAATCGGTCCGAGAACGGGCGGAATCAGCCAGCAAGAGGAAGAAGAAGATAGGCAGGAGAAAGCAGTCGAAGTTTCTTCCCCATTGTCTTCGTCCTCGATGACCCATTTCGTCCAAATCTTTATACAAAGCGATGAAGAGTAATTTTGAATTAATTGAAATTCAAGATTACTGTAACGTGATGTGATTTCAGTCGATCTTGGGGGGCTGCGATATGAAGTGAAGACCAAACAGACGTCGTATTAAATTCATATATTGTTCTGCACTACGCGAAACAGTATATAGTGAAAGCGATAGTCCGTGGTGGAGAAAGGCGTAACGTACCTTCTTTGAGTACTTTCTGCAGCCATGTTTCTGGCATCTTAAAGTTTTTCTAAATACCAAAACAAAGGGAGACAGCTCAGACAACTTAAACAATCAAACAAGCAATCTCCATTAGAGGCTTGATTTGTCAACTACAATCAAGTCTTTGTCTATGCAAAAGCTTAGTCAAGTTGAGTCTGCAGTTGTTGGCTTACTCTTCACACATTGTCAATGCATGTGTTCACTTCTTGGTAGACTATTTGATCAAGTGGTATATATTTAATTATTTTATGACGTGCAAAATGATATTTGACTATAATTTTTTTTGGCTTAGGTCTGCAGTGTTAATTAAATAACATTTTAAATTTATTTTCTAATTTTACCATCTATTAAATTTTTAATGTGTACAATTATCTATAAATTATATTGATTAACGAATTATCTGTAGTTCTGCTTTGACGATGTGTAGAGCTCTCATTAGAGCGTATTTCCTCCCTCGCCACTCCACAGTTGATAAATTGTTATTAGGGTTAAAATCATTTTAACCCTCGAACTTTGGGTTTAGATTAAAAAAATCCTCAAAGTATGTTTATACTAAAAATAAACTTTAAACTATCAAAAAAGTTTCTGGCGGTTAACCGATAACCTCCCGTTCTGAAAATTACACATAGAACATGAACCGTTCTCTGAGAACGGTCCCCAGTTCTATCTGGAGCGTTCTCCACGTGCAACACACGGAAGAACAGGGGGTGCATTTGGGGGTGGACGCTCCTCGCACGCTGGAACGGGGGGTGCGTTTGGGGGTGGACACCCACCGCGCACTAGAATGTGCCCCGCACGTGCGCGCGCAGGTCTCCACATTCAAACACACCACTCGAAGAACGGGAGACCGTTCTTTGAGAACTGTCCCCCGTTCTCCCTCCCTATTTAAGGAGGCTCTCGCCCCTCCATTCTCACCACCTTACAGTTCTCTATCTCTCTCAAATCTCTATACTATTGTCTTGATCCGGAGAATTTTCATTGTATAAGCGACGATGATGGATTCTGATTCACCTAGAGCAGTTGATTTAGACGAGACAACAACTTTTGATGTCGATCTGAATTAGTATTCGCATGTCAGTCCTGCATATGGTGATCTTCGAGCATCCGATCACTTATATGGAAATGAAGAAATCAAGGTCTATTCGACCTCCAAAACTCTAGATGAGGAGCTTCGAACACCGGTCGGTTCGGAGGATGATGAGGTGGAAAGCAGACTGTGTAACACCCCTAATACCGTACCCATATTTCCCGTATTATTATTATTTTTTTTTATACTTAAATAAACTCTAAGCGGAACCTAAATCGAAATCGAAATCAGGATCGAAATCGGAATTGAAATCTAACCTTGAAATCATTTAAAACAAACACTTAATAACTAAATAACATTTAAACTTCTTAATAAAAATAACTTAAAACAAATCAGAAAAAGGGGAGGGCAAAACGGTCCGCCCTGAAAACAAATAAGGCAGCGACCAGTCGCTGCTACATGCAGCGACTGTACGCTGCATCGCTGAGCCGTGGCAGCGATCGATCTCTGCGCTGCAGCAGAGATCGATCGCTGCATTATATTATGCAACAGCGATCGATCTCTGCTGCACAGCAGAGATCGATCGCTGCATTGCTTTATAGCAACAGCGATCGATCTCTGCTCTGCAGCAGAGATCGATCGCTGCATTGCTCCACAGCAAGCAGCGATCCAGTTCCCTCACACCTGCTTCCAATTCCTTCAAACCCTTCAACGCTCTATGCATCAAACACTTCAATTAGCTTTCTGGAAACACTTCAATTAGCTCTCTGGAATCCGATTTCCAGAGAGCAAAACTTCTATGGTTTTACACCTAAAATCACAATAAACTTATAACTCATCCATCCAATTAAACGTATTCTAAACTCAATTAGCTTACAGCAGACTTTGCGAAGTCCAACTGCGTGGATAGCTCTAAAAACCGAGCTATCCGTAACAATCTAAACCAATCAAAACATTTTCAAAACATTCAGTAAACAGTTTAAACCAAAGCGTTTTACATACAATTACCAAAATGTTATCTAACCTCTATCCAGAACCAAGCACCCTAATATGTTCTATACAGTTTATCATCAATCCAAAATGTCTCAAAAACCCCCAAAACCTTTACGTACATCCCCCACGGGTCAATACACACCTCGACTGCTCAGCGCACACCCACGGCTATCATCCATCAACTGCCTCAGACATCAGAAGGAGGAACGTCGTCCTCACCTGGTTCGACGTCACCTAACACGTCACCTACACCATACAGACATATATGAGATAATTAAATCTCAGTAAGCTTCGTAAATGCAGATGCATGCGTGCGTATGCCATTCAGAAAACATGCTCAGATTCAGATACAGAAACAGATACAGATTCAGATTACAGATTCATTTTCATTACGTCGCAGACAGATTGTTACCGAGATATCAGCCCTCTAAATGGAAAGGATACATTCCGCGGTCGAACTACCACTTTCCACCTAGAGGAGGGGGGTACATGCTCACAAACCCTACAGCCATGCCTGAGCCCCACCTCGCGTAACCAGATACAGATACAGATTACGTAGATTAATTACAGAGGTTCATTTCATTTTCTTAAAACACGTGCGGAAATTCATTTTCATGACTTTCGAAATACGTGATGCATGAACAGTTAACAGACATAAAGTAAACAACCAACATGCATACCATCAAGACCGAATAGCATAACCTAAAACAAATATAAACCTATCTACCCAACCAAAGCAATAAAACAAACAATCCTTTAAGATCCTCGACGCTAAATCGAAGTACGGTGTAGGCCAATTGGCCAGAGAAGATCACGAGAACTTACCTTGAGCGCACAGATTCTCGAGCTTCGTCCAAGAGAGTCGTTTACCTAAGCAATTCAAAGCGTTTATCGTTAAAACAAATTTAAACTTCTAAACGTCCAAATTCAACGAAACCTTAACTAAGGAATTCCTTAAAACTTCTAACTCATCAAATCGAGATACTTAAACGACCAATTCATGCTCGATGGTTCGAACTTACAATTAACGAACTTTTCCGAAAATTCCTAATTTTTAACCTTTTCACGATTTGATTTAACTTCGTCCAATAACGTCAAATACGTGCAATATATACTTAATCAAGGCTACCCTATTAATTACGAACCCTAATTCACATTTTTGACGAAACCCTAATTGTTTATATTTCGTAAAACTCGAAATAAACGCTCTAAGAACGTAGATTCATACCTAGGATAGCGAGAGGAGGAAGAATCACGAAGAACGGAGGAGAAACAGATGAGAACGGAGGTGAAACGTTGAATCGGCCGTGAAGGAATCGCTTGAATACAGAGAGAAAGCTCTCTGGCGTTTTTGTGATTTCCAGAGAAGAAGAAGAAGTGAGGAAAAGAGAGAAAGTCAGGTCATTTAATAATTTGATTTGGCAAATTACTAAATTGCCCTTAGCTCTTATTTCTATTTTGTTTCGTCATTCGGTTCGTTAATCGTCCAATTGTTTGGTTTCACTAAACCTCCTTATTTCACCAACAAGTCCAACCTAATATTTCGGATTTAATAAAACTGTCCGTTCGCAAACGGACCTCGTTTACTATTTTTACGAGAACGTCTTTTACATTACGAAAAGTGTATTTACTCAGAATATAGTGTTTGATCTCCGAAAATTCCCATAAATTCCTTAAAATTCTTATTATTCGTTATAATCGTAATGACGCTTTCTTTTCGTGAAACGACCTGATTGACATATCTACCAGAAAGGTCATTATATGAGAAAATAACAATAAAATATATTATATCCGAAATTCGTACAAGCCGGATATTACAGACTGGTAAGAGAATAAATCTCATCGATTTTTTTTTGGAAATAATATAGTTATTTGAAGGATATTAAAGCGAAAATAGTCGAATATTCTTTGGAAAATGGTTATGGGAGTAAATTCATTAAAAATAAACAGGAGGCGACTGACAAGCTGAGTGTGAAGACGGGTGCGAGTTGCGCTCATGCTTCCCAGAAGTAAACGAGCTGACGTTCAAATAAAGAGTTTGATCGATTTCTCGACAAGCTGCTCGAGGTAAAATGGATAATCGACCATACACTAGAGGCAAAATAGGTGGCATATCAGTTTTGATTAGGTTCAAAAGTCAACCTATATGGGAATTGTGAACAGTGACCGGATGATGAAAAATGTGAACAGTGACGGTGGATGAAAAATGTGAACAGTAACCGGATGATGAAAATTGTGAACAGTGACCGGTGGATGAAAAATGTGAACAGTGACCGGTGGATGAAAAATGTGAACAGTAACCGGATGATGAAAATTGTGAACAGTGACGGTGGATGAAAAATGTGAACAGTAACCGGATGATGAAAATTGTGAACAGTGACCGGTGGATGAAAAATGTGAACAGTAACCGGATGATGAAAATTGTGAACAGTGACCGGATGATGAAAAATGTGAACAGTAACCGGATGATGAAAAATGTGAACAGTAACCGGATGATGAAAAATGTGAACAGTGACCGGTGGATGAAAAATGTGAACAGTAACCGGATGATGAAAAATGTGAACAGTAACCGGATGATGAAAAATGTGAACAGTGACCGGATGATGAAAAATGTGAACAGTAACCGGATGATGAAAAATGTGAACAGTGACCGGATGATGAAAAATGTGAACAGTGACCGGTGGATGAAAAATGTGAACAGTGACCGGATGATGAAAATTGTGAACAGTGACCGGATGATGAAAATTGTGAACAGTGACGGTGGATGAAAAATGTGAACAGTGACCGGTGGATGAAAAATGTGAACAGTAACCGGATGATGAAAATTGTGAACAGTGACCGGTGGATGAAAAATGTGAACAGTGACCGGATGATGAAAAATGTGAACAGTAACCGGATGATGAAAATTGTGAACAGTGACCGGATGATGAAAATTGTGAACAGTGACGGTGGATGAAAAATGTGAACAGTAACCGGATGATGAAAAATGTGAACAGTAACCGGATGATGAAAAATGTGAACAGTAACCGGATGATGAAAATTGTGAACAGTGACCGGTGGATGAAAAATGTGAACAGTGACCGGTGGATGAAAAATGTGAACAGTGACCGGATGATGAAAAATGTGAACAGTAACCGGATGATGAAAATTGTGAACAGTGACCGGATGATGAAAAATGTGAACAGTGACGGTGGATGAAAAATGTGAACAGTGACCGGATGATGAAAATTGTGAACAGTGACGGTGGATGAAAAATGTGAACAGTGACGGTGGATGAAAAATGTGAACAGTAACCGGATGATGAAAAATGTGAACAGTAACCGGATGATGAAAAATGTGAACAGTGACCGGTGGATGAAAAATGTGAACAGTGACCGGATGATGAAAAATGTGAACAGTGACCGGTGGATGAAAAATGTGAACAGTGACCGGTGGATGAAAAATGTGAACAGTGACCGGTGGATGAAAAATGTGAACAGTGACCGGTGGATGAAAAGTGTGAACAGTGACCGGTGGATGAAAAGTGTGAACAGTGACCGGTGGATGAAAAATGTGAACAGTAACCGGATGATGAAAAATGTGAACAGTAACCGGATGATGAAAATTGTGAACAGTGACCGGTGGATGAAAAATGTGAACAGTAACCGGATGATGAAAAATGTGAACAGTGACCGGATGATGAAAATTGTGAACAGTGACCGGATGATGAAAAATGTGAACAGTGACCGGATGATGAAAATTGTGAACAGTGACCGGTGGATGAAAAATGTGAACAATGACCGGATGAATAAAACTTAAAAGACAAAACTGGCAACTTTTAACATGATTACATGAAAACAGAAGTTGTGGAAACAGAATGTATGAAAACTTCAATCTTCAGAAAATGATTCAAAACATGATTTTGAACATATCGGGAAAAACACGACGGAATTTTAAGGAAAAACAAATTACATGGATGGCTCTAACATGACAGAAACTTAAGGAAAAATCACACTACATGGATAGCTCTAAAACCAGAAACTGTCCATGCACAGACTAACAGAAAATATTCCAAACAAATTCCAGAATACTTCAAAACATAGTTCAACTGTCAAATACAGAGGTTTTAAACATCAATACAGGTTCCATACATCGTTTTACAAACCACAAAGTAGTACAGAATTGGACCTACATTTTAAATGTTTTAAAATTTCAAAAGCTGTACAATATTGGACATAACTTCAGAAAACACATTCTCACAGGATTAACTCTTGTCTGACTGCAGCAGCCAAACCCCGTGAGCTATATCCATCAACTACATTAGCTCGTCATTTTGAGGCACAAGGTCCTCATTTGGAGTATCCGTACCTACAACATGAAGTTGATCTATGAGCCTAGAGCTCAGTAAGGACATACTAGAATGCAGTGTGCATATGCTATGCATGAACATTTTCAAATACATGAACATTACATTTCATTACATTACGTTTCACTGGACAGGAAGGTATAAGTGGGCAGAGGAGCTGGCGCAACAGGAGTACATGCCACAACAGGACATAACAAGAGTACATGACAGGATGCCAGTCCTCATCCACACTTAACCATACATTTCATTACAGGTTTTATCTTACTTAACTTCAAACCGTGTACAGAAAACATTTTCATGACTTTCAGAGAAAACGTGTATGCATGAACATTCATAGACAGGCGACAAAATAATAAGCAGAATAAGCAGAATATAAAACAGAATACACTTAACCTAAACATAACCTATGGTGTAACTACCCAACAGAAATCCCGACAACATAAACCTAGTACATCCGTGTTGTAGGGCCTTAAGGGCCAAACCTAAACGTATGAACTTACCTGTTGTCCGAAATGCAGCAAGCTATGCGAGCACAACAACGTTGGTTCGCGAACCTATAGCATGCATAAACGGACATTAACCCTAAACATCACGAAACTAGCAAATGAATAAACAAAAAAATTGTTTTCTATCTAAGATGATTACCTTAGACCGAAAAGCAGGAGGAAAATCAGAGAAGGAAGAAACTCCTTGCGTTGGTTTTCTTTAACCGAAAGAGAGAAGCAGAGAGGAAAATGAGAGAGAGCAGAGAGGGAAAATGTCTCACGTAGGAGGAAGAGAAGGAAATGGGATACATGGCTTGTCTTCTTCCACAAGTTTGCCAAGTGTCAATCATCCATTTGATTTCTCCCACCAACCTTAATTTCTTCCTAATTTGCCCTTCCATTGGTTTTTAACTAAAATATTATTTAGTTAATCGATTCGGTCTCACGAATCACCCTCGTTCGATTAAACACGTCGACAATTTTATTAAAAACAATCATTGCATTAATATCAGAGAAATTCCGCTTACATATTCGGGGAATTATTACATAGGCAAAATGCCGGGTGTTACAGATGGAATATATCCCGTTGTTGTTGCCAACGTGGAAAAAAAGTACACGGACATATGGATGTGGTTCTTGCAAATATTGAAGCGAGACCTAAACACTGAACCGGGATGCGGGTGGACAATTTTTTTCGATCGACAAAATGTATAATACATTTCCAATTATTATTTCAAAATAAAGGCGTTGTGGTAATTACATTGTTTGATGTTGACTCTGTTTTTTTTTTCAAATATTAATGGTGTAATTGTACTGTATAAGAAAGTTCTGTCTAGAAGACTGGAATCTAACTGGAACCGTTTGTGACCCCTCTAGCCTTTCCTGGAAACTTACTTGAAAATATAATTATATCTAGGAAATCGTCCAGTATAGTCTTTCCTGGGAATTATCTTAATCAGTAATCTCCACGTTATATTGACCATGTTTTTCTTTCAAATATTAGGGTTTGCTGAAGGCTACGGAAGACAAAATTTATAGATGCTGAACACCGCTACTGGCTCAGGCATATGTAAGCAAACTTTAAAGGCAAATTTCGGGGTAAAGTAAACCGAGATGCGATGTGGAATTCGACCAGAGCAACCATAAGATGGCATTTCAAAACAGAAATGCGGAAATTACACCAGCTTAGCCTGGAAACCCACACATAGCTTCGAGCAAAAGAGTCTAGTAGGGGTGTGCAAACCGAACCGGAACCGGTGAACCGAACCGGAACCGGTGATTTAGGTTCGGTTTTCATCGGTTTTTAGCATAGGGAAACCGAAGTCCGGTTTGGCATTCCTCAAAACCGGCCACTTCGGTTCGGTTTTCGGTTTGGCTTGGTGAAACCGAGCAAAACCGAAACCGAACCGCTGTGATTAAAATCATAAAATGAGGATGAAGAAGAGTGAAGAGCGAACTGCGAACTGCGAACTGCGAAGCCGAAGCGAACTGCGAAGGCCGAAGAGTAAGACCTAGATCCCGATTCTTCAACTGCGAGTCTGCGACTGCGACGGCGAGGCGACGACTCTACTCTCAGTCTCTGCTATCGAGTATCGAGTATCGACGACGAGTCGACAGAGAGCACCGACGAGGCGACGACACACGATCAGGCAACCGATAACCGGGTATGTGCTATGCTTTGCATTATTTAGCTCGTTTTTGTGTTTGACAGAGAGCAATTATTTGTGTTTGCATTATGGAAGGTATTACATTTACAGATGACTTATATATTTCGTTGATTTTGGGGTTTGATAGAAATAGAGATCGATGAAGTAAAAGTTCGGGATTTTCTTTTGTGAATAAGGTGATTCTAGAGAACCCAAAAGGAAACAGAACTTGGTCTTTTGATGAAGAAAGCATATTGCTCTCTGTGGTTTGTTCACAGAGAGCAATTTTGCTCTCTGTAATAAGACCACAGAGAGCAAAATTGCTCTCTGTCGTTTGTTCACAGAGAGCAATTTGCTCTCTGTAATAAAACCACAGAGAGCAAAATTGCTCTCTGATAGTTTTGTATACCGAATCGGTGACTTGTGGTGTTTCCAGGTCGGAGACCTGTGGTTTTACTTGTTTTCTTTTGTGGTTTGCTGGTTGTTTTTCGTCTGTTGGTGCTACTTTGTTTCTGAGCACTACTCTGGTTATTTTGAATACAGTAACATAGTGGATAGAGGGTGATTTTGCTCTTAATTGATCCTGGATTTATACTGTATTCATCATTTATCATTTGTTAGTGTGATATATTCATCTTTTCTTGTTTGATGTTCCCCTTTTGTTTGTCATCTTCAAACAGGCAAGAAGCAGTACGACTGTACGAGGTCGTAGAGGTCCTCCACCAGTAGATGTGCGACCTTACGCAATTACCAAGGCAAGCTTAAAACTGTAGATGTTTTTATATATGAGAACCTGATTTTCTATAAAATCCCTGCTTCAAGAGGATTGCCAGATCCGACAAGAGATGATTTAGTTCATATGTTTCTTGTAAAACCGAAACCGAACCGAAACCGAACCGAAACTTTAGGTTCGGTTTTGGTGTGCCCCAAAACCGGTTTCGGTTCGGCAAATCCAAAACCGAAACCGATCGGTTCGGTTTTGATCCTCCCCAAAACCGAACCGAAACCGGTTTTGCACACCCCTAGAGTTTAGATATTGAGCTAGTCATGCATTTTCTTCGAATCCCAAGTGCGACATGAGATTGAATAATTTGTGCAAGTCATTCAATGCACTTCTATTGCAGGTTAGAGACAAACTGATCCTGACCATGTTCGAGATGATCCGAAAGTGCTTGATGACTCGCGTTGTGAAGAAATTTGAAAAGCTAGCTCAATTAACATGCCTCATGTGTCCCAAAGATAAAGAAAAAATTTGAGAAGCTAGAAAGTGCAGCTCGAAATTTGAGTGCTCAGCTTGGGGGAGGTGCACGATTTGAGGTTAGCAACGGCTACGAACAATACGTGGTCGACATGAATACGGGTGTGTGCAATTACACCAGGTGGGAGCTTATTGGAATCCCGTCTGTCCATTTCATTCCATGCATGCATTTCATGAGAGTGACACCGAAAAATTACATGCATCCATGCTATCACCTAGCAACTTACATAAAGATGTACTCACAGTTTATTTAATTCATGAACAGTTCCCAAATGTGGCCGCAAATACCAGATCGACAGAAAATGATCCCGCCCATAAGATTTTGCCAACCTAGTAGGCCGAAAAAGACAAGAGTGCGAAATGTCGATAAACTATCAAGTTTAACAATAAGTAGGCAGAACATAAAGATATCTTGTGGTATATGTCAGCAGAAGGAGCACATTAGTCACACTCGTCCTCACCGGGGATCTACTTCAGACGCTGATTCTCAAGATACGTTTATGGGTTTCAACACATTTAATGGGACGCAGGTACAGTTCAACACATTTTCCTTATAAACACAGTCATTTAGTTTCCATTATGTGTAGGAATCGAGGATGCGCGGCAGAGGTAGCAATTATTGACTGTTGTAATTTCGATGCTGGGTCTATTTTTTCAATTTTATTAAACTAACCTAAAATAATTTTTTTTAAATAAACAAAAAATAATAATTACAATTTGAAATATCTTCGGGATGTAATTTGTTATATCGTCTTCTTCGACCCAGAAGAACATCGCAAGACTTAATGCTTGCTAGGCAAGTTTGAGTACTCCTCTCATTTTATAATCTAACAATTTTACCACATGTTCACTGTGTCTTTCTCGTGGAACAAGTTTCATTTAATATATGTTTCGCTCCATCAATCTCGTACTGCTCTTGACACATCTCGTTACGAAATTTCATGGAAAAATAACCAGGAGGCGGTTGCGGCATTTGATCCGACGCCCGGTTTGATGGGCCACCTTGTGACATCCGGGGAGCCTTTCGACCAATAAACATTATTGGGGGGGGGGGGGGGGGGGGGGGGGGGGGCTAGTTTGAGAGTTTTTATTTTTTATTTTTTAAATTTAGGGTTTTTTGGGATTTTCGGCGAGAAAGAAAACTAATATGTGTTGACTTAAATGATGTTTTAAGTCTAAATTGTTTTTGATGATGTGTTTAAATGATTAGCTTGGTAATTTGATTATGTTTATTGAATAAGAATTATAAATTATGCATATGATTTTAATATGTTGGAAATGCCCTTGGTAAGGGTATTTTAGTATTTAATGCATGTGATTAAGTGTACAGGGCTGAAATGTGTTAATCAAAATAATCTGTCCACCGGTCACAAAACGACAAGGCGGATAAGAAAAACAGAAATACTCCACCGCTCGCTAGACGACAAGGCGGATAAGAAAACAGAAATACTCCACCGCCCACTAAACGACAAAGGCGGTTGAGAGAAAAAGTAATTACTCCACCGCTCACTAGACGACAAGAGCGGAATTGTTTACAAGACGATCTCCACCGCTCGCTAAACGACAAGGCGGATAAGAAAACAGAAATACTCTACCGCTCACTAAACGACAAGGTGGATGAGCTAACACGATGAAGTCCTACGCTCGCTAAACGACAAGGCGGATGACTTCAACGAATTCCTCTTCCGGTCACTAAACGACAAAGGCGGAAGACGTCTAAGATTTACTCATCCGACAGCGTTTTACAGCTTCATCATCCGATGCCGGTTCAAGCGGTTTAAAGCTTCATCATCCTATGGCGGTTCAAGACTAACTCAGCTTTGTCTTCCGCCAGAATTCAAATTAGCCGTGAAGCTACAGTGACGTCGTTTTCAGCCATAACTCCAGAACATTAATGGCGACGACGATTTGCAACTACAAACGGCAACGGCTACCTGAACTTGTACGAAAGCTGCTCCAACGGTAACTAAACTTCTATTATTGGATAAGGAGCATTGAAGCCAAGCCGATTTGAAGACAGATTATTTAAGTCGAGCTTAGAGCACGAAGGAACAACTTTTGCCAATTTGAATTCTGAGCCCTAACTGCGAAAATTTTTCACACTCTGTATTCTTCTCTACATCTTTCAATCCTAACTTGAGATTCATTTTTGTGAGATTGTAGTCTGAGCTTAATATTTTACAAACTCAAACTTGTAACGGCAGTGGATTGACGCCCGTGAAGTTCAATCCAAATCTGTAAAGGCAGTTGATCGGAGCCCGGAATCCCGATCTGTTATTTCTCGTGAGGAGAAGGGTAAGGATCTTCAAGGGGGAGCCTTGGAGCGTGGACGTAGGCAGTTTGGCCGAACCACGTAAAAAGTACTGATGTTGACTCTCTCTTACTCTCTCTTTATTTTTGATATTACCTTATTTGCTATTAAACTAATTAAGAGAGTAACACTAATTGATTATTAGATTAATTTTTTAAAAGTCTAATTCACCCCCCTCTTAGACAATTCCGGTCCTTCAATATGTTTCTTTATATACTAACGCATAACGAAGGACTGTGTGAGGGTGAACAGCCCCCGAGGTTCTTAGAACGGGGGATCGTTCTAAGAACGCAGCAAACCATTCTTAGAACATTCATGGTCTGGGCACGTGTGGATCACGTTGATGCAGGAGGTGCGTTTAAGGGTGGAGACCCCTCCTTCTAGCGCGCGGGGGGTCTCCACCCGCAAACGCACCCCTCGTTCTAGCGCGCACGTGCGGGGCACGAGGAGAACGGGGGGTGCGGTTTGGGTGGAGACCCCCGCACGCACGTGCAGGGCACATTCCAACGCGCGGGGGTGTCCATATCCAAACGCACCCCCGTTCTCCCGTGCTTTGCACGTGGAGAACGCCTCGGATAGAACGATGAACCGTTTTCAGAGAACGATCTCCTGTTCTATGTGTAATTATCAGAACGGGACATTTTCTAGTTTGAGAGTTTTTTCTGATTTTTTAAATTTTGGGTTTTTTGGGATTTTCGGCGAGAAAGAAAACTAATATGTTTCTTTATATACTAACGCATAACGAAGGACCGTGTGAGGGTGAACAGCCCTCGCAGGTTCTTAGAATGGGGGACTGTTCTAAAAACGCGGCAAACCATTCTTAGAACATTCATGGTTTAGGCACGTGTGGATCACGTTGACACAGGAGGTGCGTTTGAGGGTGGAGACCCCTCGTTCTAGCGCACGGGGGGTCTCCACTCGCAAACGCACCCCCCGTTCTAGCGCGCACGTGCGGGTCACGAAGAGAACGGGGGATGCGGTTGGGGTGGAGACCCCCGCGCGCATGTGCGTTGCACGTTCCAGCACGGGGGGATGTCCATTCCCAAACGCACCCCCGTTCTCCCGTGCTTTGCACGTGGAGAACGCCTCGGATAGAACGATGAACCGTTTTCAGAGAACGATCTCCTGTTCTATGTGTAATTATCAGAACGGGACATTTTCTAGTTTGAGAGTTTTTTCTGATTTTTTAAATTTTGGGTTTTTTGGGATTTTCGGCGAGAAAGAAAACTAATATGTTTCTTTATATACTAACGCATAACGAAGGACCGTGTGAGGGTGAACAGCCCCCCAGGGTTCTTAGAATGGGGGATCGTTCTAAGAACGCAGCAAACCATTCTTAGAACATTCATGGTTTGGGCACGTGTGGATCACGTTGATGCAGGAGGTGCGTTTGAGGGTGGAGACCCCTCCCTCTAGTGCGCGGGGGGTCTCCACCCTCAAACGCACCCCTCGTTCTAGCGCGCACGTGCGTGGCACGAGGAGAACGGGGGGTGCGGTTTGGGTGGAGACCCCCGCACGCACGTGCGGGGCACATTCCAACGCGCGAGGGTGTCCATATCCAAACGCACCCCCGTTCTCTCGTGCTTTGCACGTGAAGAACGCCTCGGATAGAACGAGGAACTGTTTTCAGAGAACGATCCCCTGTTCTATGTGTAATTTTTAGAACGAGAGATTATCGGTTAACAGCCAAGATTTTTTTTATAAGTTTTTAATAGTTTAAAGTTTATTTTTAGAATAAAAATTATTTGAAGATATTTTTAATCCAAATTCAAACATTTTCTAAGTTAAAATGATTTTAACCATTATATTATGCTTCGCATTTGCAATGCTTAATAAGATCGCAATGGGAACAAGTTGCGAGGGAGATAGAAGCCAGTACCGAGAATGTACAAGTAAAAGAGATTTGTTGTAATTTGTAAATGCCGACTTCTAATCTTCCTTGTGCATTATCTGGTTTTTCACTGATTTTTACTTTGATAACTAGAATCTGAAAAATATACGAAGTTTCATCAATAAAAATCGGAATCTTTTTGGCAAAAGAGTGAACTTTTAGCTTCGAGGGCATCTCCTTGGCTTTACAATCCCTCACTGAGCTGTTGTTGGATGGGTTGATCCAGAGAGAGAGAGAGAGAGAGAGAGAGAGAGGGCTTCTCGTCTCTGGCTGCTGGTTGAAAAATGATTTCCTACTAATATTATAAAATAGAAATACAGAAAATATACTGTTCTAAACAGTGTTCTAACAAGTGTGCCATGAATACGTCAAATGTTTCTTTTTTAAACAACACTTCGCGTCCTCTGTAGCAAAACAAGCAACCACAAAGCAAGAAAATCTCTTTGATGGGTTAGGGTCCCTACAACCACCGCGTGGCACTTACTTATGTAACTCACCATTGTTGCAACTTCTTCAAATCCTAATCTCTATCTTTCTTTAGAAATGTCGGTGGCGAACGTCCATCAACGAATCCCTACATTTCCCTCCATCACTACTGCTGTTCGGCGAAACACGAAACTTTATTCCTTTCCTTTCCTTAAAAATGGAACTTTTCCTTCCTCCAACTCGTTTCGGGTCGAGAAGAAGTTTCGAGTTTCGGCGTCGAAACAGGAACTCCCCGAGTTGAAGACTGCCGAATCAGGTAGTTCATTCGTTGCTTCTGGAATGTTTCCTTTCTACTTTTCGGATCAATTTATGATTACTGAACTTATTGCTATAGATGAGGAAGACCTGAAGCAAACAGAAGACGATAGTGAAGGCTTGGATTTAGGATGGCTGCCTGCTTTCCCCCATGTGCTTGTAGCTTCCATGTCCAATTTTCTATTTGGTTATCATATTGGGTAAGTTTCTCGACTTTTTCTTTTATGTTAAGAATTTTTTTTAGGTAGTTCATAGATGACTTTTAATCGGTAGTTCATTAGGTAAGTAATATGATCTGCTAGTGTCTTCAAGAGCTTTAACCATTTTGTCACGAACCCAATTTCTTGCTGAAAAATCGAGTAGTTAAAAGACATCCCAGTTCAGAGACGGATTCTAATAGAATGTAGCAGTCCAAATTATCAGGCTGGAGCAGAAGAAAAAAAAAAAACTAGCTCAGATTTTTGTGTTCTTAGTTATTTTCAACTGTTTGTGGCCTTATGTTAGTGGGTCGTTATGAACTCCACAGATGCTTCACTTGGTTTTATAAAGTTGCTTAAAAAGTTGACATTATAATGAATATTTTGCAGAGTAATGAATGGTCCGATTGTTTCTGTTGCTCGAGAACTTGGTTTCGATGGAAACCCGATTCTTGAGGGACTTGTAGTGAGTATATTTATTGCCGGTGCATTCATTGGAAGCATAGGTTCTGGTTCTCTGGTTGATAAACTTGGTTGTAGGCGGACTTTTCAGATCGATACAATACCCTTAATACTTGGTGCGCTTATAAGGTAATTCTTCTCGGTTTGTGAATATCCCTTTCCCTTTTTTTTAGTTTTAAATTTTGGCGAACTAGTTGTGGACTACTGTTTAACACCTCGCGTTTGTTGCAGTGCACAAGCTCATTCCATCAATGAAGTATTGCTGGGAAGATTTCTTGTTGGCATTGGTATAGGTGTTAATACCGTTCTTGTTCCAATTTATATATCTGAGGTACTTCTTGGTACTATCCTTTGATTTGTGTATGGTAGTTGAACTCAATCTTCTGTGTAGGTTTTCATACTTTATATAGAAGTCGAACTAAAGTCACTTTTTAACTGTAGAAATTAAATTATGACATCGATACTTTGTCAAAGAGAGGATCTCTATCTTATATATGAGGCACTAAGAAAGATTTTGAAGTAGTTTTTTTTGTTCGTCTACTTTTATGTTTGCCTTTTAGATTGCTCCTACGAAGTATAGAGGTTCACTAGGGACAATGTGCCAGATTGGAACATGCCTTGGGATCATCACGTCATTATTTCTCGGAATTCCTTCTGAAAGTGATCCTCATTGGTAGGATTCTTGTTTTCGGAAGGATGATCATCTTTTGAGGTTATATTTAATTTGATCTTGCCTTTCAGGTGGAGGACAATGCTATACATTGCCGCTGTTCCTGGATTTGTTTTGATTCTTGGTATGCAGTTTGCTGTAGACAGCCCTCGCTGGTTATGTAAGGTAGGACTATTATCGTTTTTCGAGCAAAGGATAAAACTTTTAGCTTGGTAATAAACCAGTCAAATGGTGTTCTAGGCTGGAAGAGTAGATGATGCTAGAGTTGTTATTCGAGACCTTTGGGGAGCATCTGAAGTTGAAAGAGCAATTGACGAGTTTCAGTCGGTCAATAAGATCGACGGTAGTGATTTGGAGGCTGCATGGTTGGATCTTTTGGAGGAACCACACTCTAGAGGTTGGATCAAGGTGGTCCTTTGAGATCAATGTAATATCCAGTGAAAATTTAAAGACATGGATTTGGTGTTACCTTTTAACAGAACATACGTTTCAGCTTAAAAACAGATTAATCAGAGAAACCAAAGCATAGTAATTTAGTTTAGTGATTTTATCGAGGTCGGAGATTATCAGAGTGAGTTGCAGATGCTGATTATGTCGTTTTGACTAACTGCAGTTGCGTTGATCGGAGGCACCCTTTTCGTTCTTCAACAGTTTGCTGGTATAAATGGAGTTCTTTACTTTTCATCGCTGACGTTTCAAGACGTTGGAGTCACAAATGGTGCCGTCGCAAGTATAGTTGTTGGAATAACAAATTTTGCAGGTTTAAGATCCCTGCTCTGTTTACGCCTGTTATATTGAATTCGGATTCTTAAATTGGGTACTAATCAGGGATCATGAACAGGTGCACTTTGTGCTTTATATTTAATGGATAAGCAGGGAAGACAGAAACTTCTTATCGGTAGCTACTTCGGAATGGTGAGTGTGAATTGCGGTAAAAACTAGACACATGATTGATGGCCGTAATCATTCCATGAAGTTCCACGAGTTTTGGTTGCTACGCAGGCACTGTCGATGTTTCTTATTGCTTATGGCATCACATTTGAGGCAGATGAGCAACTGAGCCATTTTTTGTCGATACTAGGAACTGTCATGTAAGAGTCTTCTCAATATCTGAAATTCAAGACGACAACAAGAGATTGTCACGAGAAAGATTCATTTCTTAAACTGTGTTATAAGATGTTGGGATGATTGTTTTAGGTACATTTTCACCTTTGCCATCGGAGCTGGTCCAGTTACTGGTCTGATTATACCAGAGCTAAGCAGCACCAGAACACGAGGGAAGATCATGGGATTTAGCTTCTCAGTTCACTGGGTAAGTCATTGAATAATCCATCAATCTCGCTCCATTCTCTTCGATAACTGTGATTTTAAATATGTTTTCGATCCAAACTTTGACGTGTTGTTAAAATTGGTGTTATGATAAAGGTTTGCAATTTCGTGGTGGGTCTGTTCTTCCTGGATTTAGTAGAGATATTTGGAGTGGCACCCATTTATGCTGGTTTTGGTGGAGTTTCCTTGTTGGCAGCCATGTTTGCTTACTACTTCATAATCGAAACCAAAGGGAGATCTCTGGAGGAGATTGAGATGTCGCTCAATCCCAACCTCTCTGCCAGAAATAAGTAAGTTCTGTCTCGAGACAGACCCCATATACTGTAAATTTTGTTCAATAATACAGACGTATCTTATAATACCACTATGCTGTCCTTGAAGCTCCCATTCTCTCTCTCTCTCTCTCTCTCTCTCTCTCTAGATAATAGTATTATCAAACATGAAACATGAGTTGATTGAATCAAAGTGAAACCCAGAAACCCATTGAGAAAACAGATTGACCGTCTTCATTCAACTCATGCAGATGAAAAACCAACTTTCTCGCATCTGTTTGGTTGGCGAGAAAAAGCTCCGACTGAAAGTTTTGAAAGAGAGAACAAATTGGACAAATCTTAATAATTGTCTGGTCATAAGCTGCCACGCCATATCGTATTTGGTTCTGGGCGAAGCTCATTTATTAGTAGGAGGAAGAGAGAGAGAGAGGTGACTAGTCATTGAAAATGGCATTTAATATTAAATCATTCGTTTGTCTTTGCTGTCAAAGAACCTGAATTTATTCGATCAGAATTTAATGCAATTGTTGGGTCGTTCGTCTTCTACTAATGACTATTTACTCACCCTATTTCGCTACATAGAACAGATTTTCAAAACCACACCAGAGACAATACTGTTCTAGTGATGGGATAAATTAAGAGAGAGTGGGTACTGGGTGGCGAAATTAAGAAAAAAGGAGAAGAGTAATCGAGTGTTGTTTTGACTTGAAAACCAAATGTTTGGATGCCGACAAAGTTAATCCAAATTCCAAAACAAGGATTAAGCTTTGATTACTGCGTTGTTTCTGCTTTTATTCTCTCTTCTCTTTTAATTAATTTGTCCGTACGCTGTGGGTAAATGTGCTTCTTTTACGTTGTTTTGATGTTTTCTATAAAAGAGATCATGCTTTTGGCAAGTGAAATAAACAGTAGTTAATTACCTTGAGTTTGGGTCTGTTCGAGGACCACTAAATGGCTCATTTTAACTCGCTGTCTGTTAAATTTACAGTGAAAAACTCCTGCTTGTGATTGTGTATCAGTGGCTGATCCCATTTCTCTTCTGGGTGAAGCTGCATGCGAGCAAACAAAACCCATTTAAGCGAGAGAGATATTCTTATCTTCTGAGATTTGAAAATGAAATGGCTTTTTGAATTCTGATTTTTCTTTTTCAAATTTCTGTTCTTCGTGTTCATAGGAGTCGGATTTTGTGGGATATCAGGCTCAGTGGGAAAGCGATTTAGCCGAAATCTCTCTCTCTCTCTCTCTCTGATTGACTTTTTAGTCTGTCTCCTTAACTTGGCCTTCATTTCTGACGCATTCACTAAAATGCCATAAAAAGAACAAGCTCCACTTGCCTGTTTGAATATATACAAACAACTACAAGCATATATTCCCCTCAAATCTTTCATTAAACGCTAACCCCACCAAACAAATTAACTGAGTCGTCGTAATCAATTTAATACTTTGTAATGCTTCTCATAACTCTCATACCTACCCAGATGTTCTCTTATTTAATTGGGTCAAAGGACAAGGTTAGAAATAGATGAACCCATTGTCACAGACGTAGGTAGGGTAGCGCTTCTTTCCTTGTTCTGGATATGTTGTTCTGTCGCAAAAATGCAATCTTTCCATCTTGATGCATAATTTTTCACCATCTACTATAGTTTTCACCGCTTTTTCACCATCCACTTCTATTATTAGCTCCATTCCAACGTCGTACATTATACCAGTTTACCTCAGCCTGCTCACTTTCATTCAATGACAGTACTCCTCCTCAGCTCCACTTGCTCACCCACCTTACGTAAAAGCAGGAATACATTGATAGATCATAGAACCATTTGTTTCGCTGATTTAATTTTTGGGTATTTTTTCCCCAGCTGATTTGGCAATCTGGGTTGGCAGAAAGGTGGCGTTTTGATGGCTGTTTCGTAGTTAGAATGAGATATTGGGGCATTTGGGTAGCATGAAACTGTTTCAAAAACCGGCTTGCGACCACAACTCAAGGAGAGGCGTCACAGAGGAGCTTTGCTTTCATTTTGCTTTGCATATTGTTCTTTTTCATTGTTTCTCCTTTGCTTTTTCTGCTTTACTTTATATCATCAGTACTTTGTTAGTACTCTGTTCTCTTTCTTCTTCTTCGGCTATCTGGGTTTTGTGAAGGAGCTCTCAGAAGCTTCATCAATGGCTGAAATAAGCCACCCCCCTATGGAACAGCTACAAGACCTCGAGTACTGTATAGACTCCAATCCACCATGGGGTATGCTCGCTCTTTTCCCTTTTTTTTTTCTGCATTCTTGTTGCCATAATCCTTTGAGAGACCGTAGCTAAAGTTTACCTTTCCTTGCAAGTTTCTTGCATTTGGACATTTTCTCCGGGAGAAAATGGTTTCTTGTGGGTGTGTTCGATTGCGGAGAGATTGAATGAGCTTAAAAATGGTTTGCTTTAGTCGAAATCTAATGAAGTTTAGCAATCCCATAGGTGTTAAGCTTAGCCCTAGCATGGTAAACAAAAAGACACAAGTTTTTGTCTTTTTGTTTGTATTGTTGGTTCATTTTGGCTGAGTGGTTTTAGATGTTTCGTAGCAAGCTAAAGGTAGGGGTAGAGCTTTTTCTGCATATTTTTTTGAGGTTGTCGACACAACTTTGAAACTTTATTTTGATGGACCCCAGAGAATCTATTCTATCGAAACACTCTATGGGCTTCATTTTAAGAAAATATAGTAATTTTGGCAATGGGTTCGAGTTGCAGATATTGAGCAAATGTTCCAAGCTCTGATTTCTTCATCAATATCTTGGGTTAGCTACCATGTGTTCATATTATGTATCTGACATTTGTGAGGCATTTTGGAATCACTTGACTCATCTTTAAGAAACTATGATGACTTAGGAGTCATGCATGGACAGTTGATGACTTTTCAGTCATTGTTATTATAATTACTGATTTAGGAGGAGTTTTTCTAGGATTATTGATTTGACTTTTTCCTATTTATCTTGTCTCATGGATTAAAGCCTTGTTCTTTCAGCTGAAACTATACTGCTAGCTTTTCAAAATTACATCCTGGTGCTAGGAACAAGTGTAATGATCCCATCCATGCTTGTCCCTGCAATGGGTGGTAGCCATGTAAGTGTAATGGAAACACTGAATCCCCTAATTGGTGCATTTCTCCTCTATGATGTTGTGTTTTTTGATCTTGTGCAAGTGTTTACTACTTGGAAGCATTCCCTCTCATTGTTTTTATTCAAATAAATTTGTATTCTCATATGCAGGGGGATAAAGCTCGTGTGATACAAACACTTCTTTTTGTAGCTGGCATTAACACGCTACTCCAAGCACTTTTTGGGACAAGGTTACCAACCGTCGTAGGAGGTTCTTTTGCATATGTTGTGCCCATAGCTTACATTGTAGGAGACTCCAAATTCCAACGGATTACCGAGCCTCACGAAGTAAGCTGATCCATCTACTATTTATTGCATCAATCGCTATGGCTTTTAGGCATTTTCATGTAGAGATTATACTAAAAATTGTCCACTAAGTATGATGCTGCCTCTTTTAGTGTCATTTTCGTGTGGATATTCATTGTGGTTATTATAGTGAATAAGAATCATCTTCTTTTTCTTTCTATCACGCTCTATCCTTGCATAATGCAGACAGTTAATTTCTGGTCTAATAGTTTCAATTTAGACATGAACAATTGGAAAAATCTAATTTATTAGAATTTTATATCGACTGTGTAAATTTAGGCTATTATAGACGAGAAATGGCCAAATAATAAAAATGAAAATGCAGTCGTCCACGATGATTTTCTAATAGAAAGGGATCTTCACATATGATTTATTTACAGAGATTTATACAAACAATGCGGGCTATACAAGGAGCGTTGATTGTTGCTTCAAGCATACAAATTATTCTTGGCTATAGTCAAATCTGGGGCCTTTTTTCCCGGTAAATTGATGTTTTATTTGTGAAGAAATGTAGGAAACGACAAAACTATAGCAATGATTGTTATGTATCTTCTCTTCAGATTTTTCAGTCCTCTAGGCATGGCACCTGTTGTCGGATTGGTTGGACTGGGATTGTTTGAAAAAGGATTTCCCGCGGTATGTTTGTGTGAAAGGATATAACAATACTCATTATATGCTTCCTTTTTTCTTGGAATAAAACAGAGAATTGTTAGGCCAATAGTTTAAGAAAGATATTAATCATATAAAGAATTAAAGCATGTTAAAAGATTGCAGTCTCAACAGAATGCCGAAGAAGACTTCAATTTGTCGCTTTTGGTTTTTAATGGTCGTTCGTAACTTTCTCTATACAGCATCACATGCCTCTGATCTGATATTCTTTATGCCTATGCCTCCTTCATTTGCTTTTCCCAAAAGTTTGAAATGATTTCGACCTTTTTTCTTTCAGCTAGGAACGTGCGTCGAAATTGGTATACCTGCATTGCTATTGATCGTTGGATTGTCACAAGTAAGCGATTACGGATTTGTTGTGGTAGTTGGTGTCAATGTTCTTGACATTTTGTCTGTCTTCAATCTCCCTAATTGTGGGTTGTAGAATTGCAGTATCTGAAGCATGTGAGACCCTTCAGAGACCTCCCTATTTTTGAAAGATTTCCCGTGTTGATATGCACCACGGTCATCTGGATCTATGCCATTCATCTTGACAGCCAGCGGGGCCTATCGAGACAGACCCCAGAAAACTCAAATCAGTTGCCGAACTGACAAAGCTGATCTGATATCAACTGCCCCATGGTTTGGTCAATGCTGAATTTCACTCCACTCTATTCTGTTTTATTGCTGTAAATTGCACTGAAAGACCCTTCAATGCTTTTCTTCAGGTTCAAATTTCCCTACCCTTTGCAATGGGGTCCGCCTACGTTTTCAGTTGGACATTCATTCGCCATGATGTCTGCAGGTTTTAGTTTCAATGGTGGAGGTACAGCATCTTTGATTCGATTGTTTGAATAAAATGCTAATGGCTATTGATTTTTATGTGAGCGAATTATAACTTTCAAGTAAAGTCATAATTTTTGAATAGCTTCTATCTTGACAAAAGTGGGAATTATCTTGTGCAGTCAACTGGTGCTTACCAGGCAGCATCTCGACTGGCCATAGCCACTCCACCCCCCGCATATGTTCTTAGCCGCGGCATTGGCTGGCAGGTAAGCTTTTCTGATGCAATCATCGAATTGCATTTTGAATCTTCTTTTCACATAATCCATATTATTTAGTCGAAATGAGTTCATCAATCATACATGTCAACAGGGGATTGGTATCTTGCTCGATGGTCTTTTCGGAACAGGCACTGGTTCAACTGTTTCTGTGTAAGACTTTCATCAATACAGCAAAATTCTGCAGTTCTTTCTTTCTTTTATTATATGTTTGTTTGATTTGATCTTCTTCGGTAATCAGAGAAAATGTAGGACTTCTTGGACTTACCCGAGTCGGGAGTCGAAGGGTCGTCCAGATTTCTGCTGCCTTCATGATATTTTTCTCCATCTTAGGTAAGTTAAACTTGGTATTGCAAGCCTAACATATGTAAATGCTCTGTCATGCTTAAAAGCTAGTAGTTTTTTCTGTAACATTTGTCTCTTGTTTTTGCCTGCAGGAAAATTCGGTGCTGTCTTCGCTTCGATTCCCCTCCCAATATTTGCTGCCCTGTATTGTATTCTCTTCGGCATTGTCGGTAGGCCACGATTTCAAGGCAGTTTCCTTACTCGAGACTTTCTATTTTTCTAAAAATTGATTATTCCTTTTGTAGCTTCAGTTGGATTGTCATTCCTGCAGTTTACCAACATGAATTCCATGAGAAACCTCATCATAACTGGCCTCTCACTTTTCCTCGGAATATCCGTTCCCCAGTTTTTCAGTGCCTACTGGAATCCAACAAACCGCGGTCTTGTTCACACCAATGCCG
This sequence comes from Begonia masoniana, assembly GCA_022432975.1. NCBI lineage: Eukaryota > Viridiplantae > Streptophyta > Magnoliopsida > Cucurbitales > Begoniaceae > Begonia > Begonia masoniana. The sequence continues at coordinate 56,267,608 of CM039503.1, forward strand.
GATGGGTGAGTTTAGAATCATCTTCGATCTAAAATGACAAAGCAGAAACTATTCTGATTCGAAAATGTGGATATCTTGTGCAGTTTAATGCATTTTTGAACACCATATTCTCATCTCCGACGACGGTGGGGTTGATTGTGGCAGTATTTCTGGACAACACCTTGGAAGTGGAGAAATCGAAGAAGGATAGAGGAATGCCATGGTGGAACAAGTTCAGAACATTTAGAGGAGATAACAGAAATGAAGAGTTCTACACCTTGCCTTTCAATCTCAACAGATTCTTCCCACCCACTTGAGCCTACTTCTCAGAAGAAGATCATCATCTCCTCAGAATTTCCTATTTTGTTAACTTCATCAAATCTAATCCACACCCTTTGATGTTATTGTTATGGGTCTGATCAAGTTTTTTTTTTTTTTTTTTTTTTTGTTCTAGACTTCGTAAATCCAAATCATTGACAAAACATCTTAGCCAGCCTTCGTCTTGTTCTTTCTGCAACCCATCGACATTTTTTTGTGGACCTTTTGTAAATGGGTCCTTGATGATTTTGTAAGGCATTGTAGATTGAATAATTGGGAAATCAGATTTTTCTAGCAACTTTTCCACTTCATAAATTTTCCATTTTGGTTCCCTTCCAGGAAGGTTTAAGCGTTGAACTACGAGGTCACCTCATTGCAGAATGGAAAAAAGAAACAGTTTTTCTATTTTTATTTTTACTTTTTTTGACGTAAAACTGTTTGCAAAAACAAGTTTGCAAAATTCATTTTTAAGGGAAACTTGAAAAATCCCATTTTAATTTGTTATGTAAAGCCTGGATCTTCCAATTCTGTTGCAAATTTGGAGAGCAAAGCTTTGAAGCCTCGTCTAAGCAGCAGTTTTCTAGCTGAACCAAGCCAAACCGGTGGTTGGTTTGGTTGGTTATGTTTTCTTTAGAATAAGGAGGCGGTCGGAGTCATGTTACAAACTTGAGATTACTTCCTTGAAATTGGCAGGAGCGAATCTCCAGTCACAGACTCAAATTCGTCGTCTTATTTTGCAAGAGAACGATCCTGCACTGTATCTTTACTGGGTTCATCTGTTTTTCTGTTTTCGAAAGCTGTTGTTGGTGTCTGAATGTCGATGGCGAGCGACACCTCATGGGTTGGAAAGAAACCTTCGAGGCGTATTGGTGGAATGGCCGATGCGCTCTCTATCGCTGCCGATCTCGGTTTCTCAGTCTCTCCTCCTCCCACTCAGGTACTTCTGTTTCATCCTTTCAATTTTCACGGATTTTCTATTTCACTACTGTTTCTAATTCTAAGTTATTGTATTAGTTTCAGTCTAAGTCTCTAGACGCCCAAGGTTTCCTTTTGTTGGTGTTTTGATTATTGTCATCCTTATCTCTCATAGGAAGAACTTCAGGGTTTATCCTCTACTACCGGCGAAAAGGGCGATGACTTAATTAAGGTTTTGAGAGAACTCACCACGGTACAAAGAAAAATAGCAGATCTTCAAGTTGAACTTCAAGGTCGAAGGTCAGTTTTCCTTGGTTGTATCTGTTCTACTGTACTATTCAGTGTGTCAGTTTTCCGGCTAAAATGCTCTCATTTTGTCATAGTTTTACCCTTGAACTAATTTGTAGCATGGTGCCATTAGGATGACAAAAATGTGTCACATTTGACCCATGTTAGTGAGATGGAAAAGAAGATTGAGACTTTGGCAAGGATTACTACTATACTGAAAGACGTCATCCAAAATAAGGTATTTCATTAGAATTTTGTGCGTTTCTTTCTGCTAAATTTGAAACTGTAGGACTTCAAATATCGCTACCTAATTTGACCGACAATTACTGGAGTTTTGTATATGATGATGGCTTTATTTTGATCTCTGACTAACCAAAGATTTTAGCTTGATCACTGCATGCGTACCTGTAGTTTGGGAAATGGTTTTATTTTATATTTGAGTAGATAGTTTAAGAAAATTCTACCTCTGCAAGTGGTGATACAAAGAGAGTTGCATGGTGATGTATTTTGAGATTTATGCTAGAACAGCCTTTTCACTCAACTTTATGGTAGAAAAAACAGTATTATACATGTCATGTCTGTCTGGCCATGATCAAGAAATTGTGCTTCAAGACTGTCAATGTCCCTTCGAATCGACTGGTTGCTTCTTTGTAGAGGCCATGTCTTTAATAAATGGGGCATTTGTTTTGAAGACAAATACTATGGTAATGGTCTTAAATGCTCCTAAGCATGTATACTTTAGTTCTCATCTGCATTTCTTCCCTTAAATGCTCCAAAAGTATTGCTTTGCCATTGCGATACTTTTCATTTTGGCAGGATCGAATTATAGCTCGTCTTCAGCAACCATATTCTCTTGATTGCATTCCAGTGGAAGCAGAATATCAGGTTAGCTTGCTTATGTTTCTTCATGAAAATTCATATATCAGAAAAGACTGGATATTCTTTTGAATTGCAATAATTACCTGGGTTTTATGGTTGATTAGACATTTTTCTGTGGAGGTAACTATTTTGCTAGATTTGAGAGGCAACCCCTGCAATAATTCCTGATTATATAATGCGAGGGAGAAATTTGAAATCTGCTATCTTGCTGAATGTTGTGAAATCTTGTGCAGCAACTGTATATTATCTGCTCCTAAACCATTGATTTCCCAAGAAAGTTTATTTAAGCCATTAAATTGGATTTAACCCAAGAAAGTCTTCAAAAAGGAGAATCCAGTTCATAGATATGTATGATGAAGAGTCACTTTCTCTCCTTCTCAGATATTTGTAAAGCTTTTGCCAATTCGTTGATTAGTCATAATTGGAGGATTTGATGTTATGAAGTGAACGCATTTGAGATTCCTATTACTGGTTTTATTGAACTCTGTCTGCACAAATACAATAATGATGATTTACTTGTTGTTGGTAGAAACAATTCTCTGAGTTGCTGATGAAAGCTGCGAGTGATTATGGAGCTTTGACAGCTTCGGTTGCAGATTTTCAATGGAGTCAGAACTTTAAGGAACCTCCTTCAGTGTGGGGGGTACATGCTCGTAGATACAAAAATACATTATCTGAGAATCCATTGTCTGAGAATCGATAACTATGTTCTCGTTTGCAGGAAATGCTTCGTCCGATCCCGGTCGCCTTGGCGTCTTGTACCAGGTTCTTTGAAGCCATGAGTGCCATGAGAGAGTCATTTGCAACCCTTCAAAATCTAAGAGTTGGGCATTCCTCCGCAGCTCTACCCTCAACGCCAGCAAACGACGGTTCTTCCCGTTCCACGTCGTCAGAATTTATAACTCCGCCACCATGGAGAAGCGATTCCAGCATTGCAGCCAAGAAGGAAGAAGAAGAAAACAGCGAGCAAAGTGATTCCCATCAAGTTGATAACAGAAGGTTATCCTGGCCTCCTTTGGTTAAGAAGAACGTCATCTAATAATCTAAACAAACCCTTTTTCACGAAAACTAGACTTGTTCCCAGTGCTAGATTTCAAAAAGTGTATGGATGTTGTAGTTTTGAAAGGAATGACATGGAACCACGTCAGCTGGGCCCTACTATAGGATTCGGGCCACATATAGCCAAAAATACAAAGCTGGTCGGTCCCACATCTATGATTGGAGTACAAGTGTGACAGTGCCCACGCTGGGATGTTCACCTTATCTATTCCCTTCCCTAGGTCACATTAATTACACTATTATACGCTGTCGTTTTCCCCTCTCGTTTTTTCTATTGGAGGCAAGCACGCGGCGTACTTTAGGCTCTGCTGCAGCAGATTAGGAGCGACGGGATCGGTTGATAGCCCCCTTCTCGGCAGGTGGCGGGAAGTATGTGAATTTACTATAACCCCCTTCTTCCTCTCTTCACCCTCCATTAATGAAGCTTGCGATGTCTTTGTAGAGAGAGTGAGAGAGGGAGTCTCTCAGCCATTGGAAGAGTACGTGTGCTTGAATCATCGAACGCAATTTCCTCCATTCGACACCGCGAAGACTTACATGCGAAGCAATTCTTCAACCCGAACGATTTTATTATTAAGAAATGAGGAGATGGTGTCTGTTCTTTTTTTAATTAACGCGCAATTAAATCTCTCCCTCTCTCTGGTTTGTCTCCATATAGGCGTCTTCTCTGCTTGTTCGTTTTGATTCCATTGCCTTCCTAGCCTCTCCACCGTCAATTTGCATATCGATTGTTCATCTTGTTATGAAGTTCGGCAGCTATGGCTTCGTTTTCTGCTCTCACCTTTCTCTGCCATGGAGTTTTGGTTTTCGAGGTTCTTGTCCCTACCACTTTTGGTTGTGGCGCTTGTGTGTGTATTTTGTGTTGTTGAGTTATTGTAATTTTATTTTTTTTCGAACAGTGATTGGCGGTAATTTGGGCATCAAACGTGATATTGATGGGGAACGTTGATGATGGTCGGTGTGTATTCCCCTTGACTAGCCTGCAAATTGGGTATGTTTTTTCATTTACAATTTGATACCTTTCAACGTTTCGTATTGTATTTTTACCCATTCTAATTGCAATGCTTTCTGAAATTCGGATCTCAACTTTAAACTATGATTCAATTTCCTATCATTTTTGTTTTTTCTTCAAATCGATGAATGTAATTTAAGTTCTCCCGGGAGATAATTTAAAAAAATTTGATACTTTTGGTTTGAGATACCGGGCGAGCGCCAGAGTTAGTAGAGTTGCTTCGTTGTCAGGTCAATGAATGCTTTATTTGCTTTGCTTTTTATGTGAATACGTGGTATTAGGAGGTTTTTAATGCTATGATGTTTTCAGGGACTTGCAATCTTATCTTTCTGATTTAAAGCTATTCTTAGCGCTTGAGAGTAGGAAATCTTATATCTTGGTGGACAATCGGCCATGGTTGGGAGACCTTGGTTCCAAGCCTGCTCACTTATGGCAACTGATGGTTACCAAGGTTGTAACAACAAACTAATGTATGTAGTCTTTCTGATTTTAGGTTGATTATGTAAAATTTTGACACTTTTGTTCCCCTACAGTCAAGGATGTCACCATTTGCCAACACTAAAGTGAGGAGGGACAGAAATGAAGGTTCGGAGACTTATTTGAAACCAATAAACAGTAAGCCCAAGACTTTCAAGAAGTGGTATAGATTGGTTGATGCGGTGGTGTTGTCTAGAAAGAGAATCTTGCTACCTGTGAAGAACCTGCGTAAACCATTTCTTTTGAATAATGAGTTGCAGAGGACCTTGTATGGGTTTATAGTATTCGAAGTTGAATGGAGCAATGTTCGTGGTATCAACTACTTGAATGAGCTCCAGGTACCCTAAGACTTTATAAGGTCTATTTTCTGTTGGCATATGATCGGAAATATTCATAGGCCCCTTGGTTTTCATTATTTGTAGACTGATACATCGATGGCGATAGAGGTTAGATATATGCGAAGATGGGAATTCAATAGCATAGCTCAAGCTTCAGTGTGCATATCTTCATGGTTTTCTGGATCACTCTCGGAGCAGCTTCTCTTGAAGGAACATCTGGACTCTGCAGCAGGTAGAGTTTTCTTCGTCCGCTTACTAGCTTCTATAATGAATATTATTCAGAACCTCATCACTTACGAGAACCTGTACAGCTTTGTGTTTTTTTTTTTTATTCAGTTGCTTGGCTTGTAGACTATGAAGTTTGTGTGGTGTGATCAATCCTGAGAAAATAAATAAACAAATAATACACTGGAACCTGGAAGCGATGAGGCTCAACATTTGATTTTTTATAGGGTTGAGATTTTGAGAGATGTTTAGTTTCTATGTGGCGTTTAAAATAGTTGCTTGGATGTGGTTCCAACAAAGTTAATGTGAATTTTATTTCTTTTAAGATTTTTACAATGTAATTACATCTGTCGTAAGGTTCTCTTGTATTGTTATTGATGAGTCCAACCCAAGTGGATGTTAGTGGGAGAGAATGGTTGATGGGGGGAGGAAAATTTTTCTATGTATTGGGAGATGTTAGATGCTAGGGATCACCAGGAAGAATTTGGGTGAAAGTTTAGGGAGGTAACAAGTTCCTTGAATTGCTTCCCATTTCATTATTTCCATTATAAATTCAATCCAAACGATCAGCTGTCGTTGCCTAATCTTCTTCATCGTCATATTCTAATTTCTGTTGTTTTAGATTACTGTGATCCCACCAGTTATCTGGTGAGAATATTACCTTAAAACTTCTTTAGGGAGGGAGGGATGTAAGGAAGAAATTTTGAAAATTTCCTCGAGTTGATTTACCGAGTATTCTGTTTTAGCTAGTGCCATGTGGGTGCTGTTGTACATCTTACCCGCAAAATTATCCATGGAGTTGATCGATTTTTCTTTTTCTTTATCAGGAGAAACATTTTATGATGCGGAAGAAACTTTTATGACAACCAATCCTATTAATGATATCGGAAGTATCTGTGATGATATCATGCATATTGGGGATGATTCTGTTCAGTATTCAGGCAGCAAGTTTAATGAATATTCTGCCATCATGGAAAAGAGAACAAGTACTTTTCACACACCTCCTCCCCCCACTGGACCCTATAAGAGGAGAAGAGTAATGGAGTCCACTGGCCAAGGAGTACAGCTTGTTGAAGTCGATAGTTATGTAGGTGAAACTGATAGCAATACTGATGATTCTTCAACATACTCTGATGTCTATGATCTTGAATGTGAAAATGCTGTTGAAGCTACGCAGTACAAGGATGTACTGATTTTGTTCAAGTTCAATGACCACGATCTTCCGTTTAAATTGAGAAAATTAATAATGACTGATAATCGATTACTTACACTCTTAGAAGCTGGACTTCCATCTTGGGCCATATTCCTTCAATCTTACCCTGGATTTTGTAACCTGTATCGTCCATGGATGTGTCCTCTGGCTAGATATTTATACGTGATTATTTCAATTGTCACTGTTCTAATTGGATTTTATGATTTGTACAAAAATGTTCCTGTTCTGAAGGCAACTGCATCTCGCTTATGTGGACCTCTCTTCGATTGGATAGAGGATTGGGAGATGGTATCGAGAATTAAGTATTTGGGAACGATGTTATTTCTACATAATTTTGAAAAAGCTGTCAAATGGTTTCTTTCAGTTACGCGCACTACTCGGTCATTTTTTTCAGTTATTGCTCAACCACTGGCAGAGCCTCTGGCGGAGCTATCTGGGTTCCTTTTCCCAATTTGGAATGTGCTTATTCATGTTGTTGGAAGCTCCTGTTCAGTGATTTTTTTTATGATTGAATCTTTTTGCGGTTTAGTCGGTGACCTTGTTGAGATACTCCTGTCACCAGTTTGGTTTATTATCTCTACTTTTTGGACCATTGGTATGTTATCAGCTGTTTGTTTATCGCCATATATTATGCTTGTATTAGCACTGTTAAAGATGTAGTGTTCATCTGTATTTTCTTTTCCCTCTATTGCAGCAATTTCAGTTTTATATCCTATATTTTGGATCGCAAGGGAAACACTATATGCTCCAATTCGGATAGCTCTTTCACTTTCTGGTTTCCTTGCTTACATTTGTACCTACATTTATGAGATGGTTGGAGATATTTGGTTGTTTTTTAATAGCATGTTCCAGCTTGCTTCATCTTCTGAGGCAACAGTGAGCGTTTATGAGCCATCCATCTGGCGTTCACTCTGGAATGACCTTTTCTCCCAGGTTATTTAAAGCAGTTCAATCACTTTTGATGACTTGTATATTTTTAATTTCCTAGCTAAATCTTACCTGTTTTGTTTGTTTTCAGGTTTTTCGAGCCCTCAGGAGTATATTGAATGGCTTTGTGGCTTTCTTCACAGCCTGCAATAGACATCGACTTAGGTAGGCTTTTTTTTTTGGAAATATATGTCAAATATTTCTTATGCTTTTATAAGATCTCTTTCTTTTTGGAAAAGTGTTGATAGTGAAAACAGAGCCTCAGAGAAGGCCAAACTTTTCCCCCTATGTTTTTCAGAATTTTTCCCTAGGACATATAAAAACTGAAACATGGGAGGAAGCTGCGTAATGGTGAGAGAAGTGGTCATCTAACTTTTGGGCTTGAATTGAAGAAATGGATGGAAATTTGTTGGCAGATTAGCCTATTATTTTTTACATTCGTATTTGAATGTTTATAGGCTTTTACGAGCTGCTAATATTTTGGGATTCATGGACGATGCAATCAAATGAATCATGAATTCTATAATTGAGCCCTTATCTTCTAATTCAGAAGTATACTAACCAACATATTTGGCTAATGAATACTAAACTGTGATGCAGCATCTACAATCATATTCAGAATTTTTTTCGAAAATATTTTGGTCATGCTCAGAGATCAGAACCTGCTGAGTCAAGACAGAGAACACAGTAGTTGGTGGTGGGAATATGGTAAAGCCTTCTCTTCGGTGTGGTATATATAACTAAACGAACTAGGTAGTTCATAATTATGTGTACTTACGCGACATGGACCTTATTTTTGAAAAGTTAAAAGATGGTTCTTTTGTTCTCTGTCATTTGGGCTACACTCTTTTCTTCTCATTTTGTTTGGTCAAATCATAGAATTTGCAGTCTTGTCTTTGCTTTTTATTATCTCATTGAGTTGTTAAAATCTTGTTAAAATCTGATGCTCTCTTACTCAAATTTCTTCAACATGATGCAACTTTCATTTTTTATCTATCTATATTTGTTGCCTCACAAATGTTGTGGGGGATTTTGTTTTGCAGTTTGTAGAATTTCTCTGTTTAATGAGATGACCAGGAAGGAGGGGCAACTCTTACTCCTCTTCTTCCATTGAAATACAGCTGATCAACAGAAGGCAAACCTTAACTACACGGGTGATTCGGGAGGTATAGGCGTCATGTTTACATTCGTTGATCCACAGTGCGCAAGAGCTTCCACATTTTATGCTTATCTTAATTGTAAGTGACATCTTTATATGGAGAGTCAGTCGGTAGTATGTGTAAAAATTGGCAGATATGATGTATAGTTGTTGACGTGTACATAAGAATTCTTCTCCCATTTTGTTTCCTTGTTCTTTCTTTCTTTCTTTTGTATTAGTGTGACGATCAGGATTAACCTCTAATTTCAAGACCAGAGGTTGAAGGCAGCGATTGAATTCTGAAATCAAGTGCAGAAAAGATGGATGTATTTTGGATTATGAGTCATTTTTGAGACAGTTGTTCATCCTCCTCCCATGGAACCAATTTCAAAAGTTTGGACAATGTTGTGGAAAGATGAGTTCCATAATTCATAATCTTCTTCTCGTAAATTAAACACGTTCTTCTTATTTAGTCTCTTCTTTTGAATACTAATTTGTCCTTCATTTTGGTCAAATATTTTTTTATTTGAGTCTTTTATTATCAAATATTTTTAGCAGCCATGAAATTATTATTATTATTATTATTTTAAAAACTTAGAAATTAAGCAAATTGTTTAGCACCAATGAAATATAAGAGTTGACCAAATAATTTAAAAGCCAATAATAAGATCCAAGCACGAAACGTGGCATATAATATTCGATTCGATCACTCCTGTTTTGCACATGCGTTTCCGACTCAAATCTTTGTTCAAGAGGATAACGTAAGTTAAACCAAATGCCAGACCAAATGTTGTTTAATTAGGAAAACAAATGATTAATATAATTATCTGTTCTGTTTTAGAATATATGTAGTTTCCACTGTCATTAAACTAAATGGGTTTTGATCTCGAGTTGCTTAATCGAGATCGTCAGCAAATTGCAGCAGATGAATCTATGAAAAGAAGATAAAACTGGTGACGATTGAGGAAGTTGATTAAGAAATGAAAGTGGGATTTTAATAAATGAACAAGTTTAGGTAGTGATTAGTGTTTTACAAAGAGATAGCCGCCTGCCCAAATGGGTATAATCCATATGATCGTCTTTAAATCAAGAAACAAAATTATGAATTTTTGAGAGTGAAAAGTGGGTTTTAAGTTGAATCGCTTGATCTTGGTTACTGATATGACTTATAATCTCTGATAATTATGATTTATTTGTAAAAGGATAATCTTTAGGATCATAAGACAGGCATTGCAGCGTGATTCAAAGCTGGACATGCGTGGAAGGGTAAGTCTCGACTTCATCTGGTTAGGCAACAATTGTTTTGATTGACGAAACTATTCATTCATCTGTCACTTTCATGGATGTTTTCCCACCATTTGCATCTCTCTCTCTCTCTTCTTGTTTTCGGCCTATATATAACTCACTATCAAAACCAAACATAACTACGTCTGCTTGTAGAGAGAGAGAGACTGAGTTTTGGAGAGATGGAGAGTTTTCCTGTCATCAACTTGGAGAAGCTTAATGGTGAGGAGAGAGCAGCAACCATGGAGAGAATCAAGGATGCTTGTGAAAACTGGGGCTTTTTTGAGGTAATATTCGTAATTAGCCTTCTCCCCATTAACGTTATTCTCTGCTAATGGATCACTCTTTTTGTTTACGTGTGAAGCTTGTGAATCATGGGATAGATTATGAGCTTTTAGACAGATTAGAGAAGACGACGAAAGGGCATTATAAAAAATGCATGGAGCTGAGGTTCAAGGAGATGGTGGAAAGCAAAGGTTTAGAAGCTGTTCAGGCTGAGGTCAATGATTTAGACTGGGAAAGCACCTTCTTTCTACGTCATCTCCCTGTTTCTAACATTGCAGATATCCCAGATCTAGATGAAGATTATAGGTAATCTTGACTCTCAACCATCAATGCCTATCGTCCCTCCTCCGATTTTGCTCAACAATTTGTTGATTAATGGATGCAGGAAGTTGATGAAAGAATTTGCAGAGAAGTTACAAAAGCTAGCTGAAGAACTGCTGGATTTGCTGTGTGAGAATCTGGGGCTGGAGAAAGGGTATGTCAAAAGCGCATTTTCTGGATCTAAAGGTCCGACCTTCGGGACGAAGGTGAGCAACTACCCGCCGTGTCCGAAGCCGGAGCTAATCAAGGGCCTCCGAGCTCACACCGACGCCGGCGGCATTATCCTCCTCTTCCAGGACGATAAGGTGAGTGGCCTGCAGCTCCTTAAAGACGGAAAGTGGATCGACGTCCCTCCTCTGCGCCACTCCATCGTCGTCAACATCGGCGACCAACTTGAGGTAATCGAGAAAAGCTGTTGAAATTATAAACTAGACCCAGTAGTCGACAATCCGAGTCTGAACAACCCATTAAAAACGAGCAGGTAATAACAAACGGAAAATACAAGAGCGTGCCACACAGAGTGGTAGCTCAGACGGACGGAAATGGGAGGATGTCAATAGCTTCATTCTACAACCCAGGAAGCGACGCAGTGATCTACCCAGCTCCGGCATTGTTGGAGAAAGAAACAGCGGAGAAGGACGTTTACCCAAGATTTGTGTTTGAAGATTACATGAAACTGTACGCACGGGTTAAGTTCGAGGCGAAGGAGCCAAGATTTGAAGCCATGAAATCAATGGCTCCAATTGCAACTTCTTAGCTGTTGATCGTGGTTGTACCTATGCTTGTTTCCTAATAATTTTATTTCATGAAAGTCGAATGTGTTTCGATTTTAAGTATAGTATCTATCATGCATGTAAAACAGAAGGAAAAATATATTATATACTAGTTTGATTCTGTACAGACAGACTGCATTTATGCTTCAAAAAAAAGGCATAACCCGAGTTGAAAAGGAATCAATCCTCACACGCGACAACATGTTTCAAACCCAGAAAGAGGAGAAAAAATCACTGTTAATCTACCTCTTGGAGCATGAAAATGACATGGGCAGATGTTTTAAGCTCGAAACATCGATCAACTCCATGAACCTCTGGTCGGAAAGTCTGGCTTTGGAGGCTGCAAATCGCTGGTACTCGTCGAAAACCGACGAAAGACACCATCTCTGCAATTTTCTCAAGCATCCCACGAGACAACCAGTTCGATGCTGATAACAGAGAGGAAAAGGGATTCATCATAAAACTAAGTGACACAGAAAAGCTCGAAAGGTTTGGTTTGGACTTAAATAACCGCGTACCTTCCCCCGCTTACAATGGATCAGAATAGGGTGATTTCTCGCGTCTGCATAGAGAATATGCAAAAGTTATTTACTAAAAGAAGTCAGCGAGAGTGGAGTATGAGAAAGTAAAATGAGCAGTACCAAGAACAACTTTCAGAGCTTCACGGATGGTATCCTCTGGGATGTTCACAAAAGGTTCCTGCAGATATGATACGACGGAACATTCAGTTTAGTTAAATGATTTTTTATCTGCTTAATCTTCATATCCAAATTCTTCATACAATCAAGAAAAAATATACAGTCCACTCATAAACATTTACAGAAAAGTCTCATCGTAGACATTCAAGTTAGAGAATATGGTAGCCAGACTCAGAGCAACCAACACAAATGAGAAGAGTAGATAAAAGGGCATCATAATTGCTAAGAAAATTCATGTAAGAAACTCTAAGAGGGAGCAATTAGATTGAATCTATATAGGAATTGTTTGAAATGCGCTGAAAACAATGAACCCTGAATCATTCATTCAGGTGGAGGAGATAAGATATGATAGCATACCTTATAACTTTCAATCCCAAATTGGAACAATCTGATTCCATTAGCCTTCAGAAACTCTTTATTAGCGTCTGGATATGGTTCAGGACACAAACATCTACATCCACGAATGAAAATTCAGTCACCAAAAAAAAATCGCCAATCGATTATCGATTTGCACGAGTGTGTGTAAAATATTTACATAACGGAGCGGAGGCCTAGGGTTTGAAGGAAGGAGAAGTTGGCAGAGTCGGGAAAACCGGAGCGGAAAATAGCATTATCGACGAGAGAGAAATTAAGAGGAGGGGTGAATAAGTCGTCGGCGTCCCTGTCGAAGTCCCCGGAGGCCGTCAAAACGACGGAAGTGAGACGGCGGTTGCGATCGACCTCATCGACTTCAATGGTCCTGCACATCGTCTCCCGCAGGTGGCTCTTCTCATCAAGCTTCATGTTTTTTTTTAGCAAATGGACGATAGAAAAAACAGAGTAGAATATAACAGAGACAGTACGACTACAAACTGTTCTTCTATACAGGAGAGGAGGGGAGAGAGAGAGAATCAAAAAAGAATATTCTTTCTCCGGTGATTTGGGTACTTCTCCTCCTTTTCCAACGCTTTCAGTTACAGAGGTCAGAGGGTACAGCCATGGATGCGATCAAGACCAAAAAAGAGTGAAAAAGATTTAATTTTTAATTATGATTCATGTTGGAATGGTAGATTCTAGAGAATATGCTTAGTTGCTCATGGAAGCAGCCTGGTCTTGGTTGTATCCTGTTTGGCAGCTTGTGGGTTGCTTGGATCATGTACTTAATCACCATCCTCACGCGTGTAGACCTACTTTTTTGGAAAGGTGTTTTGAGTGCAATTTACAGATGACCCTTGGCTTTAACCATGGTGTAAAGGTCTCAAGTTAGATGGTTCGAACAACAAAGGATATGAATACGTGGAGGATAATCGACGTCTCCTTTGGGTCTTCCCGACCCTCGAGTCGAGTCATGCTCGAGCCCAAACTCATACCTCGACTTTAATTATAGTTTTGATCATATAGATATTTGTTCATGATAACGTGTTCGTGTTCGTGTTCACGGTCGCGGTCGCGGTCGCGGTCGTGGTCGTGGTCGTTTTGGTTGTTCGTAGTAGTCTCTAAAAGTTAGACTAGGTTCAAATGAGCGAATGTGGCCATTGTGCATATAGGCTTTAAGTACTTCAATTGCCGAACCTAGCCTGATTCTCCCTCTTGTAGAGCAACGATGGTTGCTTCAGGGTTGCTTTTTTAGCAACCCTTGAGCAACGTTAAAATTAATTTTTTATAAATTTTAGTTATTTTTTTATTGATTTTAATTAGATTAAATATTATAGATAAGAAAAATTAATATAAAATTATTTATAAGCACGGATGAGGGGTGCTATCATTGGAGTCCAAGATTGCTTGAGGTTGCTTAAGTGATGACGTGTAAGAGAGAGAATGTAATTTATTTAAATAATAATATAAATATTATTTTTTAATTGATACGCAACTCCAACGGGTTGCTACCGTTGGAGTTCTGTGCCCGATTTGTATGCAGATTATAAAAGATGCTTTCCTTACAGCTTGCGGACACAGCTTCTGTTATATGTGTATCATCACGCACCTGCGGAACAAGAACGATTGCCCTTGTTGTGGCCAGTACCTCACCTCCAACCAACTCTTTCCTAACATCTTGCTCGACAAGGTTAGCTTCGTCACCATTTTTTCTCTAATCCTACGATGTATGGTGGTGATGTTGACGCCTATGTTTCTGCTTTGCCTGATGAGTTCATAATAATATTGAGGTAAATGCGATTTCAGTTTAATTGAGCGTCCGAGTTTGAACATTTTGCAATCGGTATTCCTAAATGTATTCGGGTTGGGGGATTTCGTTCTGCCTATTTACGTGCCATTTACTGGAAATTTACTTAAATCAAAGCGCATTTCTCTGTGACTAATAACCAGGTTGATCCAGTAATGTTATCTTCAGTTTTGGATGGAATAATTCTGGTCTTCTACATATTAAGCCTGATTTTTTACTGGGCTTTAAATGTTGGGTGTTATTGTCCATGGATAGAGTTTGGACCCGACCCGATGGGGCGAGAATCAGGGAAGTCTGACGTGGCGGCATGAGGGACAACCCCAGATTCTATAAAAGGGTCAAAGCATAAAATAAAAATAGAAATAGGATTGGCAGACAGAGAGCCGAGCCCCAACTTGCATAAGGATAAAAGCGGGGGTAATTTCGTCTTTGTCAACGTGGGCCGTTTTGGCCCTCACAAAAATCACCGCTGCGTCCCACTCTCCTCCTTTCCCCCACCCTCACTCTTCCGGTCTCCGTTTCTCCAAATCCTCTCCATCTCCGCACGGAAAATTGAGTGAGCCAGAGATGGACGAAGTTTCTACCGGAGCTTTAGTTCCGGCTGTGAAGGAACCGACGCCTTCCTCTGCTTCTGCTCCGCCCAAGCCTGATTCCTCCTTTGCCGAAGCCACCAGTTCCGTAGCTGCTCCTGCCGAGCTTGATAAAGAGTTTCTGTGCCCGATTTGTATGCAGATTATAAAAGATGCTTTCCTTACAGCTTGCGGACACAGCTTCTGTTATATGTGTATCATCACGCACCTGCGGAACAAGAACGATTGCCCTTGTTGTGGCCAGTACCTCACCTCCAACCAACTCTTTCCTAACATCTTGCTCGACAAGGTTAGCTTCGTCACCATTTTTTCTCTAATCCTACGATGTATGGTGGTGATGTTGACGCCTATGTTTCTGCTTTGCCTGATGAGTTCATAATAATATTGAGGTAAATGCGATTTCAGTTTAATTTGAGCGTCCGAGTTTGAACATTTTGCAATCGGTATTCCTAAATGTATTCGGGTTGGGGGATTTCGTTCTGCCTATTTACGTGCCATTTACTGGAAATTTACTTAAATCAAAGCGCATTTCTCTGTGACTAATAACCAGGTTGATCCAGTAATGTTATCTTCAGTTTTGGATGGAATAATTCTGGTCTTCTACATATTAAGCCTGATTTTTTCTTGTCAATGCATATTGCATCCTACTTCTGTGAGATTGTTGAACTAAGATCTACAAGATGTAAAAAATGCACCACCTGAGCTCACTTGTAGCACTTGAGTATAAGATCCAAAGTTACGATTACCTTTCACCATACTCTAGACTACATATGCAATGAATCTGGATTTTTTTTTTTTTTTTTTTTGTGGTGATTTATTCAATGATGGAAGCGTACTTCAATTCCCTTGACATATTTACAATGCAACATTATACTTTACAGGTGTATTGATAGTTAAGATCTTTCTTTCACTCAGCTCTGTTCAATTCATTGGCTTTCTGGCAAAAGTAAAAATGGCATCTGATAGTAAGTATTTATCAGTCATGTCACCATATAGATCGATTGGTGATTTACATGACATACCGTACTAGTTGCATAAATATCTTCTCCATAAATATTATTTACTTTCCTTAGGTAATATTTATTATTTTATATGAAGTCTAGCTATTGTTGTGAAGATGACAGCTTTGATGTCCATGACCTTGTACTTTGTGATTTTTAGAATTAAGTTTATTAATGTTAATATCCAGCAGTTTTGGTGCAATGACTGCCACAGGTTCTCATTCAATTTAGTCTGTATTTATAAAGTCCAATCTTATAAATGAATGAAGTTAAGTTGTGAAGTTCTTTATTAGTTTTACAAGTGGTTGAGGATTAGGTGGATCAATAGGAAACTAGGATTATTTTTGTCTTCTGCTCACTAAACTTTTAAGTGTAATGAGTTTGATGCATTTCTACCCGTATTGTGACATTATATTTTGATTGTTGTATCATCAAATGTTACCTGTGGATGATACTTCATGGAATGATCCACTTTAAACTGCAGCTTACCTATATTATTTCTCCATACAGTTACTTAAGAAGACTTCTGCTCATCAAATATCAAAAACAGCCACGCCAGTTGAACATTTTCATCAGTCTTTACAACAGGTTAGTTCATTGCATGGCTATTCTTTTTATCCATGTAAAGAAATTCTCACGCAAATATTAGTCAATATTTTACCTAAGACCTTCATCCTACTCTTTTTTATGTTTGTTGGTTTGTGTATTTATTAGCTTTTCTCAGAGCCAATAAAATAAGTTCAGAACCAGGTGAGTGTAGGTGGTATTTGAATAGATTGAATAAAATTTGGATGTAAAAAGTAATTGTATTTTAAATGAAAGTTCTTCTTGTTGGCAAGTTTTAAGGTGTTCGAATGAGTTGAAGATGCCTTTATCTTCTTGGACTGTTAGCCAACTTATTCATTATTGTAATAGCTTTTGATTGTTTGCAGGGTTGTGATGTGTCAATCAAGGAATTAGACACCCTATTGTCGTTGCTTGCTGAGAAGAAGAGAAAAATGGAACAAGAAGAGTCGGAGAGAAATTTGAAAATACTAACAGACTTCCTGCATTGCTTAAGGAAACAAAAAATAGACGAGCTTAATGAGGTTTGTTCTCACTTGCCTGAACTCTTTTATTACTTATCTTTAAATAATGTTGAATGAAGTTTCTCAACTCGTAGTTTTTTCTTGGTTTTTCTAAAAGTTCCTCTTAAATCCCTTGGATTATTTTTTCCTTTATTTTGTGTGTACTAAATGCTATCTTGGTTTCTCAATATTTTCTACAAGTCATGGTTGCTTTTTGGGATGTTGATATAAGTCACTACTACTGAGCAATCATTTTAGGGTTCAATGTTGCAATCATTAATGCTTCTTCTAGACAATTTTAAAAAAACTCTCAACAAGTTACAGTAGTTACCATCAATTAATGTTTTTTCCTGTTGTCTTTTTTTGGGGGGCATAGGTGCAAAATGATCTTCAGTTTATAAAGGAGGATATAACTGCTGTGGAGAAACATAGAATGGAATTATACCGTGCAAAAGACCGGTACTCCATGAAATTGCGGATGCTTGGAGAAGATCCCACCTCACGTAAATCATCGTGGCCTCCATCCATAGACAGGAGCAGTGGTGGTCATATTCTTTCCTCTCTTAGTAATAGGGCTTTTTTGACCACAGGAAATTATCAGCACAGAAAAATAGATCCAAGAAGTCAGTTAAGCCCCCCTGGACCTCACAGAAAAGACTCATTCAGTGGACCTGAAGCACATGTTAATCAATCTGGTCTAACTGTAGCAAGAAAAAAACGGGTCCATACACAGGTTAGATGGTATAAGTATCTTGCAGAAATTAGGCCCATGTTTTACCATGTCCTGTGAGATTTGTGGCCCCACAGTCATTTTCGTTATCTTAGCAGTTCAATATTGTTTTCAAATGGAAAAAAGAGAGTGAGAAAGAAAAGTTTCAAATCCGTTTGTAACTTTGCTGACTCTCTGTTGAGGAAGAATATGATTCAATATCTCTTGTGGCCTTAGTTTACTTATATTAGCTGTTTAGATACTATTTGTGTCTGTCACGATTGCAGTTCAATGATTTGCAAGAATGTTACCTCCATAAGCGACGCCAAACGCCAAAACACCAACCTAATCAGCAAGAAACAGATATTAATGCCATTCACAGAGAAGGTTATAGTGTGGGCCTTTCATATTTTCAGTCAGTGTTAACTACATTTACACGTTATAGGTATGCTTTCTGATATATTCCTCCATACACATAAGTTGATGACTTAAACTATCGTGTTTGCAAGTCCATCTATAATTGATTTTGATCTCATTTTTCCTCTTATTCTGAACAGCCGATTAAGGGTAATTGCTGAACTTAGGCATGGGGATCTGTTTCACTCTACTAATATTGTATCAAGGTAAGTTAATTGTTTTAATAATGGATACTGTATCCTGGAATCAACTTAGTTAAAGTTGGATCTAGTTGATATATTAGTCTAATGGCAATCTGTGAACCTGATGTTATAATATTTGTCTACCTATAGAAACATCTTTCAGATTCAGTTACTCTCTAAAAGAATATATCTTATCATTTTAAGTTCATAGTTTTAAGGTTCTCTTTGATGATTTACGAGAAACTTCTGAAGTGCTCATATTTTCATGCAGCATCGAATTTGATCGTGATGATGAATTGTTTGCAACTGCAGGAGTATCTCGATGCATAAAAGTTTTTGATTTTAAATCGGTAATTCCTTCTATCAGTTCCATTGCTCTAAAGGCTGCAACTAGAGTTTTGATGATTCCTTATCAGTACTCATAAAGTTCCTTTGTATTGAACTACTGATTTGAGGACATAGTTGTGAAGAGTATTACATTAAGGCACTCATATATAATTAATTACCAAAGCATAGGACTTTCTATATGGTTACATATTACTACGGAAAGATTTGAGCATTCCTCTTATTCATTTTCTGACATGCGGCTTACGTAATTAGTTTTGCTTTGTTGTTAATATGTTAACTATGATCAGCGAGATGAATAATTAAACAGTTTATTCATTAATTGTGTTTTCTCAGCAGTTTTTTGACTCTTGCTTTTGCCTGTATTGATGCCTTTCAGGTTGAAAATGAACATGCGGAGGTCCATTGTCCCATAGTGGAGATGTCAACTCGATCAAAACTTAGTTGCTTGAGTTGGAACAAGTTTTCTAAAAACATTATAGCAAGCAGTGATTATGAGGGCATTGTAACGGTTTGGGATGTAACTAAAGGACAGGTAAAGCTTGGCACAGTTGAAACTTTACCTTATGGTATTACATGTGTCCCTTCTGTTCATTTTATTATTTGACTGAGTCGCGTTACTCCTCTTGATTATTGTACCTACTGTTGTGCCAGAGTGTGATGGAGTATGAAGAGCATGAAAAACGAGCATGGAGTGTTGATTTTTCGCGCACAGAACCGTCAATGCTTGTATCTGGCAGTGATGATTGCAAGGTTCACCCTTTCTTTTCAAGTTACTTAGTTAACTTTACCAGCATAAGTAATTTATTATTTAATAATTGATCGCATATTTAAAAGTCTAGAAATGAGATAAATCCTGTACCCTACCTAATACTTATTACATATATTGATATTGAATACTTTTGTGTCATCATTCTTCTTGATGATTGTGTGAAAGATTCATGCTCGTTTGACTGTCTAAATTTGTGCATGTCATATTACCTACTGTTATCTACACAGGCACACACATTACTGGATTAAACAGTATCTATTGTTATATAAATTTTCAACTTTATGGGTATATAATTAACTTTTCGTTCATGCAGTCCATAAAGAAGTCTAAGAATCAGTTTACCGTGGTTGGACTTAATTGTCTTGTATAATGTAATTGGATTTACTGTATTGTCATATGGGAACTAGCTTTTGTTGGAGATATGTGAACTTGGTTGTCTTATATAATCTACTACGCTAGATTGCCATCTGATAGCGAGTTATATCTTTTTATGTTGGCCAAGGCTCTCGTTACCCATTCCTAGGTCTCCTATGGTAGATGATGAATTTGTTTCGCAATACTTGTGGGTTTGATTGATATTACAAGTGTTTTGCGATCAATTTACTTTACATTTAGCAAAGATTGGAAGTAACTAAATAACAAGGAAATTCAATCACAAATCAAATATCTTTCAAGTGAGGCAAGTCAATGTCAGTCTTTATTTAACTGAAATTATGGCTTTTATTCCTGCTCAACCTTTTTGGTGATTAGGATGTATTTTCTTCCAATTAATGAACATGTTCACTGAGCAGGTCAAAGTATGGTGCACAAAGCAAGAGGCCAGTGTTCTTAATATTGATATGAAAGCAAATATTTGTTGTGTCAAATATAATCCTGGATCTGGCAATCACATTGCGGTATGCTCCCTTGATTTCTTGATTAGACAAAACATGTTATAGTCGTGTTCTTTACAAATAATTCTGATGAATTTTTCTCATGAGAAATTATACTGGATCTTATTATTGTTTGATGCCTTATTTATGTGCATGTTTCACTTTGTACTGGATCAACATTTTGTCTATTCTTACTATAGCATTAATTTGGGTTGGAATTCAAGTTATATTTGCCACTGGAATAATTGATAAGGTATATGACAGAAAATTGTCAACAATAAGTAGGATACAGCTATATGCTTTTAAATATCAGGACATTCCTTGAAATTTTTTACATCTCTTACAATGTTATCAGCACAGTAATGTATTGTTTTCTGGAAAATGGAGACTTAATTTTTTGTTAACTTATACCTGTTTCAGGTTGGTTCAGCAGACCATCACATTCATTATTATGATCTTAGAAAACCCAGCCATCCACTCCATGTATTCACCGGACACACAAAAACTGTTTCATATGTTAAATTCTTGTCTAACCATGAGCTTGCCTCTGCATCAACAGACAGCACTTTACGTTTGTGGGATGTAAAGGATAGTTTACCGGTAAGTATAGTTTTTGAATTTCAGAATTTCATTACCCTTGTGAGCTTTGAAAAAATGCTATTTCACTTCCATGGTACCCTTTTGAACGATGGAAAAAAAAAATTCTTTGTAGCTCTGGTAGGTATTTTTTCATCTCAGCGTAGTTATTCGCATTGTGCATTTTAATTAATAATCTTGTTTAAACTCTGTTGCTTGTATTTTGCAGATTCGTACATTCAAAGGCCACACAAATGAGAAAAACTTTGTAGGGTTGTCGGTTAATAGTGAATATATTGCTTGTGGCAGTGAGTCAAATGATGTTTATGTGTACCATAAGGTTAGTAAATAATAAGTCGCTTACTATTAGTATAAAACACAAGCTGCCTATTACAACTTAAATACTAAAAAAAAAAATTTCAACATTCCAGGAAATCTCCAAACCTTTGACTTGGCATAGGTTTGGGTCTCCAGACAACGAAGATGTAGAGGACGATGCCGGATGTTACTTCATCAGTGCAGTATGCTGGAAACGCGATAGCCCAATCATGCTCACTGCTAACAGTCAAGGAACGATTAAGGTGCTGGTTCTTGCGGCGTGAACATATTTGTAAGTAAAGAATTAAATTTTTTTAATTGGGACATACTTGTACTTAGATAAAGATAATATGTGAAGCCTGTAGTTTTAATGAGTAGGATGGAAGTGTAAAATAGATAGGTTGTTTAGTCCAAATTTTTTGTGTACTTGTACGGGTAAATAGATTGAAGTAATACAGTAATTGTTTTGCATAACTCTAGCTGACTTTTATTTATCTTAAAGAGTTGTCATAACATAAAAAGTGAATAATTTCACTTTCACTTGCCCATTCCGAAATCTACGCGGCCTGGGGATGGGTGGTCCCTGGGATCAACCACCACTGGCTTCTCCCCAGACCCAAAAACTATTGCGCTAAACTAATGTCTTTTGTCTTGTCTTAGAAGCAACAGAGGGTGTGATTAGTAATTGACAAAAAAGTTATAAAAAAAAGAGGAAGTCAAAAAAAGAGAAGGGGTTATGAATGGGCCTTGTCGTGATAACGCGTAGCACGTTGTCCACTACACATGGGGGAGGAAAGTCGGGCCACCAGTCAAAAAGGCGTGTTTGATTCCAGAGCCCATTTCTGATCATCCATCGCTCATCTCCCCATCCACGGCTCTCCCTCCTTCCCCTTCTTCTCCCTGGACCCCATCTATATAGTATTATAACTTGGGCGGAGGGTGTAGCTGACGTGTCCTCTCTTTTCGAATTCCGGGTGTCTCACCCGACCCGGCCAAGTCAAAGGAGGCGGATGGAAGTAGGAACAAATCAATCAATGGCATTTTCGTCCTTTCCTCCCACTATTTTCGAATTAAAATCAGGAAATCTGGTGTCAAGCAACCGCGACGCGGATCTCTTTATTTTTAGAGGGAGAGAGAAGCAGAGAGAGAGAGAGAGAGAGAGAGAGAGGTGTTCGCTAATGGAGGAGGTCCTGATTTAACCCCTGACCCTTTAAAGGAGGTGGTAGCCATTCTTCAAAGCCCCCCCTCTGTTTTCCTCTACCATCTCCATTTTTCCTCTTTATCGTTTTCCTCTTCACCCATGCGGCGAGGCAGACCCTCAGATCCATTACACACCCCCGTTGAACCCTGCTTTCCCGATAAAGAAACCAGATTCAGAGGTGTTCGCAAGCGCCCTTGGGGCAGATACGCCGCTGAAATCAGAGACCCTTGGAAGAAGACTAGGGTTTGGCTCGGCACCTTTGATTCCGCCGACGATGCCGCTCGTGCCTACGACGCCGCCGCTCGATCTCTCCGCGGCGCCAAGGCCAAAACTAACTTCCCTTTGCATCACTCCACCATTTCCCTCCACCATCCCGTTCCTTATTTCCAACCCCAAGATCTTCATAATCCCAATGGATTTGGCAAGATCGATTGTGTCCAGGTCAATCGCCCCACCACCAGCAGCTTGAGCTCCACCGTCGAGTCCTTCAGCGGTCCCAGGGTTTCGAATCAGCTTGTTTCTATCCCGACGGCTCACAGGATGCCGGCGCAGTCGATCTCACCAGATGACTGCCGGAGTGACTGCGATTCGTCTTCCTCTGTTGTGGATGATGACGATGATTGCGTTCTCACCTCCTTTCGCAGAGTCTTGCCGTTCGATCTCAACCTACCGCCTCCGATGGACGGTCTGGATTTGTCCGGTGATGATCTTCAGGCCACGGCCTTGTGCCTCTGATCCTTTGCCTTGAATCGAAATGGTCATCGTTCTCCACGCTTTTGTTTTTCCATGTTACTTTCTCGGGAGAAACATCTTGATCTTTATTAAAAGAAAAATCTAGAACTTGGTGATTGCTGGAAGAGAATTTGACCTCTTTTTTTACTGTCTTCTTTTTCTCAACCCTACTTTTAGATTATGGTGTTTTCTGTAACTCTATATTGTTGAAGCAATCATATTATGTTACAGATTTGGATCTCAACTTCCCTCTCTAGATCTGATTCATTTCATAAATTTTCTGGTGAAAGATCTGATTTTTGCAACCAGTATTTCATCCTGGGCATCACGAATGGTGATGAACTTTCAGGAAACTCATTTCAAACAAAAATGGAGTTAGGGTTGGGAAGGTGGGTGGTGATATTATTTATTTGAACAAGTGAGAAACGGGGTTTGGATGAGAGCATTTATTGCACATGTAATGCTGATTCTTCTACTGCACTGCCCAGCGGCCAGCCCACAGTGCCCACTGCGCCCTGCCCCTGCGTGAATACATCAATTATGCGCTGCCCAATGCGCGCACCCTTCCCCAAGTTCGCCTTTACCCATCCCATGTTCCAAATACAGTTGGCGCATCTCCTCTCCTCTCCCCCACCGCCACTGCCGCCATGTGCTCGTCCACATCTGTGTAATCCTTGGGTTGGTTTTGGTGGAGCTTTTTATCGCTGTTAATGCTGTCATCTCAGGCCGACCCTTGATAGAGTATGTTCGTCTACGTCTTAAATTTCAAGTCACGACAATTAGAGTGTGCTGTTACAAAATTTGTTTAGCTGTGTTGTTAAAATGTTAATGTTAGACAATACCACGTGATCAGGTCTCGTAAACTGGATAGATTCTCTTCCTCTCTCTCTCTCTCATTTAAATACTAAGATGGAGTAAAAATTATTATCGTTCTTAATCGCAATGATTAAGATTGAGAGTTGGTTGGTATTACTTGATGCAATAACAATCTCAAATAATTATTATTTTTTCCATAAATTTGAAAAAAAAGCAAAAAAAAAGGCAGGGGGGATGGTTTATGAAATGCACATCTTCATGGTTTGACGTTCTCGGCACACATGTTCGTGAACGATTATTGAAAGCTAGAAGGGTGGTTAATCAAATCCTTTGACTGCTTTTCCATTCGACCAGAAATTAAAAACAAAAGAACAATCCTTTTTCCTATTTGAAAAATTTCCAATTCCTGAAGTGGGTCTTGGGTAGAATGCTCAGATGGGCACGGTAGCAACAAAGGTTCTCGATTTACGCTCAACATACTTACTTTTCCTACTAGCTTTCTCTGTTTTGGTGTTTGAATCGGTTCCTGATTTGTTTCTTCGTTGTTCTGTCAATGCCTTTGTTCATCTTTATGTTTTTTCTTGATGAATAATAATACCTTTGAACGGCACAAAGTGGTTTTCACAGTTGGAGCTACCATCCATCTGTTGTCACGGCCTAGATCAGTAGGTCTCTCTCGGTTTAGTATTCCCTGTTTTTCCGTCTTATACCTGCTATTGTTTATATTTTACGTCTAATATTACATGCTGCTAGCGTTCTTGTTTGACTATACTCTATAGTTGACTATTACATTTTTAGTTTTTTGGCAACTTAACTCGAACTTCATCTGCAAGATATAACTTACCGAATTATCAAGTTGAGAGGAGGCTCGATTCAATTGAAAAAGTCCCAAGTTATTCCCTTTTGCTTGCAGCTTGCATTTGGTTCTCTCTGCAACGTTATTTCGCGCTGACACGTTGAGCATGTCATTTTTAGTGAATGAAATTTGGTGCAACTACTTGTAATTTTTAATCTGCTTTCTTTTCTTTTTTGTTGATGAATTAATTTGGCACAGGAGAACACCAGACAATCTTCTCTCTGTCGTACCATCCTTACTGATTCTTTTCCATCGTCTATTGTTTACAATTGTTCGTTGTATTCAGCTCATTCTCTTGTTTTTATAATGGACTGGATGGCTAGAATCCCCAAAATAAAGATGCAAAATTCAATATGAATGGCTTCAAATTGTTTGATTTTTTATGCTTGCGTATATTGCTATGAAGTCTTAGATATGGTTGGGGCTGGAGAGGGGGAAAGATGGTATGCGAATAGGCAATTTATAAGAGAGCAGAAGAAATTGATGGGTCTGATAGCACCTAGAAAGTGGCAACGTCATGGGCGGATTAAACTGAGAGGATGGCAGCTTCAGTTCCTCAGAAAACCTTTGACCAGAATTCAGGTTTCAGAAAGCACTGCAAGTAAACGCTAAAAGACGTTAAAGAATGCTCCTTTTTCCTAATCCATCTACAGAAAATCTCAGTCCAGTTTGTTTTCAATCTCGAAACAATGTTGATTGCTTTCAATCTCAAATAGAGAAAAAAAAAATTACGTACATGGTAACCACTTTGTGACTATCTCCACAATCGTTTGATTGTCCCACAATCGTTCATTCTTGATCAAAGTTGCAGAGATGATGTTCTATATTTTAGCTGTTTGAAGTTAATTTGAAAAACAAAGACTGAGAAAGGTTAGATTTCTGAATCCCATTATTACAGATGTTTTGCTGACATTTTACACGGTCTATCACTTCAAGAAGATGAATACTATGTCACCTGTTAATTTTATAGCTTCCAATAAGAAGATTCAAACTAGGACTGATAGATCATGCCTTGAAAAATGAG
The DNA here is from genome assembly GCA_022432975.1 of Begonia masoniana. Taxonomy (NCBI): domain Eukaryota; kingdom Viridiplantae; phylum Streptophyta; class Magnoliopsida; order Cucurbitales; family Begoniaceae; genus Begonia; species Begonia masoniana. The sequence goes on from CM039503.1 coordinate 56,293,376, forward strand.
AGTAGGTAGAAAATTTGCATTATTTTGTGTAATTAGTGGCCCTCTTGCCTGAATTTGGTTAAAATGCTTCTTCTTTTTCTGTTCTTAGTTTAAAGTACATCTCATCTGGCAAGCAATGGAAATTGTAAAGAGTTTTGTTGGATGTCTGTGTTATTATTGATGATTGGATGATTTCTTGGGAAGTAATGTCTTTCTGGGAGAAGTTGATGACGTTTGATTTGGACTATCCTCTTCAACTCTTATCTTAAAATCCGCATACTTGGACTTTAGTTTTTTCTGTGATAGGAGAGGCTGGGGCAGGAATTGATTGTTTAATTATGGATCATTTCAGCGACAAAATCAAGAATTTATTCGAGTTAAAAATAGTATTTAAAACGGGTCAATTCTGCCCAACTAGATGCCTTATTTAGACTTATTATAGCAAAGAGGCATTAATAAAGGGTGATGAATTGCACTTTTCTGTCATATGTTCTACCAGCAAGATTGAAGGTGATCCAACCTGAAGGAAGAATTAAACACACTCATCAAAATGGCCTATAAATCGATTCTAACCTCTATTTTTCTAGTTTTTCTGTATTGTGGATCTGCAGTTGGAATCAGAAGAGTGTTATTCTCGGATTCAACTAACTGACGGGATATGTAAATCAATGGTGGAAACACAAGGATACGCATGCGAAGAACATGAAGTAATGCTCGCAATCCTCTTTGGTCACTCCGGTAATGATACATTTTATGGTATTGCAATGGTGTTTTGAATGGCGGTGGTTTCCTCCTCTTGCCGTTTCAGGTGACGACAAAAGATGGTTACATTATCAGCATGCAGAGAATTCCGGCCAGCGGGTACAGGGGAGGGTGCCGGAAAAAAGCAACCCGTCATGTTACAGCACGGGCTATTAATGGTTAGTGTATTTTTAGTTACTTTATTTTGGATAAAATTTGAGGAGAGATTGAACTATGAATTGATGGTCAGGACGGAGTAACATGGCTGCTACTTCCTCCGGAGGAGTCATTGGCGTTCATGTTAGCTGATAATGGGTATGATGTGTGGATTTCCAGCACTCGTGGAACTAAATATAGCAGAAGACACGTGTCACTCTCTCCTCAAGACAATGTTATCTCTCTCTCTCTAGAAACAGTTGTGGTTAATCAGATTTCATCCTTTGTGTGTGTCTCGTGTTTAAGGTTTGTTTGGGTTGTCATTTAGGTTTATTGGGATTGGTCGTGGGATGAACTGGTAGCGTATGATCTCTCTGCAACTCTCCAGTATGTTCATGATCAAGCAGGACAAAGTGTCCACTACGTTGGACATTCGCTGGTCAGTTTCCCACATTATATTCGATCGATTCGAAGAGACTAGGTTGACGGGTTTGGTCGCGTGCGTGCAGGGTACATTAGTGGCCTTTGCAGCCTTCTCCGAAAGGTGAGTTGACAGATTTGGTGAGATCAAGTGTGCTGCTTCAGTCCGATTGCTCACTTGGGTCAGATTACTTCTCTCCTCACAAGAATTATGGCAGATGACTTTGTAGCCGAGGTGATCCTTCTTCCTCCACATTGATTGCTGAATTAGTTAATTGTTTTGTTGACTGAAATAATAACGTTGAAGCAGAGTCTATTAAACCTGGGGATTGCTGAATTTGATCCACTAGGGTAAGAGCAACACTCTTATACTCGTAAATATGTATGTTGCCTGGGGTTTATATTCACTACTTTCCATGATTAAAACAGGAAGCCTATTAGCAAACTTCTGGAGGATATCTGCTCCAAGCCAGGTGTTGACTGCACAGACATATTGACTGCTCTGACAGGTACCCTTTAGCCAACGTCTAAACAACAATTTCTAAAGTGGATGGCTCATTCTGACTGACGTGTGCGTAGGTCAGAATTGCTGCCTCAATTCCTCAATAGTACAAGTGTTTCTGGAAAACGAGCCTCAGCCGACAGCCACTAAGAACATGGTGCATATTTCTCAGAGTGAGTGATACTATCCTCTCTAAGCTTAACGCGTAATGCCATAAGATTATCCACACTACCAATATTTAAAAAAGATAAGAGTTCAACTTAAATATTGCGCAGTGATCAGACGAGGAACGATAGCAATGTACGACTACAATGATAACAGTGAAAATAGGAAGCATTACGGTCAAACCAGCCCTCCGGAGTATGACATGGGGAGCATTCCAAAGGAGCTTCCTCTCTTCTTAGGGTATGGAGGGATGGATTCTCTTTCTGATGTGAATGACGTGCAGCTGTTGTTGAATAGCCTGGAAGATCATGAGAGTGACAAACTCGAAGTTCAGTTCTTACAAAATTATGCACATGCTGACTATGTAATGGGTACAAATGCTAGGCAAGATGTGTATGAACCTGTGATTGCTTTCTTTCAAGCTCACTAACAAATGGTAAGCTACATGACAATACACATAGATAATAAGAAGAGCCTACCGGGCCCTTACTCTAGATGTTGGATTTTATGTAGAGAGAAGGCAATGTGACAGGTCGAAGTGTGCCTTCCATTTAGGAATAAGAGAAAATGGGAAGCAGTGTTCCCATGTTTATTCACTATTGAATGTACACTCGAAGCAAAATGGGAAATCATTACTAAAAAAATAAATACTTTTCAGTTTTAAATTTCTTTTAGTACAGCATAGCACTCAAGATTAGAATATTTAATTTTATTGAATCAAATATCTAAAGCTACAACATTAAGATAAGAAAATTATAAATGACAGATTTAAGATGTGTTTAGACTTGGGCACTCGAGTAAAAATAACAATGTCTTAAAAAGCTACAACAAACTGAGGAAAAATAGCATTGTCTTAAAAACAAATGAATGCATAATGAGTGAAGTAGATTCCACTCAAGGTCCTAACTCAAATTCAGGTAATTTGAAGTTCCCATTGCAAATAAAAAATGAAGAACAAGTCGTGCAGGAAGAGAGCATCATAACACGATGGCTTCTATGGTGCAACAAGTCAGTGTATGGATCAAACTGAAATACGAGAAAGAGAGACTCCGGAGCTAGTTACTAGTTTTCTTTCACTTGCAATGTGATGATTAAAGTGTGAAAGGAGACATGATTATGTGTCCATATGTGGACTCTCTCACGCTCTGCTAAGTTTACCATGAACATTTGTTGATTTTTTATTTATATTAAAAAAAAAAAGTCCTAAGCTATCTAAGAACCTGATTCTATAAATTTAAAATAGGATAGATAAAGAGAAACATTTATATGAATTCATTTTAATTACAAAAGTGACATTAAAATATCATACAAATTCTAAGACTTTGACATGGAAATCTATATGCATTTCATTTGTCAATAATAATAATCATGCAGTCAATAAAAAAAAAATCATGCATGAATATTCCTAGGTCATAAAAAAAAATACTTTCATACAAACAATACCTGATAATTACGAAGGAAAATATGTTTTGCTGTGATGTTGATGTCGTATCATGAAAAGCTGTATTTTCAGCAACAGATGTACCAGTTGTACACGGGAGATAGCGTTCAGCTCTCTGATCAAAAATTTGAAGTTTGAAAGAAATAAGCCTAACTATAAACTGTTGCATTTTTAATCTTCCATAAGCATTCTTTTCTTAAAGGGGAATCCCTAAATATTGCCTTGATGAAATCCTCAACCTGTAAAATAGAGTAAAGATCTTTAGATTATGAAACAAAATATAGAAATTGTGCTATACAATATGACCAAAGTGGAATACTAGGAGACGCTTAATTAGCCTCTCAGAGTATGATCAGAAAAATTACTTTAGAAAATCATTTTTTTTGGTTCACGAGAGTCAGTAATATAATATAGAATAATTCGCTGACTCAATAATCAAACAACCCTGTAGAATCTTTGTTTGAAATGTAAGAGCCTAAGAGGGTATCACTAAACTGTTGATAAAAATATTGATTGTTAATATAAGTCAACCGTATGATTCTTCACACCTCTACGCAGCATATGCCTAAATGAGTCATATGCATACCTCTGCCAGAATAAAACCACAATTAATCAGTTCTCCACTTTCCCATTGCATTGTAATTGATTTTAGAGGCATATCCAACAAGTCTGAAATGAAGTGAGGAAGACACAACCTTTCAGTAGCAGCTCAATAACCAATCAATTTTATGATCTATGTAGAATATATACCTGCTAGTTTACGAAATTTACGTAAAGATGGAATGAGTTCGTTAAGATTTTGTGCCAAGGTGTCTTGTGAATTCTCTTGATGAGAAGCATTCAGGGAGTCCAGCAAAGATGATATGTTCTCTAGCATCAGATGAATAAGTCTTTGAAGCTACAGATATAGATATTATGTATTAGATGGCTTTATTCACAACTATATATATTTAGATAAATATATACCCATCATACCTCCAATGTTTCCTCGACTGCAATGTCATCTAGAAGGATGATGTCTCTAGTAATTCTATATAATACTGACTCTAAAACCGTGCACATACTACTCTTGTACTTGGAGGGCAACAAGAGGGGCTCCCATATGAGTCGTACTTTTTCTAGAATGAAGACAACCTGATCAACAAACGTTCAGTTTGATGCCAAATGAAGACAACCTGATCAACAAATACTGCATTTCTAAAGCATTAACGAGGGAAAATGGAAAGTTGAATTTCTAATTACTGAGTACTTTACACGATCTCCATAATTTGAAATCAGTGTTCTTATGCAACAATATAATTCAAGCATTTCTTATGCTTATAATTCTAACTATAGTGAATTTACCCAAACAAACGATACTCTTCTTGATCCACATAAAATGCTATCTTAATCCAGCTTCAAATAAATTACTATGAATGACAAAAAATTAAACTATATCACAAGAATACAAGCATGTATAAATACCTCAAAAATAAAAAGGCAAGATGTTCAAGTAAAGGATGCGCGCTAAATTAATAGCAGGCTATTATGTTCTAGTATTGAATAAATTTGTCAATACTTCAACTCCACATTAAAATGAACTTAAATGACTGCCCTATAAACAGCCAGGTACAAAAAAGGCTGCTAAACTATAACCATTGACTGTGATTAACAAGAGTCGGACATAAAGTAAGATAGACCATTAGGAGAAGTTCAAAGGATTCCTAGATCCATACTATGCTTAAAGTTAAAGGGTAAAAAGCATGAAATAGCAAGAAATCAAAGCCTACAAGTCAAAATTTCAAAAACTACCTGATCCACACTGAACTTTGCAGATTCATATGGGTGCCTTTCATGTGTATTCTGAAATCCACCAGCACCGTCAATAGCCTATTCAAGGAAAAAATCGAAAGATGAAAAGAGCACCCTAGGTACTCAATGCTATCTGTCAAACGTATCTCACAATGCCAACCTCTTTCAGATTATAAATTACAAGTTGTATTTGTCTCTGCAATACTTCCTCTGCCATCAGATGAAATCTGGGAGCCAAATCAACAAAGACAGGATACTCCTTCATCGACTCTGGAAAGTTTGATCGATACTGAAACAAGAGAATTAAAAGGTTTCTAAGCATTGCAACAACTAACAATTTTGCAAACTTATACGCAGTTCTAGCTGAACTCTACTTGTTTGGCTCATTTAACTCGCTCTGCTTTTCTAGCTCTAAGTTTGCAAGACAACACATTTAACATTTTTTTTTACCATTGGCTTGTTTAGCTTGATTACTAAATGAGCCAAGCCTGTCTCGTCTCGTTAGCTCGGTGAGTCGAACTTTCCAGGCTTTCGGCTCGACTCACTCGTTTGACACCTCCGGATGGAGATGATTCCATCTTAAAAAAAATACAGATTATATAAAACCCTACCAAAACTCGAACTGTTTGATAACAGCAAAAGAAAATAACAGAACTGTCTTAACATACTAACCAGCATAGCATACAAACCACCTAGATGAGAGAGGAGAGAGAAAGTGAGAGGAGGAGCGTGTCATAATTTTGCTTGCATACCTCAAATGCAAGCCCCAGTATTTCCTGAGATACTATAGAGGCAGTCATTATGCATGAGAATGGCAGCTTGGTTGATGCTATCAAGCTGCCTTTCTAGCTTCACAAGTCAAAAAGAAAGGTTAAATGCGATCGTCAAAAAAAGGACTAGGAAAAGGAATTATATTAATAACAAAGGAATTATATTATATTAATAACAAACGAATTATATTATATTATATTAATAACAAACGAATTATATTAATAACAAGGAATTGTATTAATAAAAGGAATTATATTGATTTACATATTTATATGAGTTACAACAAAGGGATTTCTAAAATCAGTCCCCGTTCAAGTTATGAAAAAGTTTTGCATCTGCAACACCACTTCTCTTGCTCTCACCTTGGTGGGAATGACAACTTCGTAAAGAAGAATAGCATCTCTAGCAGCACGATAGAGCTCAAAAGCAACTCGGGTGGATGACAAGCAAACATCCTGAATTCAGAATTCACATGATTACAAACATAGCAGCGAGCACTGTCAGAGCTGTTTAAACCAGTACATCAAGCATAAAAATGACAAATCAGGGAAAATAAAATGCTTTTAATTTGAATAAATTCACTGATCTGAAAGTTCCTCGATAAAAAAAATTTAATCTCAACAGTACTTCTAATGTTTGATGCACTAGCTCCATTAGTAGTGTAGCTGCTTCAGATACCGCGCATCTTTCAGAGAAAATAAGCAATTCAACTTGTCTAGAAGATTGTATGGCAGCTTCATCATTCTTCTGTGTAGAACCTTTAGTAAACCCCTGCAGATATATTCTTTTTCAAAAATTGTAATATCAAACTTAACTATAATTTTCAAAAATATTTTATTAAATTTACATGAGGCACAGAAAAGTCACACTCCAGAAGCAAATTTCTGGCCTTTGTTAAGATCTCAGTCTTCTTCCTAGTTGCGAAGTGAACTTCAACATTTTCAGGTAAAATTTCTCAAACTTTCATCTTTACAATCAGATGTAGAGATAAACATCATTTCCTCCAAAGCATTCTCAAACTCAGATGTACACTTAATGATCCTCTCAAACTCAACAAGTTTTGAAGCGTCTTTGGGAACAACCTGAAAACAAAGAGAATTTTTTTTATTATGTAATGAAAACATATATGGACATGATAAGTAAACATGAGACTTAGATATACAGTTTTTCTCTGGACTAAATCAAACGGTAAGAGAATAAAAACCTTTGAGAGGATGTTAGAAATAATCAATTCTGATATTCCTAGGCCATGTCAACCTTCCAAAACACCGAATCCAAGTTTTATTTTGGAAGCATATATGCTCGTACATGAACTTAATAACTTGAATTATCATTGAATAGATAGTCTCACAGCTCATATTGTCAATCTGAAAATATGAGAAAGAATTATAAGTAAAATTAAATAAGCAATAAGCAAAATCTACGAAAATAACTCTGCACAAACTCATCTCGACCAACTGAACATCTAACAGTTTACATGAACATTTAACAGTTTACATGAACATCTAACAGTGTGCACTTAGTCAGTAGAACTCTCATTAAATGTACTTTACCGATCCAGATTAAGTAACATTGTTATATCTTCTACATCCTAGCACTAGCATTGGAGCAGAAATTGGGGAAAAAATAATCAGCAAAGCAAGCAACAAACAACATTGAGAAAACAATCAAAATCACCTTTTCTGGTGAGTGAACTAATTTCAATATTGCATAATTCTTTTCTTCAGGTCCTTGAGTTAAATCCTCAACAAATGAAATGGACAAGGAAGATTTCACGGCTGGAGAAATAACAAACTTAATAATCATGTCAGCCACTTTAGCAAGTCCATAATCCAAAATGCCAACCACCTGCACAGCCAAGATAACAAAGTTATAAAGTTAATTAGCAGGGTGCAACTGTGGCCTCTGGGATTTAAAATAAAAGCGCTACAATCATTCAAGTAGTATCTAGCAATTGTTATTGTTAGTGGTTGAAAAAAAAACATCTATGCAAAACTTACATCCATCGCATATAAAACTGTATGTAGTTCGATGCCATCGTTTCCATCAACACTCAAGTTACCCTTGACTAGTACTCGATCCGATTCGCGCTCAAACCGCACTGCATTTTCCATGAATTTCACAAGCACGTCTTGAATCTACAAATCCATATTCAATACCTCTAAAGAAATCATAAATAGCTAAGAATAATAACTGGAACTACAATTTCTAAGGTTCACTGCTCATGCATTCAACTTTTTCAGTGTATAGCCAAAAAAGCTTTATTACTTCTTGCTGCTCAAACCACGACTCTACTTCTTAAATGAGATAATTTATTCAGTTGCACCGTATACGCAAAAACAAAAACTTCAACACTTATTTTCTTCAATATGTATAGCAATCAAACATAGGGAATTCTTTCATTTTGGGTTCATCTTGTCAAGAATTAAACAAAAGGAAATTACGTACCTCTTCAAAACATCTGAACCATTCCTTCCTGAGCAAAGTATAAACCAAGGGGTCCCTCTGCTCATCACAGTGGTCATTACGAATCCCAAGCGCCTTCTTTATTTCTCTTAGTTCCTCAGCGGAAAATTGGAACCGTCCACTCCTCACTGCCTCCTTCACATTGTCGAACCTCGCGTTTAATTCTACAATTGAGCTCACCAATTTCAACAACTCCCTCTTCTCTCTCTCCTCCTTCGTCTTTTCCTTTATATCCTCAATAATCTCCCGGAGTTCGGTCACAACAGGACGGTCAGAAACCAGGTGCAAGATGCTCTCGACGTCGTTAGAGATGTGGTGGTACTGCGAAACGGCGTCACTACAGAGGGAGAAGAGACCGGAGAAGTCTTGATGATGAGAGAGTAAGTAAGATTGAATTTTGGTTTTGATTCGGAGGGAGTGAGTTTCAAGGCGACTAATTAGGAGGCGGAGATCAGGAGCGGAAAGCGGCGCAGTTGAATCAGAGAGATCGTGCGTAGAGAGAAGATCTCTAACGTCGATTGAGTCGAATAGAGCGTCCATTGCTGCATCCAACGAAGCAGTCCAAAAGGTGAAGTCAGAGTTCGCCGGTGGAGTGAAAACGCTCTTCTTCAGTTCCTCCTCCACCGCGAGCAGTTGGGGAGAAAGGTTAGGATGGAGCAGTTTGGGGCTAGTCCATTGCCATATTAAATAGAAATGGGCCTAATTTTAGGCCCACATAAAATAAATTTAAAAAAAAATTGTTTAATAATTAATAATTTAAATTTAAATAAATATATGAATTTTTGTATTTGTTGTTGGTTTCGTGCAGGTAGTGAAAGACGTTATAAACTTTGGTAAACATGAAAATCATACATATTACACGGTATTATACAATGACATAATCCGAGCTTTATTCTAACTATTACCAAAATCTCGAACTAATTTTACGCACGCTCGATGCGCGATATTGCCTTAACTATATAGCTCACAAACATTCGATAGTGAATAAATAATACATCATAGGAACCCGGCCAAAACATTCTTCACCACATAGTTTGCGACAATTTGATTTGCTTTTTGAGTGGGATGGAAAGAGTCCCAAAATATATATTTGGTTGCATCCGAGCACGTGAAGGGACTGTCTCGATTGCAGGCGTAGCCCATCTCGAACATCCCGGTCGCGCAACACGCCATGGATGTCACCTCAAACCCTGCAATAATCGGTATATCATTAACAAATTATCGACAATTTCAAAAATTTAAACTTGATACACGAGTTAGGCTTACCATAGGTGGATGGGTTTCTTATCATATGCATGACAACGTAATATGGGTTTGAAAACACCATTTTAAGGCCAGGGAGGTCCTTGATGAGCTTCATAGTTAAAGTCTTGAGCTTTCCATTGAAGTCCATGGCCACATTATTGAAGCCCTCGACGCAGTTATTGCTGTCCATGAAATTAGTGGTTCTCTCCAATGGTAAGCACCCCATTGGAGGCAGCCCTCCAAGCGACATCTTTCTCGCTCCCAGTCCGTAGAGCTCTTTGATGAAATTTTCGGCGATTCCGATGAGAAAATCCTCGTACTGTTGGATTGTAAACTGAGATGAACGGCGTGGACCGGCGTAGTAGTTTTCGAGGAAATCGTTGGTTCCTAAGCTCATCATGTACAAAGCTTCGGTTATTACTTCGTTTGCCGCAGTTTCTCCGAGGTGAGCTTTTAGTTCTCCCTGGTATTTCTTGTAGTTCTCCATTTCCTTCCATAATGGAATCACAGACTGCAATGTATCAAAAAAAGAAAGGATTTTTATGCTGATCCTTACAAAAGCACAGCTTAGAAAGAAAAAGCCATGGTTTTGAGAGATGGGTAAGTATGTTTTGACGAAGAAATCACACCAGAACATCAGAAGTGGCGTTGTCGTAACCAGAACCAGCAGAGGCAAAGGTGACGCCAGTGGCAAAATCTGAGATGCTGTACGATGGATCTAAGTAAGCTGGAATAGTTGGCTTCAGCCCGAAACTCTCAGAGATGAAATCTGTTGGGATTTTGCCATTTGAGAACCTTCCGGTTGCCTTCCCTCCCACAAAATCTCTGCCGTATGGAATAAAGTTGCTTCTTGCAACTGTGGGTATGAAGTTATTATTTCCTGCATCAACTGATGAATCTCCAAAGACTATAATGGCAGGAACTTTCGCTTCGATTGTGGTAGAAAGAGTTAGAAAATGAGCTAGAAGAAGAAAGAAGATTAAGGCTGGGAAAGTAGACATTTTTCTTCTGTCTCTGTACATCTGGTCGAATAGGGATCGAAGAAATATATAAAGAAAGGAGCTTGGTCGGAAATAGTGAAAGTGAACGTTTGAAACGGAGACTTTTGAGGCAGGGAGGTTGTTGGGTGTCTTAATTGCTCATAAAACACAACAAAAACTGAGATTTTTGCTCATGTACTTCTTGCACTTATTATTAGTTTGCAAAGGCAAGATTTCAAGCAAGAAATAAAAACTAAAATCCAACAAGTTCAAATCATACCCCAATACCAACAATTAATCACATCAGAAATAGTTTGTATCGGCAGAGAACAGAGGAAAAACAATACACTTGTCTGAAATCACTACCACCGAAAGGATCAGAGGCAGAGGGAGAGACTTGATGGAAATAAAATGTGGTTGCAACTGCCCGTGAGGGGGTGGGGGGATGGCCTTGCTGGACATCCTAAACTAAAAGCTTCCCAACAGAAATGGAGGTGATAGTCTTCCAGACTCATAAATAGCCATCATGTTTCAGTAAACCCCATCACAGTATTGTCTCCTTCCAACTATTTTATCCTATTTCCTACTGGAGGTGATAGACTCAGCCAAAAACTAAATACCAAAATTTGACCGAAAGCATCTCATCGAATGTTATAAAAAAAGGTATTTTTTCTTCAACTTTTCTCCAACTTTTCTCCAACATTTTGTACAATTGCCATTTCATGTTATGGTATATTTGTGTTCTCCGCTTAGGTATAGTTTTGGGCCTAGCTTCGTCCTTGGACTGTTCAAAGCTCATAACTTTAAGCTTTTATTCAATCCGCGCAACTTTTCCTTGTATGGGTTGCGGCAGCCCAGAATGACGTATGCTAGTTATCCCACCGACTCGGCTTCTCTCGTAGATGTTTTCATGGTCAAAGTTTTCTTCTTTCCGTTCTCTCAGTTGCTGCTGATTCAGTGGTATTGGATCCAAAGTACCTCACTTCGCGAACTTTTTTAGTGTCTTTATCTTTTTCATTTGAACCTTCTCCACTCTGGCAGATGCCTGAAATATGTCCGCTTTGCATATGTTTAATTACCATAAAGCTCCCCATCCGGTGTTGAATTGCCTATCACGGATTACTTTTCTGTTTCTTTAGTAGAAATTATGGTCGATGAAAAGTTATTTTCTGTGCTCAATGCAAGGAAATATTCGAACGAGTATTGATTTGTTTTCCATTTTCCTATGGCAGTTGTAGTTTCGATTTGCAGCGGCTTGGTCTCTGATGAATTGTGAGGAATATTGTGTTTGGGGTCTTCCTAGTTCATAAGAAATGTGGCTCAGAAGAATGTGGAAATTCATGGGTCTTTCGGGGCAAATGAGAAATAGAAGACACTCTTCAGGTTCTTATAAAACTGCCGTGGACATGGCTGAGAAGGACGGGGAACTGAGGGTATTCATGGTTGCCGGAGAAGTGTCTGGTGACATCATTGGTTCTCGTCTAATGACATCTTTAAAAAAGCTCTCCCCTTTTCCGGTCCGCTTCTCTGGTGTAGGAGGGTGAGCTCTCTCTTACGCAGACATCATTGGTTCACCATTGGTTATATATACTCGCTTATATCTGAATCGCTTCCAGTTGTATAGGTTTTGGACTGACTTTTGTTTTGATTTATACTCTTAGATCTATTGTTTGAAAGCACATTCTTCCATTTGTTGTCTTGCTGATTGTTGACATATGCCCCTCGAAACATCATCCTCTGAGTCTTATTAGGTCCTTGATGTCCAAGGAAGGGCTGACATCTCTGTTTCTTATGGAAGATATTTCAGTGATGGGAATGTGGGAGTTGCTTCCGCATCTGATCAATGTCAGAGTGAGTATTGAGATTGAAATAATGTCTTAAATACTTGAATCCAATTCAACTGCAACTTTTTCTGAATCATATTAGAACTTTGAAAATGGCAGGTAAAGCTGAGGAAGACAATAGAGGCTGCTCTTACGTTTCAACCGCACATAGTGATAACGGTGGACATCAAGGGTTTCTCTTTCCGTCTTCTAAAGCAGCTACGTGGTAATATGCATCGGGATGTCGGAGTTATAATCGATGTTTTCGTGTTCTTGTGGATAAGATTGGATAATGGTTTTGCAGCTAGATACAGTGAGAAGATGAACAATCATCCAGTACACTTTCATTATGTGGCCCCTTCCTTCTGGGCGTGGAAAGGAGGCGAAGAAAGACTCAGAGGGCTAGCTCAATTCGTCGATCACGTCTTATGCATACTTCCATTTGAGGAACAAGTCTGCAAATCAAACGGATTGTCAGCAACCTTTGTCGGCCACCCCATTCTCGAAGATATGTTACACTTCAATTCGGTAAGATCTCAAGTTCATATGTTGCAGTTCCCAATTCTTATTTGCTTTATTTTTAATTCATTTAGCGGTATTGTATCGTTAGGAATCGGTAAAGGAATGGAAGATAGACCGGAATTGTGAAGAGTTCCTGAGTAAAAACGCAATACCCGCGGGTAAAACTTTATTTTATTTTTGAGAATTATGATTCCAAGTAAAAATAGGACTCTCCTGAGAGAGTGTTATTGACTAATGCATTCTATAATGCCTGCAGCCATAGTCATGTCTTACATTCTCTGAAGTTTTTGATTCTTTTGAAAGGAGCCACAGTCATGTCTGTGCTTCCTGGAAGTAGGCTACAGGAAGTCACCAGAATGCTTCCCTTGTATGCAAATGCCATTGAATTATTAAAGGAGTCCTTTCCCGATTTGATGACGATCATCCACGTGGCCCCAAATCAGCACGTGGAACAATTCATTAATAAAGCTGTTTGTAACTGGCCAGCACCTGCTCGATTGGTTGTGGGAGGATCGCTGCGATCGAGATATGATGCATTCAGTGTAAGTCTTTCCAGAAATACTCAATTTAGGAACTCAAGTAGTGCAGATTGTTATGGGGTTGTAATCAGATTAGGCCAATATTTTGCAGGCCAGTAGGGTGGCTTTATGCACTTCTGGCACTGTTGCTCTTGAGTTACAGCTTGCTCGGTTACCATGCATAGTGGCGTATAGAGCTCATTTCTTAACAGAGTGGTTAATTCGAAAGAAAGCTAAGGTTTTGTATATGTCCCTCCCCAATATTCTCTTGGATTCGGCCGTTGTTCCAGAGTTACTATTCCAGGCGTGTCGACCTGAAAGCCTAGAATCAAAGATCAAGTAAGACCCATGGCAATTCTTTAAAATCTTTGTTTTTCAATGCAAATATTTTGTTATTAAAAGCTTTTAATCTCACTTGACAGCTGTTAAACATTGCAGAGAATTGATAAACAACGATAACCTTCGCCAAGAACAGATTGTTTCAGCTGAAAAGGTTCTGAAACTACTATCTCCTTCAGAAAGATTTATAGACAGCTTAGCAGAGGACTCATGTTCATATCCCATGGTCTTGCCGAGCTCTATAGCGGCAGCCACCATTTTGTCTTTCAGGAGATCGGCGCGAGAATAATCTCGGGTATGTGATAGAAATTGAAAATATAAGAGTAAGCTTGTAAATATCTGGTTGGATAAATGGGAAGAACACTGCATCATTTGCCATTACAAACTACAAAGGGGATGAGGATTTATTTATATTATCCATTGCATAGGGGAAGTCTATCAAAGTTACAGCTTGAATGACCAAAAAACTACTCTCTGAGCATAGTTACCATGTTCTTCTCCTACTCAATGTTTCTCAAATGAAATTTGTTGCTCAACCAGCAGCATACATTTCTTGCCAATAAATTTAAAAAGAAAAACTAACGTTATAATTCTTATGGCGTGTAGTTCTAAGCCTTCTGCCCCCCATTCAACTAACCATTTAAGATGATTGAGCTTTGAGCAAGGTGAAGCATCATGAATTTGAGTAGTTTATAGGCCTGCAGATATGAAATATTTCTGATATTACTCAACACCTATTATAAATGAAGAATTAATTGAGAAATAACTAACCACACCTCTAATTTAAGAGTGCATTGACTTGAATCCTTCTGTCAGACAAACCACATTTGCCGAAACCTTGGACTGCAATTTTGATGCGGCAAGTCGAATGTCCTGCAAGAAAGTGAGTACGAGACAATTGTCGAAAATGAGTAGAATGATCAATGGTATGATAAGCATAGATTGTCAAAGCTAACACACCCAAAATAGAAAACAAAACTTTCTCATCTTCATACGCATCAAATTACCTCAAGTTATGACAATTAAATGCTCGACAGCAACAGATTATGGGCTAAGATACATAAACTAATCAAGGAAAATCAGGGACGTCACACATTTCACCTCTAAATGATATCTGGAGGAAAAATGAGTCAGAAGGATGGCCTTGTTACGAATCCAGTCTTTGTTTTCAATTAGCTGCAATTATACAAATCCCAATATTTTTAAAATAGCAATGATAAATCTATAAACGTAATACATTTCTAAACAGATTACTACCTGCAATTTCTAGCCAATGCTTTACATACCTCAAATAAATGCATATGACCATGTTTCCGTGCATGCTCAATGCTGAATCCTTCATCAAGGAAAGTTGCCTAATGAAAAATGCTTTTCTCATAAGATATTATCAAAAGATTTCTGTCATACAGTTAGAAT
This sequence comes from Begonia masoniana, assembly GCA_022432975.1. Classification (NCBI taxonomy): domain Eukaryota; kingdom Viridiplantae; phylum Streptophyta; class Magnoliopsida; order Cucurbitales; family Begoniaceae; genus Begonia; species Begonia masoniana. Next base: position 56,308,651 of record CM039503.1, read on the forward strand.
TTGTTTCAACCATTTTTAAGGTTTATGGTAGAACAATCTTCACAGACCAGAAACTCAAGGAATGCCAACTCATAGGAAAAGGCAGAACAGTAGCTACAGATGAAATAGTTATAGGACTGAGACCTTACATTGATTGTCTAAATGCACAAGGTTTTCCTCCAAGAGAACAAATTCCAGTCAAAGATCAGAATCTAGTTATGTGTATTTGGTTAATTTTATGTATCAAATATTCTAGGCTAGTTGATCTGTCAAAGTGATGATTAGTTTAAACTATTGAACAAACACGAATCATGAAACTTCAAAAGGGAATTAATATTGTCCAATTTCTGTACCTCTGTTATAAGAATCTTGGCTCTCAGAGCATCAGCATTTTGTGGGTCACTCATGAAATCCGAAGTCGTGTCTCCCGTAAAGGCAACCTCTGGGGACAGGATAGTGTCTGTAATCTAAAACAAACAGCTTCAAGTCATATTAGTGTTAAACGAACACAGGTTGAAGCAACATTTGTGAGGAACTACAAACCTCAACACCAGACTTCTTTAATTTCTCAATCTGTTTCCCTTTTGGTGTCAGATGCATGTATTGCTTCTTCAGTTTTTTTCTAACTGAGTAGATGACATACCCCTGAACATTTCTTCTTATATGTTTTAGAAAACAATCAAATAAAGATTTTCTTTTCAACAAACTGTAAGTCCAAACAATAGATTAAAAAGACACATACCTGGCTGGGTATAACATGATGAGTTTTAAATGATCGACAAACAAGATTGTTTCTCATTTCATACGTGTCACCTGAATTTAGAATTGATACATCAATTCAGCATGATGAAAATGTGTATTTATATATTCTAGTAAATGAAGAACCACAGTAAATCAAAATTCATTCTTAAAAAGACACTCTAGCCAGCAAAAAAAAAAACAAGAAAAAAAAAAGGAGAATACCAATGTCCAGTGCAACCAAATCAACGTTTAGTTCCACCTGGCCCATTGCCCTGTGAATGTCCATTAATTTTTCAACATCTTCTTTGATGCAAGGAGGTACAAATACGGTTGGACGAGACAAACTGTACAAACCACGGCTTGCTACGTACATTGGCAATCCTCCCTGAATTAGATAATGTCCATAAGTTGATAGGAACATCTAAATATCCAACTTGAAGCAAATGACCTACCCAACAATATAGTAAAGTCAAATTCTATTATGGTGGCCGGGAGTTATGGGTCATACAAAGGATGAAGAGTAATGATACGGGAGGAGGTGAAGTGATTTTAATGGCTCACCTTCTTATAAATACTTCAAATCATACAAAATTTTTACTTAAAATCTCTAAAAAAAAAAAAAACAAGGGTAGTAGAAACCACACAAGAATCAAACAGAGGTTGTAAACCATAATGCTTCTCAGTTTAACTAGCAATGGAGTGAGAGGCAACTCAGTGAGTGATAGATGAAGTTTCTCTAAATAAATACAAAGTATACACGCGAGGAGAGGATTAATGTTAGAGAGATTCAAGAACCCAAACGAAGCTTACAATGTGATCAAGATGAGCGTGAGTGATGAAAATAAAGTTTTGCTGAATAGCTCGAGAAGGGCACCTCCCGATATCGAATGCGCACTTGAATTCGGGAATTATGATACAAGTTTCCTGCCCACCGACTGAAATTCCTTCGATCGAAAAACCCTCCAAGTCTAATCCTTTTCGGTTAACTTGAGAGCGAGCGAGTCGATACTCTTCTTCTTCATTGATAGCCCGGCCAATTGACGACAAAATGCCGGAAGCTTTTACGGAATTCAAGGAGTTTACATAAGTTTGAAGCAAAAGCCTACGCGGTTTAATGGGTTGCTGGTGAAGAGGGAAAATCAGAGGGGTTCTGGAAGGTGAAATGGTCAGAGACGGGTGCATCTTATAGCAGATATTGAGAAGAGGTCATAAAAAAATGGTGGATGGGAGAGAAGCAGTGGGGTTTGGAGAGGTTCTAGCTGCAGGGTGTCCACTGTCTGATCCGAAACAAGGAAGAGAGCAGTCAGCACTCAGCAGGTCCTCAAACGACGACGTTTAGGTGGAATAAATTATTATATTTATTTTAATAGTTTAAAATAATCTCATACTTTGAAACCCAAATTTATTGTTACGATATTGAATTTACTTGAATTTTTTATCACACGTTTATCACATCATGAAAAGATAATCTGAAAATTTTCGTGATTTTCTAACACTCTGATTTATTGTAATTATAATTTATGATAATTGTTTTACAATTGTTTTATAACATAAGTAACTAAAATTACAATAAATCAGAATGTTAGAAAATCACGTAAATTTTCAGATGATTTTTCTATTATAAAGTAACCATATGGTAAAAATTTAATGTAAATTCAATATCTCTTAGTATTTTTTAAAAAATTTAATTTATAAAGTGAAGAATGAACTAATGGTCTTTCTCCTAGATCGCCCCCGGTTTTGGCACACGTCCCCCGATCCTGACACTGAGAATGAGGCAGACCCGCCCCGCTAGAATTTGATTTATTAAATTTTTTATATTTTAAAATTTTAGTTGTTATCATTATAGTTTAATGGGTAATTTAAATAAAATCCATATTTGGAGTTTATTTAAGGTCCTTCGTTTTTCGTTATTTGGTTCCAAACAGTTTTAACGTAACCCAAGCATGGAAAAAAGGCCTATAGATAGAGCCAAGTTTTGTGTGATAAAACACACTCCCACGTTGAAGAACACATCATTCTGAAAAGGGTTTAAGCTTTCTTCTTCCGAGCTCCCTAACAATGGCGGTTTCCAAGACAACAACAGCTGCTCATTTAGGTAGCATTCGCTTTGCTGGTCGGCAATGAAATGACGGTGAAAAATGCAGAGGCAGCTCGTCGCATCGACTTCGTGAAATTGTTACCAGTCAAGGAGCATCCCTGCAAAACATGGGATTGCGAGAAGAAATTAAAAAGAGAGTACGATAGAGGCTGCAACAGTTTTCTGAGATGCAGAAACGGAAAAATTAAATGAAGAATAAATGTGGAGGAGAGATGGCCTGTAAACACCCATGATTGTCTGGTGTTTCCTTTAGACAAGAATCCCAAAAATCCTTTCTTTTCTCTCAGATTATTTTCAAGTTTTCAACCAGCTTTGATGTTTCAGTCCCTTGCTTTCCATGTCTAATGGAGTTTCTCTGATAGTCTCCGTCGAATGGTTTACGCCTGTGAACATTCTCGTAACTTCCTCAAATAAACTCGTCCCATTCCATCTGTTAATGCAACTGTGTGTTGGCATTATTTTTGGCAAACTATTATTGTTGGAAAGTTGTTGTTTTGGATATTATATTATTTTGGAATATATATTAGTATCTTGGAGAATATATTTGGCAGAATATTTCGTCAATTCAAATATGATTTGCTGAAAAAGGAATCGTAACAAACATGGATCATATTCCTAATTATTTGGGATACTTTCCTAAAGCGTCATTCAAAGTGTCTCTGCGGCAAGTTTGTTAGGCAGAGTTGTTCAGATCTTTATGCTGATTTTGTGGGAAAAGATCTTTTGAATGAAGAGTCTGTTTCGAGAAGATATTGCTGAGAGAAACAGAACCGCACCTTGCTCTTGTTATAAAAGTCTTTTCTTTTTATGTTGAAAGGTGTCGACGCCAATATTTGTGTGAGTTGATTTTCATTATTCATTGGGGCGTCTTTATTTCTTCACCCACGTTTCTGTGTGGTGTATGTGAGTATTGATTCAGTCTTGTCAAAGACTGGTTTGTTGAAGCCTGTTCTGGGTGATCCTATCCTAAGACATTGTCAAGCGTCACAGACAATGTCATAGGAATTTATTCTTGTGATCTTCTTTAATATCTAGTCTGGAGAGGAGACTGGTGTGGATCTCTGGAGGAGTTCTATTTATTGACAAGGGGAGCTTGTCTTTCTTATCGTGGGCAAGGGGAGCTTGCCATACACGGATTCCGGGAGGAGTCATCTTCGACAAGGGGAGCTTGTCGTATTTAAATCCAGGAGGGATTGTTCTTAAGTCGAGGGGAGCTCGCAAAACAGGTTCACTTGTAGAGGTTGACGGAGGCGGCATCAAATATAAGAGGGAGTCTTATTTTGTTTTAAGTCCGAGTGTCTTGTAACCTTGTTTGAACTCGTGAAATGTTTTCATATCTGGGCGTGGCCCCGCAGATGTAGGCTGATTGCCGAACTGCGTTAACAACCTCCGGTGTTCTTTATTTCCGCATTTTAATATTGTCATATATCGTATTTATAACCGGTGTCATACAAAGTGTCACAACACTTTATAACACCTGGTTGCTAACCTTGATTTTTCAATTGGTATCAGAGCGGGTCGTCTCTGTTTCTTAGGCGAGATCCGCGGGACTTGATCTTGGTTTTGCTACGATGGACTTTATGAGAGAAGGAGGTTCAACAATGCGTCCACCCTTGCTTAACGGAAACAATTATGCTTATTGGAAAGGTCGAATGAGAGCTTTTATTAAGGCTATTGATGAAAAAGCCTAGAAATCTATTCTAACAGGTTGGGACCAACCAACGATTATAAAAGATGGAGTCACATCCCCCAAACCTGAAGAAAGCTGGTCTGCCACTGAAGATGCTCTAGCAAATAGCAACTCAAAGGCTCTTAATGCTATTTTTAATGGTGTTGATCCAACCCAATTTAGGCTTATTTCTACATGTGAGTCTGCTAAAAAGGCTTGGGATATTCTTCAGACTACATATGAAGGTACTTCAGCAGTAAAGTTATCAAAAATACAGTTTTTAACAACAAAATTTGAGAACTTGAAGATGCATGATGATGAAAACATTGCTGAATTTAATGCAAGACTCTGTGACATTGCCAATGAAGCTTTTACTCTTGGAGAAACTATTTCCGAAGAAAAACTTGTGAGAAAAACTCTAAGATCTCTGCCCCAACGTTTTGCGTATAAAGTTACAGCAATTGAAGAAGCAAAAGATATCACCAAAATGAAATTAGAGGAGCTGATGGGTTCTCTTAGAACATTTGAGATGAATCTCGATGTAAATGTGGAAACAGAGAAGGTGATAGACTTGGCCTTAAAAGCTGAGATGCAGAACTCTGAAGAATGCAATGAAGATGATCTGGAAGAATCTTTAGCAGTGTTATCAAGAAGTTTCAGCAGAATGTTGAAGAATTTTGGTAGAAATAATCGTGGTGTCAGAAAAAATGTCACTAACACCAAGAATGACTCTACAAGTTATAAAAAGTCCAAAGACGAAAATCAATTTTCAGAAAAATCCTGGAATAACAGGGGAATTAAATGTAGAGAATGCGATGGTTTTGGTCATATTCAGGCTGAATGTGCAAATACCTTGAAGAAGAAAAAGACCTCTCTCAACACAACCTGGAGTGAGAGTGATTCAGAAAAAGAAGATGAAATCTCAAACCGAAATATGGCGCTGGTTGCTAAAGATAAACCTACAAGTTTTGATAGTGTCACTCAAAATGTCTCTGACAGTATGTCTGAAAATAGCGATGATGATACAAAAGAAGATCTTATCGATGAATACAAGAAGCTTTATGAAAAATGGACAGAATTGGTCGAAATAAATCAACATCTTCGAAGACAGATTGGAAATCTGAAAAACGAAAATGGAAGTCTTCAAGATTGTGTTATTGATTTGGAAGCAAAACAGAAATCAAGCCAGAATGAGATAGAGCAGTTGTCGAATGAACTGAATCACATGAAGAAGAATGTCAGAATGCTAAACTCAGGTTCCTCTATTCTTGATGATATTCTAATGGCCAGAAGATCATGTGATGATACCTCTGGGATTGGTTACAAAGGAGAATGTTCAATGTCGCAGAAAGTGTCAAACATAGATGCTGAAAATAAAGGGAAGAAAGTTGCGATATCCATCAACAAGACTGAACAGAAATCAAACTCTAAAGATAGTTATCCAATGAAGTCCAATCTCCAGGTTCCCAAGGTTAAAGGTAACAAATTTATTCCAATTTGCCATTATTGTTTTCGTAAAGGTCATATTCGTCCTAGATGCTTTGCTTATCTAGATGACTTGAGAAAAGGTACTGCTGGATATATCTCTTCACATAGATTTCGCAAACAGAAATGGATAAAGAAAGCCAGCGTAAAGTGTAATGTTACTCATACTTCTCTAAAGGCAACATTTGTTGATGCATGGTACTTTGACAGTGGGTGTTCTCGTCATATGACAGGTGAAGTAAGATTCTTAAAGAATATCACATCAGGAGATCTGGGAAAAGTAACATTTGGAAACGGCGTCACAGAAAATGTCGTTGGAAAGGGAACACTAGACGTTCCAGGACTGCCTCCTCTGGAAAATGTTCTTCTTGTAAAAGGTTTGAAAGCAAATCTTATCAGCATAAGTCTGTTGTGTGATCAAGATCTGAAGGTGCAGTTCACTAGCAACAAATGTGTTGTCTCGGATCATACAAATAAATGCATCATCGAAGGAATAAGGTCTTCTGATAATTGCTATCTCATTTCATCACTGTCTACATGCGTTCGATCAAGCATGGAAAAACTAAGGTCAGCTCTGGGCCTTTGCATTCTCTGAAGAAAGTACTTATGAGTTTGTTTTTATTTTTTGTATTTAAAAAAAAAAAAAAAAAAAAAACCACTTGTACTAGGCGATTTCTTTGCTATTTATGAGTTCTTGGTTTTCAACGTCCTGCATGACATATGTGACTTTCTATGAAGATTTCGTTCTCTTTTGTGAAAAATTGAGTTTATTTCTCAATTTGTGGAAGGATTTATGGTTTATTTCCATAATATTTATGAATCTTTTGGTGGAATTTATGAAAATATGGGATATAATATATTTATGGGACTCTGAGGTATCTTTCAAATCTGTTAGTTTTTATTCTGGATATATCTTGGGTTTATTTCCCAAAATCCATCTATTATTGACCGTGGATATTCTGACTATGGTCATGTGTTTTTGAGAGGGTCTCTATTTGAATTTAGTCCATCCACTATAAACACCTATCTTGGAAGTTTTTGGACTGACTCTGAAGCTTTTTCGCCTGATTTTGACAAGATAATCTCAAGTGTTACAGGAAGTATTAGACAGATTTGGCCACGAGCAAAAGATTTCCCTGCCTGTCAGCTCACTGCGAAATTTGTTATTCTACACAAAATTGTCATCAGAAATTGGCTACCATCTTCTCATGCCACTGGAATCAACAAAAAAAAAAAAATGGCTAGATTACTATTTCAAATTGGTACTGGCATTCCGTTTGACATTGGTCAGTTCCTCTTTGACCAAATTTTGAAGCATATCAATGGGAAGCACAACAGGTCTGCCTTACCCTTTCCCTGCTTAATTTTTGGTATCTTATGCTCTCAACAGATTGCTTTGAATGTTTCGAATAATTTATCTATGGATCGTGAGGAAATCCGGATAAGTTATAAACTCCGGACAGGTGGACATATTGATGATTTACAAAGTGCTACTAATACTGAGGATGTTGTTGAAAATTATCTTATTTCTCATACTATTAGGATTATTAAAGGTGAATTGCAGGACCTAGAAACTTGAAAGAAGGTTCTGTCTGATCTGCTGGAAGAACTAATTCAACATTCAGCTGTGAGAAATGCTTCCACTCCAACAGATCCAGGTCATGAATCGGAGAAATCACCTACAGGCTCCACCTCAACACAAAATGTTTCACAAAATGTCTCAGCAGCACATTCTGATTCCCTTGATAAAACTGGTTAGATGCATGTCTGTATCTTATATGACACTACTTTCAGTATTTTTTTCGTTTGATGGCTTCTATGCAACTGCTTGACTATGGATTGATTGACCATACTTGTTCCCGTTTGTCTTTTTATGGCAAAAAGGGGGAGTAGTGGTTTTTGGTTTTGGTTGGGGATATTATTTTTGGAGATTGATTATTCTTATGATGCTGTGGATATCTATGCTGCTGTATTTGAAATGACATTATATGCTTCAAAGACTTCTCATTCAGGGGGAGTTTCGAATTATCTCTTTCAGGGGGAGTTGTGTTTTGCCAAAAAATGCCAAAGGGGGAGATTGTTAATGCAACTGTGTGTTGGCATTATTTTTGGCAAACTATTATTGTTGGAAAGTTGTTGTTTTGGATATTATATTATTTTGGAATATATATTAGTATCTTGGAGAATATATTTGGCAGAATATTTCGTCAATTCAAATATGATTTGCTGAAAAAGGAATCGTAACAAACATGGATCATATTCCTAATTATTTGGGATACTTTCCTAAAGCGTCATTCAAAGTGTCTCTGCGGCAAGTTTGTTAGGCAGAGTTGTTCAGATCTTTATGCTGATTTTGTGGGAAAAGATCTTTTGAATGAGGAGTCTGTTTCGAGAAGATATTGCTGAGAGAAACAGAACTGCACCTTGCTCTTGTTATAAAAGTCTTTTCTTTTTATGTTGAAAGGTGTCGACGCCAATATTTGTGTGAGTTGATTTTCATTATTCATTGGGGCGTCTTTATTTCTTCACCCACGTTTCTGTGTGGTGTATGTGAGTATTGATTCAGTCTTGTCAAAGACTGGTTTGTTGAAGCCTGTTCTGGGTGATCCTATCCTAAGACATTGTCAAGCGTCACAGACAATGTCATAGGAATTTATTCTTGTGATCTTCTTTAATATCTAGTCTGGAGAGGAGACTGGTGTGGATCTCTGGAGGAGTTCTATTTATTGACAAGGGGAGCTTGTCTTTCTTATCGTGGGCAAGGGGAGCTTGCCATACACGGATTCCGGGAGGAGTCATCTTCGACAAGGGGAGCTTGTCGTATTTAAATCCAGGAGGGATTGTTCTTAAGTCGAGGGGAGCTCGCAAAACAGGTTCACTTGTAGAGGTTGACGGAGGCGGCATCAAATATAAGAGGGAGTCTTATTTTATTTTAAGTCCGAGTGTCTTTGTAACCTTGTTTGAACTCGTGAAATGTTTTCATATCTGGGCGTGGCCCCGCAGATGTAGGCTGATTGCCGAACTGCGTTAACAACCTCCGGTGTTCTTTATTTCCGCATTTTAATATTGTCATATATCGTATTTATAACCGGTGTCATACAAAGTGTCACAACACTTTATAACACCTGGTTGCTAACCTTGATTTTTCACCATCTTCTTCAACGGCGCTGACATAAGTAATAAGCAGACCCAACAAAATTTAATGGAATTGACTAGTTTGAGAACTCAAATTCAATGGTTACGAGCAAAAGTGCAATGATGGTATTTAAATGTCACTTGCCCAATCGAGTTTCAATCTAATAATTTCTTGTGTGTACTAAATAAGTACGTAATAATGACTAAACGGAACATGTAATTTCAACCAAATATGAATTTCTATAAGGTTACAACTTGGTCTGTCGATTTTAGAAAGAATTAAGCTGCCCATAATCAAAATCAAAGATACCCATAATCCACTACATATACTCTCTTCCGCTGTGTCTTTCCCATCTCTCGTAACCTAGAAAAATATGGGATTTGGAAAGGTAATTGTATTTGTTTTAGTTCTTCTCTGCTTAGGGTTTTGCTATGGAACAACTAATACCACAGACGCTCGCTGCAATCTCTATCAAGGGAAATGGGTTTATGATCAAAGCTATCCGCTTTACCATGCAAACAGTTGTCCTTTCCTTCTCTCTCAGTTCACCTGCATCCAAAATGGCCGCCCCGACAACGCCTATGTTAAATATAGATGGCAGCCTTCTAACTGCGCCACTCCAAAGTACTGAAAATTTTGCTTTCTTGGGTCTTTTTTTTTTTACAGTATTCTGACTATGCGCTAGCAAATGTGTATAGATTCAATGGGAAACGATTTATATGGGAAAATAGAGGAAAAAAGATCATGTTTGTCGGGGACTCACTGAGTTCAAATCAATGGCAGTCACTTGCCTGCATGGTTCATACATCAGCGCCAGCTGCTAAGTATACCCTGTCGAGGAAAGTAAATCTTTCAATCGTCACATTTACTGTAAGATTCTCAGACGACAACAGTATATTCATTCTCTTCTTTTTTTTTTTCATAAGATAATTCTGTAAATATGCAGGAATACTCCGTTTCCCTGATCTTTGCGCGAAATGCTTTGCTTCTGGATATTGATTACTTAAAGGGTGTAGGGAGAGTTCTGAGGCTAGACTCAAATAGTCGGAGTGCAGAGCAATGGACTGGCGCCGACGTTCTGATATTTGATACATGGCATTGGTGGCTTTACACGGGAAGAAAAAAAATGTACGAAGAAATCTCATAACGGTAAACCAAAAATGTTTTAGATTAGATTAATATATATTCTTTTTTGTGGAACTTGAACAGGTGGGATTACATTGGAGATGGTAAAAAACTGTACAAGGACATGAATCGTCTGGATGCCTACACCAGAGGTTTAATCACATGGGCAAGATGGGTTGATTCGAGTGTGGATCCAAGCAAGACGAAGATCTTCTTCCAAGGCGTCTCGCCCGATCACGCAAGGTCTGCTAAGAGCTCTGTCATGTCAATCTGTTGAAACGGTGATGAACTAATGATTTTTGTTTGTGAATCAGCAGTCCGAGAGAGTGGGGAGCGAGGGACGGAGGACAGATGTGCAGAGCAGAAAAACTGCCATTGCTGACGGGATACTACCCAGGAGGGCCGCACCCAGCCCAAGCGACCATACAGAAAGTGTTGGCGACGGTGAAGAAGCCGGTGCATTTATTGGACATAACTCTTCTGTCTCAGCTCAGAAAAGACGGCCACCCCGGTGACTACGGCCTTGCTGGTCGCCGTGGCGCCGACTGCACCCACTGGTGTCTTCCCGGAGTTCCGGATACATGGAACCAGCTTCTCTATGCAACGCTCATCAACAACAACTAGTTTACTTTTTTTTTTTCTTAATAAATTAATTTTTATAACTATTTCTACACCGTTGATTTAAATTACATATTAATTAATTGTTTATTTCTACACCGTTGATTTAAATTACACATTAATTAATTGTTTAATAAATAATTAGGAGGTTGACAACTTGACACACAGCCATAGGTCTTGCTGGTTGCACTTTACCGCCAGCGTACTTTAGAGCCATAAAATATAAGATGCGCCTTGCGCGTATCGTGGAAAGGATCTTTGTTTCATTACTTCGTCTTAAGGTTTCGGGCGCAGGATACCTGTCTTTTTTTCCTGTGGATGAATTAATTCCGCTTCAGATCAACGATACTACTGCTCCGATCAACGTTCGGCGATACGTAGATTTGTTTTTCTTCTTGATTCCAATCTGTCAAAGTTTGATTGGTGTGGATTCTTTTTTTTCTAAACCTTCGTCGGATATGGCTTATCGAATTTGAGAATGATTTTCTGATCGGCTTGATTTTAATCCAATTATTATGAGAATTGTTCGGCTGGATTTATGCGGATCTTTGAGTAGTTAAAATTATCCAGGAGAATTGAACTTATTAAGATTCCTTTTGAAGATACGTTAATTTTTTTCTTTTTTTGGTGGAATGGAACAGTTAAGGTAAGGATTTTGTTTTTCCTTGTTTACATAACGATACTTGCAAGGAAAAACAGGAGGAAATTTGGCCTATATTTGTTGAAAAAACGAATAAGGCAATTAAAGATTTACTGAGTTAGAAACAAGTATATTAATGCGTGTTATATGGATTAGAGTTGGCTGCTGATCATAGCTTTATCCTTAGCTGAAGTCTTGTTTGATTGCTTTGCGTTGCATTGATTTTTAGCGATCAAATGCAGTGAGACTGTGTTACCATGTGAATTGACTATTTTCCTTGAATTGTTCTTAGGAAGGTGTTCTGGTGAAGAAGAGGCTTGCAAATATGTTTGTGAGAGTAAAAGTTCCATCGTTAGTTGATCTTTGTGTTAATAAGACAATTGACAATTTAAGATATCTCGGGGATGTTGGCGAAACAGACTTACATCTTCTGGAGCGAATTTTACCTCATTGTACGCATGAAGAATTGAAGCATATTGAGAATCACACTGTAAGAACAGAAAAATTGGTATTGGTATGTTTCTGTTTGATTTTTTCTATATTATGATTACTGAAATGCTGGCTTTTATGATTTGTCACAGGAAAGAGATCTGAGCCCCATTACTGACAAGTTGTGGAAGAAACTCTATGAAAAGAAGTTTGGTGCAGCACACAGTAAGCTTGTTATCGAAAGAATGAACAAGAAGGGAGTAGTTTTTGAATGGCGACAATTGTTTGAGGTTACATTATTTCTTCTTCTCATTCAAATGCTTAATATTTGAACCATATTAGAAATATTAATGCTTAGAAATGCCCCAAAAAAAATGTGCTAATGAACTAAGGTGATTGTTTGCAGGCAAAATTAAAGGATGTGGCTGAGGCTGAGAATAAAGCTGTAGATAGACTAAAGCAACTATACAAAAAAGAAGATGCCCGTATGTTTTATGTTTGTAGAAGTACCTTGGATTATTCTTCATTCCTTTTGTCAAATAAATTTCAACTATAAGCATAACATTGAGGTGCAACAAGAGCTTTAAATCATTACATTCTTAAGATGTTTCCATCAAGGCCTCTCTCTCTTTCTCTCTGGTCGTTCCACAGATATGTTATTACCTTGTGTGTTGTACATCATAATTATGACTCTGGCTGATCTTATAACGTCATAGAAGATTCAAGGATCTGAAGTATTCTTACATTTGTATAGGAAAACAAAGTCGGCAAATTCAGCTTTGCTCCAAGGCTCCACCCTCAAGCAACAAGAGAAGCTTTTTTGGAGGTAAAGTTTCTATATCCTTCTTATTCCTGTCCTCAAGAGATTATTTAAATTTTCATCGCAAGTCAAAGGTGCTTTCAAGAATTGATGTGCTTGATCTCATTATTTCACAATTAATGATTTTTGTAGGCAGTGGGCCTAGCTATAATGTTTCCAACTTGAAGGGCAACTTGATGAAGAAGGCAAAGATAGAATATCTCAAGAGGTAAGACTGTTTTTGAGGATATGCATAAGCATGGTAACCTGTGCTTATGGAAATGGTCCATGAGTATGGTAAAATTTGATAAACAATTTAATCAATGCATATGATATTTCTGCTGCCTTTTTGACATTGCATAGTTTCTCCAATCTGAAAATAGTGAAGTAGTGGCATTTGCATATTGATTTGCAGTAAAATCTCTGATTAAAATTGGAAGCTGAGTCAATTTGATATTTGTCTCGAGGATGGAGGAATTTATAATGTGGGCGGCTAATTATTAAGCCTTTGTTTTACACTGTAAAACCTTGTTCTCATTTTGACATTTTCTTGGTTCTTCTCTTTTGAAAAGCCACGAGGTAAAGAATCTTGTGGCCATGAAGAAAAGTAGTGTTCAGAGGAATCACGGGTAAGGTTCTTTTGCAGACGGTATTGATCAATGATCGAGTTAGATTCAATAATAATGCCAATCGACCTTCTTCTCTTCTAATGTAGGGTATCGCCTACGATGAGACGGGAATCTGGTTCAACTTCACAACTTTCTAAGCCTGTGAGAAGAAGCTTTTAGAAGCATGCAGCCTCAAAGTTGTAGTGAAAACTCAAGGAATAGTTACACACATACATTGTTGCTTGAGCTGAAAACATTGACAAGCCTTTTTAAAGAGATTTCAATAGCTTGCTCTGTTGTAGACATGAACGTCGATTATTATTTTCATGATAGCAACTTGTTTTTTTGAGTAAAGAAAAAAAAGGGCACATAACAATAGCAATGTGGGGAGTAGACTGTCAAAGAACTGTCATTATTTCAGAAATTAGATCGTTCCAGGGGAGTATTTTCTGCCAAATCTGAGTTATGATTTCAAAATTAGTAACAAATTCAACTGTATTATCAGTAGACTATCAAAGATATTAACTTAGAAATCAATGCTCTAACATTAGATTCAAAATAACAAGAATAAGAGTAAAGAGATTGAAAAAATGAGAGAAAAGTTGAACAACTTGGAGAATTCTGCCGAGAAAAGCAATTGACGCTTGCATGGCAGAAAAAACACAACCCGGTATTCTTACAAGGTTGCCAAAAACTAAATAACATTTATTTCTTTTTTTGTAAAAATTCCAGAGGTGTAATGTTTATCTACGCAACAAGCGATTAGATTCCAGATCCAGCTAATCGGCGTCTCGACGCATTTGAAACCGAAACTTGACCAAGTCTGTCGGCTTTGGCGGGCACCAGTCTCCCTTGAAGTGGCATATAATGCTGCAGCCATTCCCCAACGTATACCTGAAAAGGAAAGAACAAAATTATCACAAAAGGGCTGATGAGAATATGTAGCCTTGGAATGAGGAACAAACCTGCTGCGGTCTCATTATCTTTGTGTCGGGATCATCCAAAGACTCGCGCCAGTGTGCCAGGTACCCAGCCATTCGAGGGATGGCAAATAAAACGGGGAAAAACTCCGTTGGGAATCCCATTGCCCTGATTCACAAGAATAGCCTACTTGTCAACATTACTTCAAGGGGCTCATATTAAAAGAAAATGAAGGCTATATGTAGTGTACCTGTACTTAAAAAAAAAAAAAAAAAAAAAAAAAAAAAAAAAAAAAAAAAAAAAAAAAAAAAAAAAAAAAAAAAAAAAAAAAAAAAAAAAAAAAAAAAAAAAAAAAAAAAAAAAAAAAAAAAAAAAAAAAAAAAAAAAAAAAAAAAAAAAAAAAAAAAAAAAAAAAAAAAAAAAAAAAAAAAAAAAAAAAAAAAAAAAAAAAAAAAAAAAAAAAAAAAAAAAAAAAAAAAAAAAAAAAAAAAAAAAAAAAAAAAAAAAAAAAAAAAAAAAAAAAAAAAAAAAAAAAAAAAAAAAAAAAAAAAAAAAAAAAAAAAAAAAAAAAAAAAAAAAAAAAAAAAAAAAAAAAAAAAAAAAAAAAAAAAAAAAAAAAAAAAAAAAAAAAAAAAAAAAAAAAAAAAAAAAAAAAAAAAAAAAAAAAAAAAAAAAAAAAAAAAAAAAAAAAAAAAAAAAAAAAAAAAAAAAAAAAAAAAAAAAAAAAAAAAAAAAAAACTCCGTTGGGAATCCCATTGTATCAACCCTGAGTAGAAATCTACATTTGGATAGAGCTTTCTCTTAACAAAATACTCATCAGCTAGTGCAGCCTTCTCAAGAGCAACTGCCACCTGTTGTTGTTAACCATAAAATGAATTTAGTCTTTATCTTATTCTTTTTTCTTTTCACGAAAGTGTCCTGTTCCGACCAATCGATATTTGATACTTACTTCAATGAGGGGATCCCGACCAACGATGGAAAATACTTCATCAGCTAGTTTCCTAATGACCTTTGCTCTAGGATCATAGTTTTTGTATACACGATGTCCAAAACCTGACATCTTACGTTTTCTGCAAATTTTAGTGGAGCGAAAAACATAATTAGAATCCTTGCAAATAAAAAATCACATACTCACATTAGGGAGAAGCTCAGTAATTATCAGATAAAAAAAACCAGCTAAAAAGTCATCACCTGTTTTTTACACCGTCAATGAACTCGGGAATATTATCCACCGTTCCAATTTCACTCAACATCTTCAACACCGCCTAAATTCCACGATGTACAATAAAGGCTCACTAAAAAATGTTACGAAATAATGCTTATGCATTATTAGCAACAAAAAAGAACTCATGACTCAACCATGAGAGAGCTATATTTCTGTTGGCAGCATCAACTTTGGCAGTCATTTCAGGAATAGGGAAAAATATAAAAATATGCTGTATACCTCATTAGCACCACCATGAAGAGGACCATAGAGTGCCCCAACAGCTCCGGCCAGAGCAGTGTATACATCAACACCACTGATAAGCAAAGTGCATTGATCAGACCAGAGTTGATTTCTGGCATTAGCTCGGATATTAAACACTTACCTTGATGCCAGATGGTGGGCAGCTCAGATATTAAACACTTACCTTGATGCCAGATGGCGGGCAGCTCAGATATTAAACACTTACCTTGATGCCAGATGGCGGGCTGCTGCTGTGGAGCAATTCATTTCATGTTCTGCGTGAAGAATGAAGAGAATATCTAGCACTCGAGCAAGTCGAGGGTTGGGTATATAAGATCGATTGCCTCTGAAAAGAAACAGAACTCTCAATTTGTTTGAGGCCAAGGTTCACATTTCCAATGAAGAAAATACACTACCTTCATTTCAAATTATCACCAATCTCAAAAGATTAATTGGTAAGGTTGAGTTAATTTAACCATTCGAATTATACCTTAACATGGCCCCTAATGTTGAAACATAATTTTATTAGTCTCTAGACATGGATATTTTTCAACTTAAATGGACTTAAGAGATGAGATAAGAATTTGAACACACGATCTTTTGCTTTGATAAGTTGTTGGGTTGAAGTTAATTTAATCAATTATACAATTTTATCCATGGTTTTAGGATTGAGTTCTTTGTTCTTTCATGCAGACTGCAGACGGTAGTGAAGGTTTTTTGTCTGAAATTTTAGCACCATGCAAAGACAAGCTCCACAACAGAAAAAAATTTGATGTTAGAGAACATACAAAGAATCAAGCATGTATAAAAAGTTCTCCGCATATGAAAGATTGCTTGAAGGGAGAACAGGAGGCCTTCCTGCCAATCTCAAGTACGCAGCTGCTGCAATAGTAGGTGCCTGTTAAATAGATTAAATCTCTCTTATTAGTGGGCAGAGACATGTGATTTCAGAAGGAAACAATGTAGAAAAGAGTTCCCAGATAGAATTCAAACAAAGACTCGAAAAAAAAAGCAATTTAGTCGGCATGAAGTCCTAGAAAGGCTACCTTCCCAAGAATACGAGCTATTTGTTTGTCTCTCACTTGTTTAGACCCGTAAAGGTCTTGGCCCTGAGAAAAAATGAATGAAGAACAATCAGAAAATATCATAATACCCCTGAAAAGCATATAAAAGGGTATATATATGCTCAATGAACATAAAACAATCTTTTATGCTTCTTGATGTTGTAAATGCTAAATATTGATTGACATTGATTTTTGGCAATTAGCATTTAAGGAAGTTTATATTTTATTCTATATTTATATTTTGGAATGTTGTTACTTGGAGAGCAAGTTATCACGACATTATGGGAAGTTATTATTTTGGAAAGTTAATTTGAAGATTGTGATTTTATTAAGCTGGATTATGGCGTGATCAGATTTGTTCTAGATTCGTTGCCAGCATTTTTCCTGATTTGTGGATCGGACTTTCCATAAATGTCACAACCGATGTCACAAATCCGAATTTCGTGGATTTGGTTTCTTTCTTCTGTGCATTTTTGTTTGGATAAAATATTTGAAGAAAGATTAGTTGCAAACGATATTTAAGGGCACGAATTATTGATTCTTCTCCAAAATTACTAGTGCCGCAAATTTTTCTTTCTCTCTCTAACGTTTCGGCGTATGGGTTCGTGATTATTCATTTTTGTTATTGAATGAATATTTACACATTCTGTTTATGGTTGGAATCCATTGTTATCAGAGTGCGTTGATTGATTGCATCCGAAGACAATGACAATTGTCACTGGCGGTGTCAAAGGTGCTTTCTTTGTTATTTTCATTGAAGTTCAGTCTCAGGAGGAGGCTGCCTGGAACTCGGGAGGAGTCCTAATCGTGGGCAAAGAGATCTTGCCATACACGGATTCCGGGAGGAGTCATCATCGACAAAGGGATCTTGTCACTTTTAGATTCTGGGAGGGATCGATTTCAAGACGAGGGAAGTTCGCAAAAACAGATTCATTGAGGAAGTTAGGAAGAGGCGGCGACAAAGAAAAAAGGAGTCTTGGTTTGCCTTAGACCGGGTGTCTTATAACTTTGTAAACTCTGTGAATTGTTTTTAAATCTGGGCGTGGCCCCGCAAACGTAGGCAATTGCCGAACTGCGTTACCAACCTCCTGTCTCTTTACTTTTTGCGTTACCAAGCTTGATGTCACAGAAAGTGTTAGTAAAAGGCGGTGATCACAAAGGAAAGCAAGTTATTATGAGTATTGCATACGACAAGAAGAAGTCAGATCCTTGTGATTTTTATCTTGTTTCAGTAGTAAAGGTAGCAGATTTATTTCTATTTGTCACTATTGCAACTGCCATGATCATATTTGTTCTAAATGTTTTACATATATTGCTGCCTTAAGATAAGGTACTACTAGAAATTTTTCTTTTCGCAGATTTCCTCATCAAGAATGGGTGAAGAGATCCAACTTGAAGTGCAATGTTACACATATTTCTCTAAAGGCCACTACAACCGATGTTTGGTACTTTGACAGTGGATGCTCTAGACACATGACTGGTGAAAATAAGTTTTTGAAGAATATTGTATCTGAAAGTATGAGAAAAGTGACATCTGGCAACGGTGTCAAAGCTAGTGTCATTGGAAGAGAAACACTAAAATTCAGGACTACCAAAGTTGGATAATGTTCTTCTGATGAATGGTCTAAAGGCATATTTAATTAGCATTAGTCAATTGTGCGATCAAGATCTGAATGTTCACTTCACTCATGGAAAGTGTGTGGTTTCCGATCAAGACAAACAATGCATTATAGAAGGGGTAAGATCTTTTGACAATTGTTATCTTATTTCCTCATCTTCTAACTGTTTTCGTTCAAGCACGGAAGACTCTATTTTATAGCAATTGAAAGTTGGGACATGTCAATATTAGGATGCTGGAAAAGATCGTTTCAAAGGGAGTTGTTCGAGGGATACCCATGATGAATTTTGACGAAGACAAAATGTGTGACCATGTCAAATTGGGAAGCAAACCAAGGTGTCACACCCGAAGTCTCATACACCTGCAACTACTCGTGTACTTGAGTTGCTTCACATGGATCTGATAGGTCTAATGCCACTAGAAAGTATTGGAGGAAAATGGTATTCTTATGTAATTGTTGATGATTTCTCTCGTTACACATGAGTGGAGTTTCTTAGAGAAAAGTCTGTCACTTTCAAGACTTTCAAATCATTGTGTTTTCGGCTCCAACGTGAAAAAGATTGTTTCATCATGAAGATTATTCGCATCCGTAGTGATCATGGAAGAGAGTTTGAAAACTCAGAATTCTCAGACTTTTGTAATCAGTTTGGGATAACTCATTAATATTCAGCACCCTAAAACTCCTCAGCAAAATGGAGTGGTCGAGCGAAAGAATAGAACAATAGCCGAGATGTCTCGCGTAATGTTACACGAGAAAAATATTCCACAGAGGTTCTGGGCTGAAGCGATGAACACTGCATGTTACACCATAACTAGGGTGTATCTCCGTAGAGAAACTTCAATGACACCCTATGAGATATGGAAAGGTAAAACTCCAAATATGAACTATTTTAATCCTTTTGATAGTACGTGCTATGTGTTGAATGACAGTGAATATAGGGGGAAGTTAGATCCCAAGAGTGATGAAGCTATCTTTCTGAGTTATACCACAAATAGCCGTGCCTATCGTGTCTAAAACAAACGGACTCGAAATGTCATAGAATTTGCAAATGTTCAAGTGGACGATTTTCTGGAACCAGCTGATAATTCCTAAAGAAGACGTAACCCTAGATTTCAAATGATGAAAGCACTAGTGTTCCTACCAATATCACAGATAATGTCTCAGGTGGTGTCTCAGATCAGGATGGCGCAATTGATGAAGTGGAGGTAACCATCTCGAATAACAGGCAACCATCCACACGTGTCTAGAAGAATCATCCTGCAGATGAAGTTATTGGAGGTCTGAATGATGGTATTCGAACTAGAGACAAGCCAAGAGTGAACTGTCAAGAAATGATTCAAATGACATGTTTTACTTCAACAATCGAGACAAAAAATGTGAAAGAAGCCTTGCTAGATGAGTACTGGATTTGTGCTATGCAAGAATAACTTAGGTCAATTCACCTGAAATCAAGTTTGCGACTTAGTACCATGTCCCCCCGATGTGAATGTCATTGGTACTAAGTAGATTTATAAGAACAAGAGTTATGAACATGAAAACATCACCCGCAACAAGGCTTGGTTAGTTGCTCATGGGTACTCGTAGATTGAAGGTGTTGACTTTGATGAGACATTTGCACCGGCTGCTCGACTTGAGTCCATTCGTCTTTTATTAGCTATTGCTTGTGTGATGCGGTTCAAATTGTATCAAATGGATGTGAAAAGTGTCTTCCTCAATGGTCTTCTCAATGAGGAAGTATATGTTGCACAACCAAAGGATTTTGAAGATCCTCATTATCCCGAGTATGTCTACAAGTTGAAAAATGCATTGTACAGGCTCAAACAAGCTCCTCGAGCGTGGTATGAAAGACTCACGATGTATCTATTGTCAAGGGATATGAAGAGGGGGAGGAGACAAAACTATTTTCGTTCGCCGTGACAAAGGTCAGTTTTTACTCGCTCAAATTTATGTTGATGACATAGTGTTTGGCTCAGTGTCACAGGTGATGGTGGATGAATTCGTCGCTCAAATGACTGGAGAATTCGAGATGAGTATGGTAGGAGAACTCAATTATTTCTCTTAGATTTCAAATTCAGCAAGGAAAGGAAGGTATCTTTATTTCTCAAACCAAATATGCAAAGAATTTGTTGAAACAGGTTTAAGTTGGAGAATGCTTGTCCTAGGAGAGCACCGATTGGTGCGCATGAGAAGCTCTCCAAAGATGAGAAGAGAATTTCTGTTGATGCTCGTTTATATAGGAGTATGATTGACAGTCTCTTATATCTAACTGCTAGCAGGTCGGACATTTGTTACAGTGCGGGTTTATGTGCTCGGTTTCAAGCAAATCCTCGAGAGTCACACCTAGTGTCAATAAAGCGGATTCTCAAATATATTTTAGCGGGACAACCAACTATGGAATCTGGTATTCATTCAATGCAAATGCCAATTTAGTTGGTTATTGTAATGCTGACTGGGCTAGGAGTTCAGATGATCAGAAAAGTACTTCCTGGTGGATGTTTCTATTTGGGAAACAACTTAGTATCATGGTTTAGTAAGAAGCAAAACTCAATTTCTTTGTCTACGACCGAGGCAGAATATATTACAGCTGGTAGTAGCTGTACTCAGCTTCTTTGGATGAAGTAAATACTGAAAGACTACGGTGTCACACAGGATATCATGACACTCTATCGTGACAACTTGAGTGCTATCAATATTTCTAAGAATCTGGTTCAACATTCTCGGACAAAGCATATTGATATTCGACATCATTTCATTTGATCTCCTGTAGAAGACAAAATCATTATCTTGGAGCATGTGGTAACGGAAAAGCAAATTGCCGATATATTCACAAAGGCTTCAGATGGTGTAAGATTTGAAGAGCTGAGTTCTGCCCTATACCTTTGCCGAACTGCGTTACCAACCTCCTGTCTCTTTACTTTCCGCATTTTTATATTGTCTATCATTGTGTTTATTATCGGTGTCTCATTTAGTGTTCCAACACTTACTAAAGACACTACATATCTAATCACGATCTTTCAGATGTTATCCAAATAAGAGCATAAGAGATGAAGCTTATACAATACCAGTCATTTCTGCTAACATCAGAAATGTTCAAACACTGGTTTTACCAAATACATGTCTACACATATGCAGATAAAGAATTATAGGACACGCTGTATGCTATAATGGATTTAAACTTCAAAATCAAAATCAACTAACTTGAAGGGCAGGATTTGCATCAGGATGAAAGACAGAAAGAGCACTCATTGCACTGACAAGCACACCCATCGGATGCGCATCATGAGGCATTGCCTGAATAATATCCTACATACAAGCATAAGAAGACTCTGTCAGTGATATATGGTCCAATAAAACAGGAAAGAAGAATCGTCCATTCATCATATCAGCGTTGCAAGTCAACTTTAGTCACCAAACACTACAATGCAAACAAGTTTCCACTCTTCGTTCTAAAAGTAAACTTGTTTCTTTTGTAAACTCCAATTACTGTCCTGCATACAGTTAACTTGGCAACTTCAATTACTCTTCCGCATGGCATTATCACGTGAAAAAGAAACCAAACCTTTGACATTGCTTGATAATAAACAGCAGGCACTGAAGTTAAGACATCATCTACCACCACCCAACATTTACATAAGTGTATTATAAGGAGACAAAATTGCCTTTAGTTCCCTATCACTGATCAAATTTCAAACTACTCCAACTGAGAAAATCTTACTACAGAAAGAAAGCGCACCAGTATTCCTTGTGGGACAGCCGAATGCTGAGAAATGGCAAATTCCCAATCAGCTAACTGACTTAGAGAAGGCAAATTCCCGTACACTGAAACAAATGAAGCACGCTATTTTAGTACAAAAAATTGATGATTGAAGAAAAAAATATCATAAAACTCATGAGCATGACATAGAATGTCAAATAAACGAGAATAAATACAGTTTCTACTCTATCATTGGAATCACTAAATTAGTCTAAATATTAAGAAGTGTTGCCCAAACCGATAAACGGACTTACTCAAGAGATAAGCCACTTCCATATAGGTACTACTCTCAGCCAACTCTTCAATTGGGTATCCTCTGTATCGGAGAATTCCCTCATCGCCATCGATATAACTGATCATCGAGCGTACAGGAGCCGTGTTAAGATAGCCTGGGTCGTACAGCTTGAGACCCTTGTCACTTTTTCCTGTAGTGATCTGCCAATCAAAGTAAGTTTCATAATCAATAAAAGAACGTATAAAGCAACAATTACAACTACATAGTGTAATTTTAAAAACTTTCAGAGAGACCCGTAAAATCGAAGAGGCAAACCAAAATGAACTATTGGAAAAAAAACAATCCTTCATAAAAAAAACCTTCTTGAAGTCGGTGGCTTTCACCGTGCCGTCCTCAGTGACCTGGATCTGGTACCTCTTACCAGTCCTTTCGTCGACGATAGTCAACGAACCCTTGAGGTTACAAGGTTGCTGGACCAAGTTCTGAGAGGACACAAACTGAGTTTCAAGGGGAGTTATGAGCTCGAAAGATTCAATTTTTGTGGCACCCAAGTGAGCAGAGAGCACAGCCAAGCGGCCTTTCGCCGTGGCGGAGGATTCAACGACGCCGGGCATTTCCTTTCCTATCGATTGACGCAATACTAATATATATATAGAGAGAGAGAGACAGAGACAGAGACAGAGAGCGCGCGAAGAGTTGCCTTCTCCGCAATTGATATGGAAGCTTGGACATCAGACAATAATTTCGCATTAGGACAATCATCAAACCAAACTCCACGTGGCAGTGGTCGTGGAGGAATCGTAAGCGTTGAAGAAACCCAGGCGGCAGAGTAACGGTGTCACTTTCCCAACAAGGACGCGGCAAATGGAAACAGATTTATGAAATCGAGAAAGGATGTAAGCTTTATATTGCCATCGACGGGGAAATGACACAAGCGGAGCGGCGGTGATTGGCCGATGGCAGCGAGAAATATCTCATCTTCTATAAATCAACGGTTGATATAAGGGCGATAGTAGATCTGGAAATTCTATTTTATAGAAGCAGGGACTCCCCTCCAAATTCATTAAATCTGAGGTTTTTCAAGAACAGATTTGGATTTAGATTTAGATTTCCTTTTCAAGAACAGAGGTCTTTCACAGGGCAGGCATCAACCCCTCGTGTCATCCACTGTTGGAAAGCACGCCCGTGTGCATCAAACAAAAGTGTCAATGTGTGATTTTTGAAACATCTCTGTCCAAATCAAACAACCACTATTTCATTTTATGCTAATCATAACACTAATATGTCTTGAGAAAAAAAGAAATGATCCAAACCTCACCAATGCGCATTTATTTAAGATAACAGTGGAAATAATACACGAACCAAGCACAGAACAAGTAAAGAAACTAACAGAGGAAATGGCTTGCAGAGCTTAGATGAAGCTCTAGAGTGGTTCAATGGTTCAGACCCACTTCTACTGCTTCCACAAACAATCACCCAAAATCTTAACACCACATGCTTCCGAGGGATTTAAACAGAGGTTAGAGTTTCCACTAGGATCTAAGTTCATCCCAAGTCTTTTGAAGAAGCTTGAATTGAAAGGAACAACACCACTCAGAAGATTTCTACTAAGATTCAGATGATATATGTGAAATAGATCATCAAAACCAGTAGGAATTTCACCAGATAAACGGTTGTTTTGCAGAGATAAAGTGCGTAGATTCTTTAGCTCCGCAAGACTTGGTGGTATAATGCCTACATACCCAGAATTCGAAAGCCTGAGCTCTTGTAGTTTCACTAGCCGGCCAAGCTCAAGAGGCAGAGGAATATTCAGTGGATTATCATCCATAATGAAATACTGCAAGCTCTGCAAACTTCTCAATCCTTTAGGGACATTCTCTTGCAATTTATTGCCACTCGAGGCCAAAAACACCATTGAACTGAGATTTTCAATACCCTCAGGAATGCTACCGGTAAGTGAATTGGAGCTTAAATCAAGTTTTTGAAGAAGACCCAGATGAATGATTGTGCTAGGGATTGATCCTGTTAGAAAATTGTAGCTAAAGTCAAGTCCTTTAAGGTTTTTGAGGCTGCCTAGCTGGAAAGGGATAGAGCCAGTAAGCGTGTTGTAGCTCAGATCAAGGTGAACTATAGAGCTCAAGCTGAAAATTTCAGCAGGAATTGTCCCAGTCAAGCCATTCTGCGACAATGTGAGAACTTGCAAGGACTGGAGTCAAGAAATTTGGGTGGGGATTGAGCCAGTCAGAGCTGGGTTTGATCCGAGACAAAGCTGTTGCAAAGAAGAATTGAAAACTGCAGATTGTGAAATAGTCACAGAGGTTTTAGAATTAATAAAACAATTGAAGAAGAACGCAGACTGAAGAAAAGGAAGAGAAAAGATTAAAGATGGAAACTTTTCATCGGTCTTGCAGGTTGGGTTGGGTGGGTCGCCAAAATATAGTCTAGAGACATGGAAGTGGTTATCCTGTCCTGGCCTACATTCTACCCTGTACCAGGATGAAGTTGTGCAAGGATTGTGATATGATATTCTCCATGGTTGATCAGAAGACATGGATTCCATTATTTGGAATAGAGTTTGTGATTCAGAAGGTAGCATATTGGAGTAATCGTGGTTGGTGGAATCAAAGGGAAGTGCAAGCAGAGGAAGCAGGAGCAGAAGAGAGGGAAGGAGAGAGAGTGAAAATTAATTGAACCAAACCCAACCCAAAACGCATGCCTAAATAGCTGGTTGGTTCATTTGTTTAAGTTCACAAAAGGAAGTAGGAACCATGTATTGTTAGAGAGATCCTCTTGATTTCCATGGTTTTGATAAGGAAATATTAAAAACTAACAGGAGAGAAAATGATATCTTTATTATATAGTGTACAACAAATAAGAGTTGAATAAAACCGAGAGAGAGAGAGAGAGAGAGAGAGAGAGAGAGAGAGAGAGAGAGAGAGAGAGAGAGAGAGAGAGAGAGAGAGAGAGAGAGAGAGAGAGAGAGAGAGAGAGAGAGAGAGAGAGAGAGAGAGAGAGAGAGAGAGAGAGAGAGAGAGAGAGAGAGAGAGAGAGAGAGAGAGAGAGAGAGAGAGAGAGAGAGAGAGAGAGAGAGAGAGAGAGAGAGAGAGAGAGAGAGAGAGAGAGAGAGAGAGAGAGAGAGAGAGAGAGAGAGAGAGAGAGAGAGAGAGAGAGAGAGAGAGAGAGAGAGAGAGAGAGAGAGAGAGAGAGAGAGAGAGAGAGAGAGAGAGAGAGAGAGAGAGAGAGAGAGAGAGAGAGAGAGAGAGAGAGAGAGAGAGAGAGAGAGAGAGAGAGAGAGAGAGAGAGAGAGAGAGAGAGAGAGAGAGAGAGAGAGAGAGAGAGAGAGAGAGAGAGAGGAGAGAGAGAGAGAGGAGAGAGAGAGAGAGAGAGAGAGAGAGAGAGAGAGAGAGAGAGAGAGAGAGAGAGAGGAGAGAGAGAGAGAGAGAGAGAGAGAGAGAGAGAGAGAGAGAGAGAGAGAGAGAGAGAGAGAGAGAGAGAGAGAGAGAGAGAGAGAGAGAGAGAGAGAGAGAGAGAGAGAGAGAGGAGAGAGAGAGAGAGGAGAGAGAGAGAGGAGAGAGAGAGAGAGAGAGAGAGAGAGAGAGAGAGGAGAGAGAGAGAGAGAGAGAGAGAGAGGAGAGAGAGAGAGAGAGAGAGAGAGAGAGAGAGAGAGAGAGAGAGAGAGAGAGAGAGAGAGAGAGAGAGAGAGAGAGAGAGAGAGAGAGAGAGAGAGAGAGGAGAGAGAGAGAGAGAGAGAGAGAGAGAGAGAGAGAGAGAGAGAGAGAGAGAGAGAGAGAGAGAGAGAGGAGAGAGAGAGAGAGAGAGAGAGAGAGAGAGAGAGAGAGAGAGAGAGAGAGAGAGAGAGAGATGAAGTCTCACTGCTTTTATAACACGTTCGAATGCATCAGCTCCATATCTATCGATGTAACGCTCTACAGACTTTCTGGCATCCAGGCTCGTCATTTGGAGCACTTTCTTTTGGTTCTCGGGATAGCTTGAGCTCACGTAGCTCCCTATTTTAACATACTTTCTCACAATATTCTCATAAATATAGGCTGCCCCATTGAAACTTGGAAGCACTAGCCATATGCAAAACAAGAGTTTTGTATATGGCCATATAGGAATCCTGCACCCACACAATTTTTTCAAAGTATACACGTTCAGTACACAAGGATGGAAAGATCAAGTTCTTTTGGTTTTGGGTTTTGTATAAACTTACCAAGCAAGGACTTTCCAGAATGAGAGCTCGAAAAGGGTGATGAAGGAGTATAAGACCCAGTAAGTTAGCCATTGCTGGTCGTCCAGCGTTGAAGGGCTCTCAATCGCCCTCATTGACGCATATCTGTTCATATTCATTTATGTCCAATACTCAGAAATGGAAGAATGAAGATGTCATTTGAGAGAGGGAGAGGGAAAGAATTAGAGAAAGTTTTTGTTGCCCAGGAATGAGCTCAACTTACAATGGAAAAAGAAGCATTATGGCAGGTCTGCATCAAAAATACAAGCTCAAAGATTAGACATTAATTAATATTGTTTCAAACATTATGGAAAAGTAGATACCCAATAAGAGCATCTAGATGTTTTGCGAGAGCTCCAAGAACACCCATTCTGAATGCTGTTTCTGGTGTCGAGCTTTTTAGGTCTGGTGAGAAGATGATGGAAAACATGCATGAAAGGCATCCCCATTTATAAATGCAAAGTCTGCAAAAACGACAAGAAAAGATCTTCTTTACCTTAACAACAAGCAAAAGCAAAGGTTTCACTGTACAAGAAGATAACCTTTCTTCTTCCCCCAACCTTTCTCCTTTACAAGTTACTATAACTTTTTTTTTATTCGAATAAGGTTTCAGTTAAGAACATTATTGCACCAAAACCTCCGCTTAATCAAACCTTAATCCTCGCAATCTTTTTCACCCCGCGTGCACTGACAGATAGTCGAGGGGGTCTACACTCCCGAAAATGATCGCAGGAGAAGTCTCTAATTGTAATTAGAGATTTATAATTACGTACTTAAATACATTGTCTCATACGTATCAATCATTACGTTTTATTAGAGCACATGGGCGCCTCCATGATAATAGATATCAGATATCTTATGGTATGCCACGTCGTACAATAAGGTCTTTTTTGGGAAATTAATTAATTTACAAAAAAATTAATTCTTTATAGTGTATATATATATAGAAAGAACCAGTTTTAATTCCAACATGTGAAATAGTGAACCAAACCAATCAGTTTACTTAAGAGTGGTTCAACCGAACTAGGCTAGCAAACCGAATCGGTCCAACCAAACTAAATCTAGTCCAACTACATCGGATTCGACCCCAATTTTGACTAGAATTGCCCAGACCGAACCAAATTGCTTTCGGACCATCAAAATTCGACTGAAAGCTAATCAAAACGATACTAATCCTACGAAACCGATCTAAGAATAAACCGGTAAAAAATTTCTGCTAAATTCTTTTGAAATGAATTTATTAAAGTTGAAAATTGATACCAGATATTTTATTTAAGCAAGATATTATTTGGAATATTAGAAAAATCTCAATAACTCTAACCTCTCGGAATCCAAGTAAGTAAACATACCACGTTTTCAACGTTTTTGGCTACAGCCCTATATCACAAAATCTACATTATTTTATTATAATTATTTTATTACATGATTTCGGTATTTGACTACGCATGTTTAAACATTGACATAGAATTGTATAAAGATAAAATTAGTAGGATATTTTGTATGTATATGAATATGATGAAATTGACGAAAAATACGTAATAACAAAGCCTGAACGACAATGAGATGACTAAGACTGAACGAATGTTGAAAAATGAGTTCTAACCAGTATGTAACTGTTAAGTCAGGATTCGGTAAAATATAATGTTAATTTTGTACCTGTACGTGTTTTTGTGATGTAGGTGAGATAAATGACTTTGATCGAAGACCTTCTAGTGGCAAACGGGCGTACAAAAGAAGAAAATATTTTTGGGTCGGAGGAAAGAATTTAAATTAGTATATTTCAGTTTTCAATGATATTTCATATTTTTATTTTAGTTGAAACCTCGAATAAATTATATTGAATTTATCGTTTGTAACGCCCCGAAAACCCACTCGGATTCCCGGTTCGCTACAGGGACTACTCTGAGCTAAACGACTCACTAATTTTCCTTAATCCTAACCATTAAGCACCACGACGTCCTCTCTGAAAATTTCGGCAGAGTAAAGCCTGAAAATGGCGCCCCCAAAATACTAAGTACCTGCAAACGAATAAATCCCAACCAATCTAGAATACTCCTACACAACTATCCAGTCTACGAAATCTCCAAACAATCATCATAACAGAACGAAAATGCTATCGACCAAAATGAAGAAAGTCCACAGTATAGGGTGACATATCACCCTTAACTATGACTATATACAACAAATACAAATACCCCCACAAAAGACAAAAAGTCCCACAACCCTCACAAGGCTCACCACTTATGTACAACTGTCCCACAACCCTCACAAGGCTCACCACTACGTACAACTGTCCCACAACCCTCACAAGGCTCACCACTACGTACAACTGTCCCACAACCCTCACAAGGCTCACCACTACGTACAACTGTCCCACAACCCTCACAAGGCTCACCACTACGTACAACTGTCCCACAACCCTCACAAGGCTCACCACTACGTACAACTGTCCCACAACCCTCACAAGGCTCACCACTACGTACAACTGTCCCACAACCCTCACAAGGCTCACCACTACGTACAACTGTCCCACAACCCTCACAAGGCTCACCACTACGTACAACTGTCCCACAACCCTCACAAGGCTCACCACTTATGTACAACTGTCCCACAACCCTCACAAGGCTCACCACTACGTACAACTGTCCCACAACCCTCACAAGGCTCACCACTACGTACAACTGTCCCACAACCCTCACAAGGCTCACCACTACGTACAACTGTCCCACAACCCTCACAAGGCTCACCACTACGTACAACTGTCCCACAACCCTCACAAGGCTCACCACTACGTACAACTGTCCCACAACCCTCACAAGGCTCACCACTACGTACAACTGTCCCACAACCCTCACAAGGCTCACAACCTACACAAGACTCACCACTACGTACAACTGTCCCACAACCCTCACAAGGCTCACCACTACGTACAACTGTCCCACAACCCTCACAAGGCTCACAACCTACACAAGACTCACCACTACGTACAACTGTCCCACAACCCTCACAAGGCTCACCACTACGTACAACTGTCCCACAACCCTCACAAGGCTCACCACTACGTACAACTGTCCCACAACCCTCACAAGGCTCACCACTACGTACAACTGTCCCACAACCCTCACAAGGCTCACCACTACGTACAACTGTCCCACAACCCTCACAAGGCTCACCACTACGTACAACTGTCCCACAACCCTCACAAGGCTCACCACTACGTACAACTGTCCCACAACCCTCACAAGGCTCACCACTACGTACAACTGTCCCACAACCCTCACAAGGCTCACCACTACGTACAACTGTCCCACAACCCTCACAAGGCTCACCACTACGTACAACTGTCCCACAACCCTCACAAGGCTCACCACTACGTACAACTGTCCCACAACCCTCACAAGGCTCACCACTACGTACAACTGTCCCACAACCCTCACAAGGCTCACCACTACGTACAACTGTCCCACAACCCTCACAAGGCTCACCACTACGTACAACTGTCCCACAACCCTCACAAGGCTCACCACTACGTACAACTGTCCCACAACCCTCACAAGGCTCACCACTACGTACAACTGTCCCACAACCCTCACAAGGCTCACCACTACGTACAACTGTCCCACAACCCTCACAAGGCTCACCACTACGTACAACTGTCCCACAACCCTCACAAGGCTCACCACTACGTACAACTGTCCCACAACCCTCACAAGGCTCACCACCTACGTACAACTGTCCCACAACCCTCACAAGGCTCACCACCTACGTACAACTGTCCCACAACCCTCACAAGGCTCACCACCTACGTACAACTGTCCCACAACCCTCACAAGGCTCACCACCTACGTACAACTGTCCCACAACCCTCACAAGGCTCACCACCTACGTACAACTGTCCCACAACCCTCACAAGGCTCACCACTACGTACAACTGTCCCACAACCCTCACAAGGCTCACCACCTACGTACAACTGTCCCACAACCCTCACAAGGCTCACCACTTATGTACAACTGTCCCACAACCCTCACAAGGCTCACCACCTACGTACAACTGTCCCACAACCCTCACAAGGCTCACCACCTACGTACAACTGTCCCACAACCCTCACAAGGCTCACCACCTACGTACAACTGTCCCACAACCCTCACAAGGCTCACCACCTACGTACAACTGTCCCACAACCCTCACAAGGCTCACCACCTACGTACAACTGTCCAAGGCCTCACAAGGCTCACCCTACGTACAACTGTCGCACAACCCTCACAGACTCACCACCTACCGACAAAACTGTCCACAACCCTCACAATGCTCACAACCTAGGCACGACTGACACCACAAACCTCACCAGACTCCCTTCTATGCACGACTGACCCCAACTCACTAGAGCTCACCTTCCTACGCGCACGACTGCCCGCACCCTCACCAGACTCACCTTCTAAACGGCAGCGGACTGACGCCGCAACCTCACCAAGACTCACCTCTTCTAAACGCACGACTGACCCCAACCGCACCAGACTTATACCTTACGCACGACATGACCCACAAGTACTAGCCACACCAACTGTGCAAAAACTCACAACCTAACGTAACATGCCCAACTAACGACAACTTCTTCTCCACATCCTATCTACAACCTACCACAGGTGCAAGACCTCACAACATACCACGAACGCTGACTACAATCTCCATCACATCACACACCTGTACCCTACGACTTATAACCTGCATAACCATACCAACCAACGACGACTTCACATCGCATGCACATCACACACGGACCGACGACTCGCAACCTGCTTACCATGACCAACTAACGAAGACTTGCACATCCACATCACATACCGACTACTCACGACATACACAAGACTCACAACATGCAAACAACTGTGGTGTAGGCCTTTCTGGGCGACTCTCAAACATTCTCAACCACACTACTACTTACCTGGCGTCCTAGCTCGCTGAGGATGCTCGGTTCCTTGTCCACCTACGGCTCGACCTACGACAAACATTCAAACTTCATTAAAATCAAACTTACATTCACCAATTTTCTCTCAAACTACTATTTCTAGCCTAACCCAACTAACTAAACGGGCCACTAATTTAGGTTCGGTAAAAACCGACCTGAAAATTCAGACGCGCGTAACTTTTGCGTCGGTTATCGGAATCGAACGATTCCAGCGACCACGTATTCCTCTAATAACTTAGTTTAACCTTCTAAAAGAAAATTTAAAACAAACGGCCACAGCTAGGTCAAAAATGGCAAAACCCGATTCTGTCCCTTAACCCAAGATTTTTCCCATCTCGATTTTTCATCGATTCTCACCCGTTACCTCACCAATCAACAACATATACCCTCAATTAGCATAATCTAACCAAAATCTCGAAGTTTCGCACAGCAAAATCGAAGAACACATATTGGGAGTTCTCTGTTTTTCGCTCAAATTGAGCTCCTCACAGATCGGCGACCATTGCTGGTCCAAGGGTCGGCAAACCCATGCCGAGAACACCCAAAATCGGCCGGTGATCGGAGCCAAATCTGGCTCGTCACTCACGGCCTCAAACCGAACCGAAAACAGGGCAAAATCGAGCTTAACGGTCGGTTTGTGCACAGAGACGGGCCGGAATCTGCTCGCCGCCGTCGTCTGGCCGGAGAACGTCGGTAGTCGCTGGTGAACAGCTCGCCGAACGTCGCCCCGCGTCTCCCCTCTCCGTTCTATTCTCCGACGCTTCGAACAACAGAATGGCTTCTTTGAAGCCATTCTGTTGTTTTTTTAAAAAAATAAAATAAATAAAAATAAAAATATTTCCTATTAAAACATTAATAAAAATGACATTTATCGTTTTGTCCTCCCGCACATTCGGCCCCCCTCAAAACCTCGTTAAATTTCGTCCTTCAATTATAAATTTTTCGTAAACTGACCCTCACCCCGTACACAGCTTAAGTCCTCCAATTAGAATACCCGAACACAAATTAATTAACCAATTAATTCAACCGAATTTATTAACCTAAATCACTAAAAAAATTTTGGGGTATTACATTGTTAATAAAATTTAATGAATGGTTTTAATTCTGCATTTATTTCAATTTTGATCAAGTTATTTAATGTTTAAACGTTGTTTTAAAAGATTCTGCGTATTTAATGATTTCATTCAAGACTTTCACATAGTTTGAAATTAAGGTTATAACGCTCGAATTTAAACATAATATGATAAATCAATTTGGAATTTTATTTTAAAATTTTAAAATTAGGGTTTCAAATTTAGAAAAATGAATTTTTGGGGCGTTACAATACAATTTACATTAGGGGTGGGCACGAGCCAGTTTGGTCCGGTCTCAAGCCCGGACCGAAATCAGCCCGAAGTCTTCGGGATTTTTTTCCCGAAGACGCCCACCAAATATTTTTTTTAAACCTAAAAAATTTTCAAATCAAACTACCCAAAAATCACAAAAAAAAAAAAAGTTTTCAAACAGTGAACAAAAATCACAAAATTATGGAAAGAAAAACAGAACCAATTCTCAGCAATTGAACATCCTAAATATCAACTAAACAAGAAAATAAAACAGTTTCATGTTTCAGTACTGGACTAAACACTAAACAAAAACTAAAACAAAAGCAAACAAAATTAGCCCTAATTTACTAGCACAGAAATTCCACAATTTTAACACATACAGTGAGGTTAGAGGAAGACAGCCGAAGACAGAGGATAGGCGAGGCGACTAGGCGAGCTGATTCCGAACTAAAGGCAGCCAAGCGCGAATCCGAAGATAGAGCCCAGAGGCTAGCGAATCTGAATAGAAGCAGAGGCCAGGGAGCACTGATAATGTCGAGCAGGGAGTACGAAGGGAGTCGAGGGACGCCGGAACGGGAGTGGGGGGAACGCCGTAATGCAAGTCGAGGTCGGGGTTGGGTGTTTTCCGTTCGGGAAATCGGGCTTCTGGAATTGGAAGAAACTGAGAGGCCGAGAGAGAAAGCTTAGAAGTGTTTTTTAACACTTGGTCTGGTCCCCATTTTTTAGGAATTCGAGCTGTGGACCGAGGACCGGATTGAAAACCTTCGGGAATCTAGGTTGTGGACCGACGACCCAACCGTGGTCCTGCTATGTGGGACCGAAACTTGTAGTCCGGTCCGGTTCTTAGTCTGCGGTCCGGTCCCACCCCTAATTTACATACATCTTGATAAATTTCTAAAAAGCTTTCCCTGTAACGACCTACCCCCTTCCCCGGTATTGTTCCTGCGCGGACGCACCGCTATTTGGGTCCGGATTCAGTATATGGGTCAGTCGTTACTCATGACCTTCTCCATCCCTGGGGTAGGAGTTTTTTCCTTCCCAGTGATTTGAACCCTGGTCTCTAGGATTTATGACCAAGAGTTCTCTATCACTGGTACCACTTGAGCTATTTTTCTGTAACGACCTACCCCCTTCACCGGCCTTTTTTTCCATTACTGGTACCACTTGAGCTAGTAGCTCAAGTGGTACCAGTGATGGAGAACTCTTGATCATAAGTCCTGGAGACCAGAGTTCAAATCACTGAGAAGATAAAAACTCCTACCCTAGAGATGGAGAAGGTCATGAGTAACGACTAGCCCGTATACTGGATCCGGACCTGGATAGCGGTGCGTCCGCGCGGGAAAAAGGTTGGTGAAGGGGATAGGTTGTTACATTCCCAATCCAATTTTTATATCTAACTTTACTTCTTTAACAACAAACACTCGACTATCTTTAATAAAAGGGTAAAACTCATTTTAAACCTCAGAATATGATTTTTTTTTTTAAAACCTTCAAGTATTTAAATTAACAAATCAAATCTCAAACTATCAAAAACTTAATAATTTAAAAATCATACTTGAAGTTTAAAATAGTTTTTACCCTTAATAAAAACGGGAAGACTTGTGAACACAATAGCACAGTTGTCGCATTATTATTATATAAAAGTTAGAAACAGATACTTCAATTTTTCTTAAAAAATAATCAAGACATAATTCAAATGGAGGTGAGGCAGGGTGATGAAATAGATTAATGATAATCAGACAAGACGACAGGTAAGCCCATGCTGGGAATGGGATGGGCTTGGCATCATGAAGAAGGAGAAGACTTAGTAGGGTTTTGGGAAGGGAGTTAATGTGTTTGCTGAAAATATGACCTTAAACTTGGAAAAAAGGGTAGATAGGTGAATGGCCACAGACTCTAGTTATAGTAACTCTTCTCTTCTGCTACTCCTCTGAAACTAAAGCTCATAATTTCTCAATTTTGGTCTACTAAACAGCATCGGCTCATCATGGATTAGTGACTAACACCAAATGCAAACCGCAGGATCATATCTCAAACTATGGAGGATGGTTAGCGCATATCAAGAAATTTGGCCTTATAAATATGCATGAATGGGACATTTACAGAAAAGAAAAGTAAAATTAGGATTCCCATTTTCACCATGAATATACTCCAGAATTGTAGAGAGAGAGAGAGCCAAGGCTAGAAACCTATGATCAAAATGACAACGGGAAGATGATCTTTCAATTTGTTTTACTCTTTCAACACTGCATAAATATTGATGCTTTTCGGAATGGAGCTCACCCACAAGTCTTATTCATCGCTATTTAACAAAGGAATCACTTTCCAGAGGACTCTCTCTCTCTCTCTCTTCCCTCTCTCTAGGTTTTACCATACATGAACAACTAGACTGATAATGGAGTGCGAAAGGTAAATCCACGAGTGATCCTCTTCTTATAATTTCAACGTAGCTGGCTTTTCTACATCTTCTACATACAGTGAGAGGTACAGTGGCGTAGACATACACAAAATAATTGTGCGAGTTTGGTATGGTTGAAGAGTCCTTTTCTGGCTATAAATATCTTCTGCACCAATCCCCTTCCGTTATCTGCAACTTCTTCAACTGGTTCTCGACTCTACAACTCTCGACTGAAGGAAAAGATCTCCTTCTTCCTCCTCCTTAGTCTCATACCAGGTTAGTTAGATCATCACCTTTTTTTCTGGTTTTCTTGGATAATATGCCTTCTTTTATGCCTACCTTTGTAATTCTTCTCTTCTGTTGATTTTCAGATTGCAGCAACGGAGTTTCCACAACACGATATGGAGGGATCTGCCTCTTCCCAGAGGAAAATGGGCAGAGGAAAGATCGAGATTAAGCGGATCAAAAACACTACGAATCGACAAGTTACCTTCTGTAAGCGACGCAATGGGCTGCTGAAGAAAGCTTACGAATTATCTGTTTTGTGCGATGCGGAAGTTGCACTCGTTGTCTTCTCCACCCGTGGTCGCCTCTATGAGTATGCCAATAATAGGTTAAATCCTTTATAACTCTCTGTTGATTTTCAAGTTTTGATTTTTTATTTCTGTAGAAGATTTTTGTTTTCCAAATTTCTTATTAGGTTATCTTTAAATCTTTTTCATTTCAAAATTGTAGTTGTTGCAGGTTCTGGTTTGCATTATTACTTCTGCATGACCTGTTTCTTTTCTGGGTTTCCTTTGAAATTTGAGTGATCTGTATGTTTAGGGCGATATAGAAGTAGACGCTGATGTAGGTTTTGCAGCCATTGAAAGGCTGCAAAAAAGCTTGGTGGGTTTTGTACAAACACTGTTTGAGTGACCTGTGGATTCATCTCCCTTGCATCTCAATTGTTGCCATTTTTGTCATTTCTTCTCTTTTCATATGTCGTCCACACAAAAAGCTGACACATTATGCTGTCGTATCCTCATTACCTTTGCCACCTTGTTCGTTTTCCCCAGTTTTTTTTTTTTTTTCTCGAACGAAACCCGCAGTTTATACAACCATGGAAATGAATTTGTCTTCTGAGTTTAGATTTTGAGATTCTGATAAAAAGAGGTAATCACTCATGATCACCAGATGTCAAAGTTGGGTAAAGTTGCCGGCCTGATAAATTAGGCTCTGTAGTTGTATCGACAGATCAGATGGATTTCCTGTGTTGTCTGATTAAACCAAAAAAAAATGGAGCTTTAATCAATCTATCAAGTATCAAAGGGTAAAAGAGAAATAAGTATCTTGTATAGTTTTACCTGTTTTGATTTACGAGTTTACTGTTCTTGTTTCTTACCTTTTTATGTGTTTGTATGATTACAGCATTAATAACGCAGTCAAATAATAGATATATATGTCTTTATTTGATGACTAGTCTCATCAGACGTGATTTTGTTGGGAAAAATAATAAAGAAATCTGATAGGAATCCCAATTAAATAAGCGTTATGAGAAACGATAGCAGATGCGATCCGAAAAATATCAAAAATATTTTTCCACTGCCGTAAAATTATAACGGCCAAGAAGTAAGAAAAATAATAGTCAAAATGAACACCGAGAATATTACGTGGAAACCCAAATTGGGAAAAAATCATGGGGATCGAGTCCAGAAAGATCTCACTATGAAAAATATGATTTACAATATTTTTTTAGATATCGAATATGTTAGAAAATATTCACTAAGAGAAATCACAACTCGTAGAATTCTCACTGTGCACAAAAACACCACACTTATTTTTCTCTCACACCTTTCTTTTCTCTCCCTCCAAAAAAATTCTCACTTTATTCTTCTCTTCCTCTTCACTGAAGCTTTTTTGTTCTTGCTTCGGATGCATAACATTTTTTCATCAAGCCTCTATGTATAGAGGCTTGAGAAGCGACACATTCCTTAAAATAAGGAATGTGATCGCAAGAAAGTGAAGTAGGCGCCGGAAATGAAGAAAGAAGAAATCTCTTCTTTCTTATTTTCAAACATTATTTATGAGATGGGTCCGTCATCATAATGGAGGGACCTCACAAATCTCCCCCTCCCGACTTATGATGAGGTATCTTCAATTCTGCTGAGTTTTTACAGAATTCATGCTTATTCTTCTGCAATATCTTTGTCATCATGTCATAGCCATTATCGTCCGTGTGGATTTTCTCAAGATATACTTGTTTATTGTCCAACACATCTGGTATCCAATGATATTTGATATCTATGTGCTTTGACTTCGAATGAAAGCTCGGGTTCTTGCTTAGATGGATAACACTTTGACTGTCACAATACAAGATATACTTATCTTGTTTATGACCCAATTCCATCAGAAATTTTTGCATCCACAATATTTCTTTACAGGCTTCTGTAATTGCCATAAACTTAACTTCTGTCGTAGACAATGCAACTGATCCTTGCCTCTTATACTGCCATGACACAGCTCCCCCTCCAAATATAACCAAGTACCCTGATATTGATCTTCTGGAGTCGATGTCTCCAGCCATGTCTGCATCAGTATAGCCTACCAACGAAGGCTTCTCACTTCCAAAACACAAACTAAATTCAGAAGTACCTTTAAGATACCTAAGAATCCACTTCACCGCATTCCAATGCTCTATGCCTGGATTTGTTAGAAATTGGCTGACTACTCCAACAGAATGTGAAATATCAAGTCTCGTACAAACCATAGCATACATCAAGCTGCCAACTGCTGAGGCATATGGAATTCTCTGCATTTCTACTTTTTCTTCTTATGTGGAAGGACTTTGTTCGGAAGTAAGTTTGAACTGTTTTACAAGAAGAGTACTGACCGGCTTCGCTTTATCCATATTGAATCGGCTGAGAACTTTTTGGATATACTTCTCCTGTGATAGCCATAATTCATTCTTCCTATCACAAGTGATTCTCATCCCAAGCATCTGTTTCGTCGGTCCTAAGTCTTTCATGGCAAAAAACTTGTTAAGTTCATTCTTTAACTTAACAATCTTTTCTCTGTCTGTGCCCACAATCATCATGTCGTCGACATAAAGTAGGAGGATTATAAATGTACCATCCGTGAACTTTTTCACGAACACACAATGGTCTGAGGAAGTTTTCTTGTAGCCTTGATTTCCCATAAAGAAATCGAACTTTTTGTACCATTGTCTTGGGGCTTCCTTTAATCCATACAGACTCTTCTTCAATTTACACACCAGATGTTCTTTTCCCTTGACAATGAACCTTTCTGGCTGTTCCATGTAAATCTCTTATTCTAATTCACCATGCAAGAAGACAGTCTTCACATCGAGTTGCTCGATCTCCAAATCTAGACTTGAGGCTAATCCAAGTACCACTCGTATGGATGACATTTTCACTACCGGTGAAAAAATTTCCTTAAAGTCAATCCCTTTCTTCTGTCTAAAGCCTTTTACGACCAGTCGTGTCTTATACTTTGGTTGTGAATTTTCGTCTTTGAGTCTGTATACCTATTTGTTCTTGAGTGCCTTTCTTCTATTTGAAAGCTGAACCAACTCATAAGTATGGTTCTCATGCAATAATCTCATCTCATCTTGCATCGCACCCAACCAATTATTCTTTTGTTGATGATTCATAGCTTCCTCATAGCACTCAGGTTCATCACCGTCACAGATCATCACATACTCGTTCACAGAGTATTTTCTCGATGGTCGACGATCTCTTGTTGACCTTCTTAACTCTGGTTCTGCAACTGATTCAGGAGAAATCTCTATTTCTCTTTGGTCAACATCATCAGATGCATGATCACTAGATTCTTCAGCATCTCCCCCGTCAAAAGTTGATTTCTCCAAACCAACTCTTACTGGATGCTCTTCAGTGATCTCCAAATCTTTCTTCTTGTCTTCAATGATATGATCTTCAAAGAAGATAACATCTCGACTTTTGACAATCTTCTTGTCAACCGGATCCCAAAGCCTATATCTGAATGCATCATTTCCGTATCTAAGGAATATGCATTCCCTAGCTTTGCTGTCTAGTTTGGATCTCTCATCTTTGGGAATATGGACAAACGCTCTACATCCAAACACCTTTAGATGTTTATAAGAGACGTCTTTTCCTGTCCATAGTCTGTTTGGCACTCTCCACTCAGAGGTGCTGATGGAGACAAGTTGATGGCATTTACTGTAGTATTCATCGCTTCTCCCCAGAATGTTTTGGGAAGCTTTGAATGTGATAGCATGCACCTTATCTTCTCCACGATAGTTCGGTTCATTCTTTTCGCAACGCCATTTTGTTGAGGAGTTTTTGGAACAGATCTTTCGTGCCTGATCCCGTGCAATTTGCAGTAATCGTCAAATGATTCCATATATTCACCACCATTGTCAGTGTGAATGCATTTTATCTTCTTTCCAATTTCTCGTTTTGTGAAGGCATGAAACAGTTTGAAAACGTTAAACACCTCATCTTTGGATTTGAGTGCATAAGCCCACACTTTTCTG
This sequence comes from Begonia masoniana, assembly GCA_022432975.1. Taxonomy (NCBI): domain Eukaryota; kingdom Viridiplantae; phylum Streptophyta; class Magnoliopsida; order Cucurbitales; family Begoniaceae; genus Begonia; species Begonia masoniana. The sequence goes on from CM039503.1 coordinate 56,348,458, forward strand.
GAGTGATCATCAATGAATGTCACCATATATTGGGCACCGCCTAACGTTTTTGTGGACATGGGACCACAGACATCTGAGTAAACAACTTGTAGCACGTTTGGTTTCCTTTATGCAAAATTATTCTGAAAGGAAACTCTGTGTTGTTTTCCAGCCAAACAATGAACACAACTTGACAGAGGTTCATTTCTGAAATGTGACAAACAACCTCTTTTGCCAAACAATTGAAGTCCCTTTTCGCTCATGTGACCAAGCCGTTTGTGCCATAACTTAATGGATGAGTCATCTTGTGCAACATTTACTGATGCTTCCTTCACAGTCACTTGCGTCACATACAAGCTAGACTCTTTGATCCCTTTCGCTATGATTAGCGAATCTTTGCTGAGCTTCCATTTTCCGCCAGCAAATTTGCACTTGAAACCATCCTCATTAAGAGCACCAATTGATATTAGATTTAGTCTAATATCTGGAACATGTCTGACATCTTTAAGCACCAACTCACATCCTGTGTTGGTCTGGATACAGATGTCCTCTTTTCTAATTATTTTGGAAACGTGACCATTCCCCATTTTTACAATGCCAAAATCACCGCCGGTGTAAGATGAAAAATACTCCACTTTTGAAGTAACATGGTAAGATGCTCCAGAGTCACACACACAACATGATTCATTGATCGTAATGTTGACAACATCTTCGCATACAATCACATCTTCACCCTTAGAGACAGCTGTAGTCATTCTCTTCATTTCTTCTTTAGCACCTCCTGTGCCTTGTTCTTTCTTCAATTTACAGCAATCCTTTTTTATGTGGCCCGTCTTGCCACAATGATAGCACTTGATGCCCTTTTTACTTCTCGATTTAGATCTTCTTGACGTGCTGGCTCCAGAGGCTCCACGTTCTATTGATCTCCCTCGTGTTACTGATAAAGCCTCCACAG